>JARYZH020000026.1:4495133-4859267 GCA_030021035.2 Notholithocarpus densiflorus | reverse complement strand
TTTCCCTTTAAAATAGGAGGAAAATCATTCTTTGAAATTTGAGCCGTACAACTGCATGGCAATTCGAATTCGACCATGTAAGCTTACTATAAAAATAAAATTAAAAAATACGTATTAATATTTGAAAATTTTAAAAATAATAATAATAATAATGAGAGAACCAGTATCTGTCTATGAGTTTACCTATTCTAGCTCTATTAGTTTTGGTGGCTTGGACCGCCTAAAAAAAAGGGATTAGTATCATAGCCCACAAACAGTATATGTCTATAAGAAATAAGTATAAGTAAAAAGAAAAAGGGGTTTAACAGTGTACCATACCCAGATATCTTTTACAATTAAGGAAGACTTCATTCTTCCTCATACTCCGCAAGTCAGTCATGTCCCTTGGGAGCAGCAAGGCCTCCTCCACGGACGAGGCAACATGGCACCCAATGCCCCCGTTGAAGTCCCTGAGTGATGCATCATCCCTCAGGGGCTCCCCGCCATGCATGGGCGCTGGGAGCCAAGCTCGTGGCTCTGGAGGCTAAATGTTTACTCTCTTCAAGCCTCGTTGTGGTGCATAGCTGACCTTTTGCTGCTTCGCAGCTCGTTGGGCCTCGTCTTCATGAGTCGGGCGGAGCCTTCCAGCCTCTATCACATCCTTCCCTGTCTGCTCCCTTTTCCTTTTAGGATCAGCAAGTTCAGGTCTCGTCGGCTGAGGTGGCTGAGGAGTAGGGGGAGGAGACTTCGAGGGAGGAGAAGGAAGCTTAGATTAAGCAAACTTCCCAGGTGCACCACTTCCTAGTTGGTCCTCTATCAGCTTCATCAAACTTTTCTGGGACTTTCTTTGGATACCCATTTCTTCTGGTAGGCTCTCGGGAGATGGTGGCCGGTTGAATACTTCGAACTCATCCAAAAAATCTGTTAAGTCCACGAAACCTTTTTCTTCTTCTTCTTCTTCTTCTTCTTCTTCTTCTTCTTCTTCTCCTTCCTCCTCTTCCTAAGGAACGGGTTGGGATGAGAATGTTCCTACCGAAGGGGTGACCACAAAAAGTGGTTGGGGGCAAGAAGTATCTTTGGGGAGTGGGATATCCTCTGGAACAACGAACCTTTGGTAGGCAACACTGATACGGCAAAGCAGAGGGTCGCGAGCTTTGATTACACACTTGGGGGCTTGGAAGGCGAGTGAGAGGGGAGTATATCCAAGGATCAAATGAGCTACTCGGAGTTGACCGTCAGTCTCGTTCACATACACCTCGGCTTGCAGGATCCTGTCTAAGCTCACCTTATTAACTAAGCTGAGTTTGGGTTTGGTAGCGCGCTTATCTGCAAATTCATTGAAATAGAAGGGTGTTTCATTAGAAACAATGACATTTAGACGCGAAAAAGAAATGTAAACCAAAATTCGAGATTTATGGCTATACCCCCACCTAGTTCTCCCTCCTCAGTCAAACAGGGTAGGCCATCGTGCCATGCCCCAAAAAAGATCAGGAAATCTTCCTTTAGATTTTTGTTTGAAGTAGGAAGGCATTGGATCAGCCTTACTTCGGGATGCCTCGACTTGAGGTAATATCCCTGCCCCTTCAAATGGTGAAGATTGTATACCCAATTCACATCGTGGTGGGTCAGGTTTAGGTTCATTCTGTCATTCAAAACCTCTATACTTCCCAGAACCCTGAACATGTTTGGGGCGCACTGTGTGGAAGATAACCTAAAAAACCTAAGGTAATTCCTAGTAATGGTACCCATGGGAATGGTCATCCCTCCCTCTATGAAGGCAATCATGGAAATGACCACCTCTCCAGTTTTCTTATCATCGAACCACTCCCCTTGAGCAACGTACCTCATGCCCACTGTTGGTGGGATCCTATACTTAACCCTGAAACTTCTCATACCCTCTTCGGACTCAACTAAACATTTGAACTTACCCATTTTCCTAAGAGGTTTTGAAGAAAAATTAATAAGTTTAAAATGAAAGCCAAAAAGGGTTTAAGAAGACTTACAGGTTCGAAAGAGGGTCCTCGAACAAATTTCTAATATTTGTAGACGCACAGGGAGACGAAAGAGAGAGAGGCAGGTTCAGTGTATGAGTTCTAGAACTGTGTAATCGTTGAAAGTAGAAAAAGGAATTGACTTGAGAAGCTATTTATAGTGGCGCAGAAGGTACAAGCGGGAAAATTCCTGCTCGCAAAACAAAAAAAACCCTTCACCGTTTGATTTACATCTTACCGTTGAACGTGGGGGACAAGGGCGTCGCCAAAATTTAATGCTGGCGCGCTTTGGATGCCGAAACGTCAGGAGCGTGCCTTGAGCATGTAAAAAGACATATAGGAAACCAGAAACGTAGAATAGAACATAAACAAGACGGGCCGAAGACGTCAAAATCATCCTTTCCTCCCAAGGAGTCGAAAAGCAAGATTTTGAGGGGCTATTGTGGGGGCCAGTTAACCAGGAAGTACTGTTAAGGTTATGCTTAATGGGCCTGAGGCCCGATCCGAGGACATTAGATCATCCGAGGAGGTTCAGATAAGATTACAAGGGGAATAGAGTAAAGAGAAGAACAGAGATAACATGAGAGAGGCCCAACGAGTGTCCGAGGATAAAAGCCACCTCGGCGACGAGTGTCCGAGGTAAGTTAAGAGAGCCGTACCATCATGGACTCACTTTGAAGTTACGTCACAACGGGGAGTCGGACATTGGATAAGGAATGAACGAAGGGAGACAACAAATATCTTCGAAAGCTACCACCTCCACATTGAATGCCCCCAACTAACTCTTTGGCCACATTAATGTGGAGGTGATACCTGATGTACGGCCCCCTGGTACCCAGGCCCATTTGGGCCTTAGGGCATAGGTTAAAGGTATGGGCCAGTGCCTCGACTTTTACCGGGCCCAGAATTTGAGCCCCCGCTCGTGAAAGCTACGTGACCATGCTCGGGGTATTCCGAGAAAGGCTGACGGAAGGGAAGCTGACGCCGGTCCACTTTTAACCAGGCCGCATAATTTTACTCGGCATATCGTCACCGGCCGTATTCACTCGCCTGGCGGGGCCCGGGAAACGTCACTGCCGAGCATATATCACGAATTGGGAGCCATTTCCAAAGCCACTCCCACCTAAGCCCACTTACAATTAACAATATTGGACCCCAATTGCACTAACTGTGGCAGTAATCATGATCCTTCCACTTATCTGAGGCTATAAATACAATAAGTTGGGCTTGGGAGTGGGGGTGGAGGGATTCTGGGGGAGACGCTGGGAGCAAGAAAGGGAAAGAGTGAGAGAGCAGTTTGGCAGAGTCTCTGTGCTGAGAACGACCCAAAGTAGGAAATCCTATACCCATATTACAAATAGGTTGTGGGCTTCGTTGAGGTTGGGCTTACCACACCTCTAAGGCACGCACAATTGGCGCCGTCTGTGGGAATCTCCTACAACGCTATGGTTCTAAAGAGACTCAATCTCGGGAGAATGTCGGATAGACGCTCGGAGGGCCACGCGGCGAGTGGTTCCGAGGGGGATTCTCGGGGATCCTCCTGGCAAGAACGGAGGCAAAAGGGACGCGAAGATAGGGAGCATGAGGAAGAGCGTTCGGGTCTCGGGGAAGGGTCATACCAGACTTAACAAACGGCGTCAGAGGCCTCGGGACACCGACAACTTGGCGACAGAGATGAGGAGCTCGAACGGTTACGCGGGTTGGTAAGAGATCTGGAATTGCGGGCAGAGGGCAGGCGCCAGAGAAGGGACCGAGGAGACCGAGATAGAAGGTCGGCTACAGGGGAAAACCGACACGAGGCTGGGTCCGGTCAATCCAACTCCCGTCGACGAAGGGACCGTTCGCGTTCGCAAGAATCACGTTGTCGCCGGGAACGCTCACACTCACAGGAATCACGCCGTCATAGGGATCGCTCACGCTCTCGGGAGTATGTAGACCGGGGTTCAGACTCCCCCGAAGAGCGACGACCCCGTAATGCCGCCATGGATGCAATGAGTAGGGCTCTACGAAGAGCTACCCGGTCACCTTTCTCGGACGGTATTGAACGCGCCCTAATGCCGAGCCGATTCACGCGCCCACCCTTCAACACCTATGACAGGAAAACGGATCCGGTGGAGCACGTCAGCCATTACATCCATATGATGTCTTTGCATTCGCACAATGATGCATTGATGTGCAAGGTGTTTCCCTCAAGCCTCAGATCGACCGCTCTGAGATGGTTCAATGGGTTGAGGAAGGGCTCCATCCACAGTTTCGCCGAGCTGATCCAAGAATTCGGCGTTCGGTTCATGACTTGCAGTCGGGTGCCCCAACCCGTGGATGCTCTATTGTCTATGAAAATGAAGGTCGGGAAGACCCTTCGCAATTATGCCAGTCGGTACTGGGAGCTTTATAATGAGATCGGTGGGGGGAACGAGAAGATTGCTGCCAGCACCTTCAGGATGGGGCTACCTGAAGATTCCAAGCTTCGGGAGTCATTAACGAAGAAACCCCCCAAGGATATGAGGCAGCTCATTAGGCGAATTGAGGAATACAAGCACCTGGAGGATGATAGGATGCAAAGTAAAGGTAAGGCCCCGTTGATGAACCGTCCTCGGCTAAGTGGTTTCCAGCTAAAGCCTCGGAAAGATTCGAGGGCACAGGGACCGGAATGGCAGCTGGGCGAGGTAAACGTGACATTTAGAGAGCCCGTGCATAGAATTATAGATCGAATCAAAAGCGAGCCTTACTTCAGATGGCCGAACAAGATGGGGGGTGACCCCTCTCGAAGAAACCAAAACCTCTACTGCACCTATCACAAAGACAAAGGACATACCACCGAGCAGTGCCGTGTGTTGAAAGACCATTTGGAACAGTTGGTGAAGGCGGGACACTTGAAGAAATTTGTGGCGGATCCTAAAAATCAGGGCGCTGGGCACGGCGCTCAGCAGGGAAGAATCCCTCTACCCCCGCCCTTGGGAGTGATTGAGGTAATACACGCAGCCCCGAGGAATACGACCACGGCCAAAAAAGGGGTATTGACTGTTGTACCAGCAAAGAGTTCCCCGGACGGGATACCACCCGAGAAGAGGGCAAAACTTGCTCGGGAGATTCTAGCTTTTGATGAGGAGGATTTGGAGGGAACGATTCAGCCGCATGACGACGCACTGGTAGTCACGGCACGGGTAAGTGGCTTCCTGGTCAAGAGGGTGATGATAGATCAAGGAAGCGGGGCCAACGTGATGTACCCGGACTTATTCAAGGGACTCGGGTTGAAGAGTCAGGATCTGACGAAGTATGACACGCTGCTCGTATCGTTTGACGGGAGGGTCGTAATTCCCGAGTGACAGATTTCCCTTCCCGTTAGTATGGAAGGGAAGGAGGTGATGGTAACCTTCATCGTAGTCAGTTCATTTTCTCCGTACACGGCCATACTGGGAAGGCCGTGGATCCACGTCATGGGAGCTGTACCGTCCACGTTACATGTGAAAATCAAGTTTCCTACCGAACATGGAATGGCAACAGTCCGAGGAAGTCAGAGAGTCGCCAGACAATGCCTGGTCACAGCGGTCAGCTGGAAGGACAAACAGGTTGAACAGACCGCAAAAGATGCATCGTTATAGCAATTACAGGAGCCCCAAGGAAAAATGGGGGCTAGTTGTCCCAAGGAGTTTATCAGAGTCCAAATACTGCCGGACATCGGTAGGTACTTTCAAGTGGGGGCAAGCATGGGGGAGCAGGATAGAGTAGAGACGCTGTTGTTACTTGTACAAAATGCAGATGTATTTGCCTGGTCCCCGTATGAATTACCCGGGGTTGACCCCGAATTTATCAGCCATAGACTCAACGTAGACCCATCATTTCCTCCTAAGAAGCAGAGACCGAGGAGATCGGCTAGGGAGCACATCGAAGCAGTAAAGTCAGAAGTTCACAAGCTGAAGGAAGCTGGGGCAATAAAGGAGATTTATTTCCCGGAGTGGCTGGCGAATACCGTCGTTGTAAAAAAGAAGAGCGGCAAGTGGAGGGTGTGTGTGGACTTCACGGACTTAAACCGAGCATGTCCAAAAGATCCGTTCCCAATGCCAAAGATTGATCAATTGGTAGACTCTACGTATGGCCACCCGAGGATGAGTTTCTTTGACGCCTTTCAAGGGTACCACCAGATTGCACTAGCGCCCGAGGATCAAGAAAAGACTGCATTCATTGCTCCGGATGCCAACTACCACTACACCGTGATGCCCTTTGGGCTAAAAAATGCCGGCGCCACCTATCAGCGAATGATGACGAGAATGTTTCGAGATAAGATTGGGTGCACAGTCGAAGTGTACATTGATGACATGGTAGTAAAAAGTAAACAGGAAAGTCGGCATATTGAAGACCTCCGGGGGGTGTTCGAAGTGCTACGGCAGCATAAGCTACATCTTAATGCCGAGAAATGTGCTTTCGGGGTAAATGCCGGCAAGTTTCTAGGATATTTAATAACTAGCCGAGGAATTGAGGTCAACCCCGAACAAATTGAAGCCGTTAAGCGCCTGAAATTCCCGAGCAACCCCAAGGAGGTACAAGTATTGACCGGGATGTCAGCCGCCCTTAATCGGTTTATTTCTAAATTCGCCGATCGTTGCCGGCCATTTTACCAGCTTCTAAAGAAATGGAAGGGATTTCAATGGGACGAGGAGTGTGAAAGAGCTTTCCAGAATCTCAAGGCGTATTTGACCCAGGCACCCATGTTGACAGCCCCGGACCCCGGAGAGGACCTATTCATGTATCTATCAGTTTCCGATCACGCCGTAAGTGCCGTGCTCTTGAAAGATAAAGGAGTCCAGCATCCAGTATATTATATCAGCAAAACCCTGGTCGATGCCGAGACCAGATACCTGCCTTTAGAGAAGCTAATACTAGCCCTAGTTCACGTCACGAGGAAGTTGCCCCACTATTTTCAGGCTCATACCGTGTATGTATTGACGGGGTATCCTTTGCAATCGTTGTTAAAAAGGTCCGACTTCACGGGGCGGATCGCTAAATGGGGGACTCGGCTCGGGGCCTTCGACATACGGTATAGGCCGAGGAATTCGGTGAAATGACAGGTATTGGCAGATTTCGTAGTTGAGTTTTCCCCCAGAACTGAAGGGGAGATGGTCTGCCGCATAGAATATCTCCCGTGGAAAGTGTTCATGGACGGAGCCTCGAGCGCCATGGGGGCTGGTGCTGGGATTGTGATTGTCACTCCGGAGAAAATACGGTTGGAGCACTCACTCAGATTGGGGTTTAAGGCCTCAAATAACGAGGCCGAGTATGAGGCTTTGATCGCCGGGTTAAATGTCGTTTTAAGTCTGGGTGCTTGGGAGGTGAAGGCTTACTCGGATTCGCGACTGGTTGTCAACCAAGTCCAAGACAGTTTCGAAGCTCGCGATCCACGGATGAAGGAGTACCTACGGGTAGTAAAACGGGTCATGGGCAAGTTCTCTATGGCGAGGGTGGTCCAGATTACCCGAGGGCAGAACAGGCATGCCGACTCCTTGGCTACGTTAGCCTCGGCAATAACCGACAACGTCCCTCGAATGATTAAGGTAGAGCTTGTAACGGAACCAAGTATCAGGGCCGTAACCAACGCCGACGTTAGCGGAGTCAGTGTTACAACAATTTCGGCGTATGACCCGTGTTGGATGGACCCGATTGTGGACTTCTTGTCCAAATATCGTCTTCCGGATGACGGGAAGGAGGCCGGTAAAGTCCAACGGGCAGCCCCTCGCTATTGGTTGTCGGAAGATAAGAAGCTCTATCAGAGATCCTTCGGGGGGCCGTATCTATTGTGCCTACATTCCGGAAAAGTAAACAAACTGCTAGCAGAACTACATGGAGGTGTGTGTGGCGGCCACGTGGGGGGACGTTCGTTGGCCCACCGAGCAATGACACAGGGATTTTGGTGGTCGAAGATGCAACAGGATGCTGCCAAATACGTGCGAAAGTGTGAAAGGTGCCAAAGGCACGCCCCCTTGATACACCAGCCAGCAGGACACCTGAACCCGGTCAGCAGTCCCTGGCCTTTTGCGCAGTGGGGGCTGGATATTTTGGGTCCGTTTCTCCGTGCCACGGGCAACAGGCGATTCGTTCTGGTGGCAGTGAATTACTTCACTAAGTGGGCAGAAGCGGAGGCGCTGGCTAACATTCGAGACGCAGACGTCAAAAAGTTCGTATGGAAAAATATAGTCACTAGGTTTGGAGTGCCGGACTCTCTTATTTCGGATAATGGTCTGCAGTTTGATAGCAAGGCCTTCCGCGAATTCTGCTCCAATCTCGACATCAAGAACAGATACTCTACCCCAGCCTATCCTCAAAGCAATGGGCAAGCTGAAGCTGTTAATAAGACAATTTTGAGCGGGCTGAAGAAAATGTTGGACGGGGCGAAAGGAAGGTGGGCCGAGGAACTGTATAATGTGTTGTGGGCTTACCGGACAACGCCCAGGCGTTCCACGGGAGAAACCCCATTTTCCATGACATACGGAGCAGAGGCTGTGATACCGGCTGAAGTAAACCTGTGCAACGCACGGGTGGGCGGATTCGATCCGGCACTAAACAGTTCGCGGATGGCGGAGCATTTGGACCTGTTAGACAAATTCCGAGAAGCAGCCACCGTACGTCTAGCCGAGTATCAACAATGCATAGCGCGGCGGTACAACCAAGATATAAAGACTAGAGAATTCAGCGCCGGGGACCTGGTGCTACGAAAGGCGGTGGGGAACATGCGGGACACGAACACTGGGAAGCTGGCTCCGACCTGGGAGGGACCCTACAAAGTCACTGCTGTCGCGGGCGCAGGGTCGTATTACCTGGAGGGTCTAGACGAGAGACCACTCCCTCAACCGTGGAACATATATAATTTAAAGAGGTTTTATCACTAATCGATTGTAAACTAAGGCTAGGGTCAGTTATAACGTGGAAGTGTTTTGTCCTGTATTATTGTTTCTCGTTCACGTTGTCGTGTTTAACTTCTCAAATCCATCTGAGCCAATGAGGAGCCTGCTTCTCGGTTCGATCCCCATCACTGAGCAGTTGGAAATCTTAATCTAAAAAGCTCTTACCGAGGACAGAAGCTTGCTTCTCGGTTCAATCCCTATCACCGAGCAGATAGAAACCTTCATCTAAAGTATTCACATAGGACAGAAGACTGCTTCTCGGTTCGATCCCTATCACCGAGCAGGTGGAAACCTTAATCTAAAAGGGTCACACTGAGGACAGAAGCTTGCTTCTCGGTTCGATCCCTATCACCGAGCAGGTGGAAACCTTAATCTAAAGTATTCACATAGGACAGAAGCCTGCTTCTCGATTCGATCCCTATCACCGAGCTGGTGGAAACCTTAATCTAAAAGGGTCACACCAAGGACATAAGCCTGCTTCTCGGTTCGATCCCTATCACCGAGCAGGTGGAAACCTTAATTTAAAAGGGTCACACCAAGGACAGAAGCCTGCTTCTCGGTTCGATCCCTATCGCCGAGCGGGTGGAAACCTTAATCTGAAAGGTTCTAAGGACGGAAGCCTGCTTCTCGGCTCGATCCCTATCACTGAGCAGGTTGAAACTTTAATCTAAAAGGTTCACACTAAGGACGAAAAGCCTGCTTCTTGGCTCAGACCCAATCACCGAGTGATTGGACACTTTGGTCTGGAAGTTCCAAAGGACGCGAACCCTACCCTCAGTTCGATCCCCATCACCGAGCAAGGGTAAACCTTAACCTTTGGACGGGAAGAAAGAGGCAAAGACTATAGACAAGCAAGCATAAAAGCAAACTTAATATTCAACAGTCATAAAAGCAAACATAATATTTAGCAGTCATAAAAGCAGGCAAGGCAAATAAACCGGTTATAAAAACAAATTGTCCCGTCCTTAAAACTTGACGACGTAAAAGGTAAACCTAGGAATTATATAAATTGTTTAGTCACCACACCCCGGTGACATAGGCAAATAAGCTTGGCAACATAAATTAAACTCGGTTATCAGACAGTGAGGTCCACGGGCTGCGTCTCGGCTGGCACCTCGGAAGGCGGTTGCTCGGAGGTAGGGGGAGGGTTGCTGGTAGCCTCCGTCCCAAGTACTTCCACGTGGGCATCAATCTGCTCTACCAGCTCCCTCAGGCTTTCCGTCTCCTCCTCATCAATCGGTCCCGCAGGGTTCTGCGCGGCAGGTTGGGAGTCTGGAAAAGGGATCAGGCCAGGGTCTCTCAGGTGGGAGTCTTCGGGCACCCCTGAAGCATGCAGAGCAGCCATCCACCCCTCCTGGAAAGATAGCCGTCGAGCCTCTCTGACAACCGGCTCCACACCCTCCTCGGCGTCGGCGAAACCTTCGTTGTACCACTTATTTTCACAAGCCTCCAAAGCGGCTTGCAGGTCAGCCACCTTCTCGGTCAGGGCAGCATTCAGACTCACCGCTTCGGCCAGCTTCAGGTTCGCTTCGTCGCGTTTCGTTGCCAGCTCCTCCAACCTTTCCTCCAACAGCTCCCGGGCTTTCACCTCGACAGCTGCTCTCTTCTCGGCCGCGTCAGCAACTTTTGTTTTTTCTTTCGCTGTTTTGACGGCTGCATCCCTGCCAGCCTTTTCCCGAACAGCCTCCTCGGAAAGGTCTTTCAACCGCTCGTTCAAGACGTGAGTCAGCTGAGCAGCCTGGTTGGAACAACAAAAATATAAACGGCAACACGGAAAACTATATACGAAAATAAGGGGAGCATATGAAAGCGGAAAATTTAAGGAGAGGTTAAAGCTATCGTATGCCACTGCAGCCTCCACCCCATGGAATCATCCGTCCCATCTGCGAAAGCGCTCACGTCCTCGGGAAGAAGGAGACCGTGAGCAAGGCTCTGGGCAACGCGACCTCCTTCCCCCTTTTCCCATACCCGAACGTTGGCATCGGCAGGGAGCGGCTTGCCATCCAGCTCGAAACTAGGCTGCCACGCCGGTACTGATCGGGAAGAGGACGCCACAAGTGTTCCCACCGGAACCGGGGGCTCCTGGATGGTCACACCCCTCGACGATTGAAGAGGAGTTCGGGCTTGAGTACCGCTCAAGCTAGCGGACGTCGGCTCTACGGTCCGTGGTCTCTTACGAGCCCGTGCACTGGGTGGGGGAGGGGGAGAAGCAGGTGGAGGTGGGCCGCGCCCTTGAGGGGGCTGTTGCTGTGCAACCGGGGAAGCGCCAGGAATAAACCGGCTGACTGACAAAGTCCGGTGGGTCACCATTTCTTCACCCAGGGCAGGAGGGTTTCTCGAAGAGCTGCTGGACTCGGCGGCCCCGTGCTCAGGTTCTTGAGCAGGAGCTTCAAGCTCTTCGGGCTCTTCAGGCTAAACGGCTTCGTGGGCAAGTTCCCGGAGGCGGCGAGACGCTGCTTCGGTCGATTCGTCTCTTATGGGAGCTAGCTCGTCCGAGCACGTATAACGCCGGCCAATATCCCGAGCTTCGCCCACAGTAAGCTTTGGTGGAAGGAAGTTCGCGTGCCGAACGTCTATATAGGAGAGCAGAGGGCTGTCCACCAGGAGAGCTTGGCCGAACGACTGCCAAGTAGAATACACGGGGTCCACGCCGAGTATGAGGTGAGACGCCCGGAGCTGCCCGTCCCAATGAACGAAGATTTCGGACCTGAGAACGAAATTCAGGTCTCGAACGTGAACAGTTCTGATGTCCTGGGTAAACACCGAACCGTCTGCAAAGAGGGGAGAAACGGGTTAGTATTAGCACAAATACAGCAATTATAAAGGAAGTAACACGAACTATGAATCGAAACGAACCAACTTCACGTCGTGTGAGTGGGGGGGGGATATCGCCGACAAACCATTTGTCGCGCACCCCGGACGAACTCCCCGGCAGAATTTCTATTAGAATCCGGCAGGCATGAAATCAGTCGTACCCTCATGTCCCTAACGTTTAAATAGTAATTGGATTTCTTTTTTCCGCATAAACTGTACATGTGGTTTATATCGTGCTGGTCTAGTTGCAGACCGAACGTTTGGTTTAACCTACTCACGCAGCTCACTACCCGGTAAAAATTGGTGGGGAGTTGCTCGGGACTCAGCCCGTAGTATCTTAGGGTGACAAGAAGGAGAGGATCTATGGGAAACCTAACCCCACCCTCTAAAATAGACATCAAAGGGAAAAAGGCGGTGCCCGCCCCTCTGTGGAGGAAAATTTCACTTTCGTGGCAGTACGCCACCTCCACGTCATCGGGGACGTTGTACTTTCGCCGAAAGGCGGCTAGGGAAGAACCAGCGTTCAGAAGGTGAGCATAACCCATCCTAGGGGACTAGAACTAGAAGAGAATTCGGAGAAATGAAATTAAAATAAGGGAAAAGGGAAGGAGACTTACTTTTGGCTCTAAGGGAGGAGAGAATTCTGGGTTGACGGGCAATGGCGCTGAGATATGCTCGGCAGAGAGAAATTTCAGGGAAAGAAGAGTGAAAAAGTGAGAAGAAGGGTGAAAACGGGCTATTTATAGAGGCCAAGGAAGGACAAGCATCGACTAAATGGACAATTAATGAGGATTAATTAGCGATGGGATAATAGAGCGTTTCGGATACCAAAGATAACTGACACGTGAATCGACAGGCAATGATGACAGCCGAAGCGGAAGGTCAGACGCAACACGCCTTTTGAGAAATGCATTAATGGATCACTGAAACCGTTCTGAAATACGCCCGTTGAGTTGCTCGGGTAACTGCTGCCCCGAAAGATCCTTGATTCGCTCCGAGGGCCGATCACGAATCAAGGGGGGGCTAATGTACGGCCCCCTGGTACCCAGGCCCATTTAGGCCTTAGGGCATAGGTTAAAGGTATGGGCTAGTGCCTCGACTTTTACTGGGCCCAGAATTCCAGCCCCCGCTCGTGAAAGCTACGTGACCATGCTCGGGGTATCCCGAGAAAGGCTGATAGAAGGGAAGCTGACGCCGGTCCACTTTTAACCAAGCCGCATAATTTTACTCGACATATCATCACCGGCCGTATTCACTCGCCCGGCGGGGCCCGGGAAACGTCACTGCCGAGCATATATCACGAAGTGGGAGCCATTTCCAAAGCCACTCCCACCTAAGCCCACTTACAATTAACAATATTGGACCCCCAATTGCACTAACTGTGGCAGTAATCATGATCCTTCCACTTATCTGAGGCTATAAATACAATAAGTTGGGCTTGGGAGTGGGGGTGGAGGGATTCTAGGGGAGACGCTGGGAGCAAGAAAGGGAAAGAGTGAGAGAGCAGTTTGGCAGAGTCTCTGTGCCGAGAACGACCCAAAGTAGGAAATCCTATACCCAGATTACAAATAGGTTGTGGGCTTCGTTGAGGTTGGGCTTACCACACCTCTAAGGCACGCACACCTAAACAGTGATTAGGCAGCCTTACAGCTACTAGTTGAAGGTTCTGTGAGAGAGTAGATGGGACAAGAAGGAGTTCCTAGAATCTAACCTACACGTGTATGGTAGGGATGATAACAAGATGATAGTATATAACATGAAAAAGGATAGAAAGAGAGAGGGACGGGTTCAGAAAGAAGAGACCAAAACTTATCATCTCCAATAGCGTCGAGGACCATTATTCCTTATCTCATTCATGTCAAACCCAATCAATACTGTAATCATGATGAACTCTCTTTTGGAATAGAAATAGTTCTTTCTCCCACTCTATAAATTCATTGTCTGGGCTTGTGGGGATGAAATCTAAACTAAATTCGGGTCCATCCCAAAATTAGTCCTTACAATATATATATATATATATATATATATATTAATTCTATGAGGGATCACCTTTTTAATAAATAAAAAATAAAGAGGTTTCATTGGATTTGTTAAATTTAAAATATAAACAGGTAACTGGAATTAGAGGTTGAAACTTGAAAAGGTTGATGGAGATAATTTGTGGAGGTGCCAAATTATTAGTAAAAAAAAGTTCATTCCTAACCAAATTTTTATGGGTGAGGCATTGTTGTTGATTTTTGCACCGTACCACAGTTGACAAATTTTGTATCCATTACCAAACTATTCCACAATTTTTTGCTACGACTCTGACGTGGCAAATTATGAGTGGTTGTCAATTATTTACACATAAACCCCCTATTTTTTCTTCATCGCTCTCACTCTGTCACACCACAATTGTGGCAAAGAAGTTGTGTAATAGTTTGTGGTACTAGATTTTTTTTTCTTCTTAAATTACATCTTATTTCTACTTATACTAATCATTCCAGTATGTTTCAACAGTTTTGACTAACACTTACAATCCAACTAGCACAAGCTACATCTCTTCTACTCTCTTCCTTCTCTTCATCAATCACATCTATCCTCCTCTTTCTTCTTCTTTGTTTTCTTCACCATCCATTTATGCGATATTTTTTTTTGTTAATAATTCAATTGTTAGGAGAATGATCATTTAAATCTTAAATGTCTTTATTGAAAAAAAATCATAAAATTGAACTACAAAACTTTTCGTCATCAATTCAAACTTTATTGTCTCTTTCTATTTGTTGTTTGTAGGTTTATTGGTGTGTGCACTTGTGTCATGATCTTTTTATTAAATTCCCAATTTTTTTCCCATCAAAGTCATCACATATAATCTTTTTATTATTATTATTATTATTATTATTATCATTTTTAGATCACATGTATTCTATAAAGGTGTCATTCGACCTATATATTGGGCTGGAGCATGGATTTGCATGTATAATAAATTACATGGGTTTTAACTTCTATCCATAATCCCAAAATTGCGTATTAATATTTTTTTTCAAAAATATGTTGATTTTCTGACAAGAATTTTGTAGCTCAATTGATATTTAATAATTTCATCTGAAACTTCAAGGTTGAAATCCATCTCTAGCAACTAAGGAATTATATTATATATACTCTTAACCAAATATGGAAAGTAGGGCGGTAAACGAGTCAAGCCAAGTTGAGTATTAAAAGTTCAAGCTTGTTTATTTAATATTTATTTTTCAAAAACAAGCCAAGCTTGAGCTCATTATATATCAAACAAGATTTTATGCTCAAGTTTTGCTCATTTTCTTATCGAGCAAGCTCAAACTTGTTCACTAGTTATTTGATTAACTTATTCTTTTTATCTATATTGTGAAACCATGACTAAAATATTTTATCTATTCACAATCCCATGAATTTTTATTATAAATAGACTGTATATATCATTAATATACTACTAATAATAATTTAATATCATATGAACCTATTAACAAACTTATACAATCCAATTTCAAGTCTATATTAATATATTTTTAAACAAGTATACATATAAAATGTTTTATTATATATATAGTTAAATCGAACTCTCATATTCACGAACACACTATTATGTTTGAACTTGACTTATTTAATAATCGAGTCTAAAATTGAGACTTAAACTTTACTTGTTTTCTAAACAAATAAATAGAACTTTACTTGTTTTCTCGAGTCAATTGTTCACAAACAACTTGGTCTATATACAGTCATACGATGGGAAGAGAAATTTAGGGGGTGTTTGGTACATGCACTTAAAAACTAAAAGTTATTGTTTGAAAACATGTGTGAAAATACGTGTGGGTGAAAAAATATGTAAAAATACATGTAATGTTTAAAAACTGAAAATTGTTGTTTGAAAACATGTATCAAACACCCTCTCGAAGGGTAGACAATAAAGGCCAGACTTGTCTTCACTCTTCACATCTCTTGACCAAATTTAATAAGGTGGGACCTATGGTGATATGTCCCAAGCTAAGTTGTTCGAGGTTAGAAGTTAGAAGTTAAAACCTGGCCCACGAGTGTAAAACCCTGGTTATAGTATAGCTAGGCAACACGGTCACACAGATGAGATGAGATGAGGAATTGTGGTTCATCAGCCAATACAGTTAGCTCTCCTACCCCAACTACACGCCATCACTATATCTCCCAAACCCACCCCTTAATTACTCTGCAAAAAAAGTAATACTACCCTACCCATCTTTGGGATCTCATACGAGTTTCCCATTTCCTCAATTGGGTCACAGCTCTTGGATCTTCAATAAAACCACCCACAAATTAAAAGGGTTCGTCGTTTACACCATTTCGTGAATTGGCTCACTCTCTTTTGGTCTCAAAAAATGAAGGTCAGTGTAGTTTCTCGGAGTGGTAAAGATGTTGTCAAGGGTGGCCTTGAGCTCAGTGATTCCGTACGTTCTTCTCTTTCTCTTTTTTCCTTTGTTTTTGTAATTTATTAACATAGTGTCTCTGTGAATCGGTGGTAACGATCATCTCAATTCAGCTGGGTTTGTTAGTTCCAATTTAAGTAAAAGATTGATTTTTTTTTTTTTTTTGTTGGAGGGTAAAATGATTAAGACCCGAAAATGGTCTTCTTCTTTGTTTTCTTGGGTTTATATTAGTTTCATGATTTTTGTTTTCGTTTGCATGTATTTGAATAATACCCAATTGTGATTGTATATGTCTTTTTTGTTAATTTGTAGGCTACGGTTGCAGATCTGCAGGAGGCAATTCATCAACGAAGTAAGTGCTGGATTTGCTTTCCTTGTTATTAGAATTTCCATGCAAATTTTTACCTTGAAGGCTTGAACTGCTAAGTATGCTTTGTTAGTCAGTTAATCTATGTTTAGCGAAATAGTTATGGTTGATTTTAAAAGACAAATGCCCAAAAAGTGTTATTTTCCACATGTAGTGATGTAGGTGTTAATACTGGTTTTACTATGGGTTTGAGGGTGAAAAGAGATTTTCTTTATTATGGGAATTACTGAAACTTCTATAAACGGCTGCAAATTTGACAAGTGGGTTCTACATGATGTTGTTTGCACACAAATGTGAAGGACATCTTCTCTATTGTCTTTAAGGACTTAATTTTCTTTCTTGAAACTATCCTAGTAAGAATTAGTAACATCCTTATGCTTAAAGCTAAATTAGAGCTTTGGTTGTCCATACCACATAGGTGAAACCTTTGTAGTGATAAATTTTTTGATACAGATTTGCCTCTTGAACTGCATTTCTCTCTCTCCCCCCCACCCCCACCCGGCCACCCCCCATAGAAGGAATGAAGTTCACTTTTTCTACTAGAATGTACACATATCAATCTGTGGAGGGTAATGTACTTTCTTGAAGATGATTCTCCCAAATCATTGAATATTTTTCTACTATGGTAGTATCCAAGGATAATGAGTCATGACATTGAATATTTGTGGGCATGACAGATCACTTTTAAAAATTATATGTTAAAGCACCAGGTCTTGTTGGGGTTTGTTTGACTAAGGTATTTTCAGATTTCAGAGAACTATAATTTGTATGCAGTGTTAATTACAATTAGATAAAAAAAAACTTATAAAAAAAAAAAATTGTATGCAGTGTGAATTCAAGCACACTGAAAGGAAATCTTGACACTTACCACTGGAGCTCTTTTTTTTTTTTTTTCTTTTTTTCATGATGTAATATTTCTGTCAAGAACAAAATAATTTTTAAGTCCATGGGATCTGTAAGATTTTTAACAAAATCAGCACTAGACTTCCTGTCTGATTTGATTTATATTTTCTGGACCTCCGGTGTGTCTAAGATTGAGGCATGGCCTTTTGTAGTTCATCATATTAGGTGTATTCACTATTGGACTTAAATTTATTACTGATTTACTGCCTGAGATAATACTTATATGCTTTGTTTCATTGTGAGTTTGACCCCTGCCCCCAAAAACTGAATGTGAGTGCATGTGTATATGTGTTGACAGACTTGCATGTCATATGATTTAACTCACCTGATTTTCATCTTACATCAACAGCCAAAAAGTTCTATCCTTCAAGACAGCGGTTAACCCTCCCCCTTAAACCGGGATCAAAGGAAAAGCCTGTTGTTCTTAACTACAAGAAAAGTCTCAAGGATTATTGTGATGGAAACCACTTGACTGTAGTGTTCAAGGACCTGGGCACACAAGTTTCCTATCGCACACTTTTCTTCTTTGAATACTTGGGTCCTTTGCTCCTTTATCCCATCTTTTATTACTTCCCTGTCTACCAGTTCTTTGGCTACAAAGGGGAGCGAGTCATCCACCCAGTTCAGACATATGCTTTATATTACTGGTGTTTCCACTACTTCAAACGAATTATGGAAACATTTTTTGTGCATCGGTTCAGCCATGCAACCTCACCACTCTCCAATGTGTTTCGTAATTGTGCATATTATTGGACCTTTGGCTCTTACATTGCTTACTATGTGAACCACCCACTTTACACCCCTGTTAGTGACCTCCAAATGAAGATCGGCTTTGGGTTTGGAGTGCTTTGTCAAATCTGTAACTTCTATTGCCATATCTTGCTGAGGAATCTGCGCAGCCCTGATGGGAATGGAGGATATCAAATTCCACGTGGTTTTCTATTCAATATTGTGACATGTGCAAACTACACAACAGAGATTTATCAATGGTTGGGTTTCAATATTGCCACACAGACTGTCGCAGGCTATGTTTTCCTTGTGGTAGCTACTCTTATTATGACCAATTGGGCCCTCGCAAAGCACCGTCGTCTGAAGAAGGTTACTTTTTTTTTAATGAAAGTTTCTTTACTTTTTGTTGAACATGTTTGTTTTAATTTCTTTTCTGCATATAACTGCATGCATTTCTTAAAAAATTTAGGCATTTTCTCTGATAATATGTCCACCTGCATTTACTCCTTTCTAGATTGGGTGTGACTAGGATCTAGGTAAGTTATTTTAGATTTTCATCTGTAAAGTATAGATTGATTAGGAACATAAAATATTTGAGAAGGTATACGGCTTTGTAATGTCAAATAAATTACTCTCATACATTTGTCACGCTAGCAACTACTGGATATGTCTACATACCAGTGTTTATATGTGTTCATGTATTAGGGGTGACCCGTTGGACCATGAATCTGGTATACACATATAGATACATTTTTTTATATGTAGATGTATGTGTTTTTTTTTGGTAAGTTTGATCCAATATTTGTTGAGCTTTATCAAATTCAATGGAATACCCTGTTTTGTCTCTATTTTTTTATCTGAGTAGGATCTTGTTATGCTTTATTGACAATCCTAGATTGCCTCCCTCTTAAAAAACAAAAAAGACAGAAGGCAAGCCTAACTCCTGGGCTTCTAACCTCAGATGTTAACTCCCCCTGCAACGAGGGAGAGATGCACCATGTGTAACATGAAAGTATTTACCCATCCCCCTAAAAATTAGGGGCAAGCCTAGTTACTGAATAAAAGGGGAAATTATTGTGTACTCCCGGAGTACCATAAATGTGTACTCCCTTCTCTCACATGAATGGTGGGTCCCACTAATTAAATTCATAGTGGGACCCACCATTCATGTGAGAGGGGGGAGTACGCATTTATGGTACTCCAGGAGTACCTAATAATTTTCCGAATAAAAGAAAGACCTCAAGTGTACTGTTACCTAACAAAAGTTTATCAATCTAAAATAGATGGCAGGGAGTCCTAACAAAAGTCCAGTTGTGTGCACCTCAAAATTTATAGGCATCATCAACATGTTTCTCAGTGTGTTTTCACTTCTGAATATTTTGATGTGTATCCTATCAGCTTCATTTGTAAACATAATTTTAATTCTATAGACTCAGAAATTTCATTTCTTGTGATATTTCTTGTTAATGTTGCTTCTTAACCTTGTCATCTGCAGCTATTTGATGGGAAGGATGGAAGACCGAAGTATCCACGCAGATGGGTAATATTTCCCCCATTCCTGTAAGCATGGCTCTCATCTTGCATCTTGTTGCTCTCTTGGTACCAAAAATCAGATTCAACAGCAAGAATTCAAGATGGTTGGAGCTTAATTGGTGTCAGATATGAACTTGACATTTTTATAGACAGCTTACTCCCACTTGAACTACCTGAGGATAATCGTCTTTTACTCTTTTCTTATTGTTTTGTTCCCCCCCCCCACCAAAAAAAAAACAAATTTATGTTTCCTCTCATTTGTCATGTTATTTGGGAAGAAATACAGTTAATGTTGGTGATCTAGCTTTTTATCAGATTGGCTTCTTGACTATTTTTTATATTTCATTGGGCTTTTTTTTAATGACCTCTAGATATGAAAAGTATTAGAAAATCATGGCACACAAAGCAAGATTTGGAGAATTTTAACATGTTGTTACAGTTTGGTCAGACCATTCAATCCACCATTTCTTGTTAGGAAGTGGCATTGAATTTAATGATGGCTGATAATCATTTAGACATCAAACTGTAATTTCTGTGGTCTATATCTCAAAAGAAAGCTGTAATGGGATGCCATGACTTTAAAAATGTTCCCAATTTTGTGGACAAATGGAGCAATGAAACAAAGTGGTCGTTGGCAACTAAAACAATTAGAACTAACCGTTTGACGATGACAATCTATACAGAGCCTAGAGTTGACTGCTATATTATGGCATAGCGACAACTGACAGCCCACCTTTCCGGTTGAATAGCTAAGGTACTCCTAGTGAGATCAGAATTAAGAGGATGGACAAAATTTAGGTACAATTTGTTAGGTAAGAGGAGCTTCTAAGTTTATAATTCATTTGCTAGAAAGAAGGCAAACAAAAGCAA
This sequence comes from Notholithocarpus densiflorus, assembly GCA_030021035.2. NCBI lineage: Eukaryota > Viridiplantae > Streptophyta > Magnoliopsida > Fagales > Fagaceae > Notholithocarpus > Notholithocarpus densiflorus. Next base: position 4,838,773 of record JARYZH020000026.1, on the reverse strand, counting down.
ACTTAGAGCATTTATATCAGCTCATGAAAGAAATTTAGTTTATTTTAGTATAAAAACTTTTTTTTTCTATTTTATGTATTTACTTTTCAAAACACTCACATCAGATTATTTATTTTATATTACATTAAAATATCAATTTTTCTTGATTTTTTTAATTGTTTCTCTTTCTTCACACACAATAACCACCATCCACTCTCGTCCTTCAACCTCGGAATATGTAAAGAAAAAAATAAAAAAAATTATATGCAAAATGAATAGTGTTAATGTAAATTTACACAATTACTGTAGTAATTTTGCAAATTTACATATTTTTAACTTGACTGATGTGGATATTTTTTTTTATATTGAATGCCTAAAAGTGATACCTTTTCTCTATTTTGCATTGTTTGATGCTGAAATGCTCTTAGAACCTTTGCTATAGCTTCAGATTTCCTCTACAATGTTAGATAACTTTAAGTAGAAAAATTGGATCTCAAATGGTCCTGGCAATAGACCAAAAGCGTAGGCTCTTTACACTAAGAATGGGCTGTACCTTTCAGCTTTTACATGAGTAATGATTTTATAAGGACTTGGATTGGCAAATCCATGAGACAAAAGGTTGGAGTGTTGGAGTGGCGGACAACTATTCTTTGTTGGAAGAAGTTACCTAAGCAATTTCAAAGCATATTTTTATGTTTAAGGAAGTATTCAATTGGATTATAATCTCTTTAAAGCTCATTATTTTATTAAACACAGAAAATGTCTAGAACCCATCATGGTTGCCACTCCATAATGTGAGGATCTAAGTTTTTATTGTTATTATTATTTGTAGTAACGACTTCTTTTTGATACATGGCATAGAATAACGTTTTAAAAAAATGTGCATAAAAAAGATTATTCCTTTTGGAATGAGATTGGAGCTTAGACTTATGATTTATGAACTTCATCCACTCAAATTATTTTCCTACTTAACCAAGAAAATCTGATATACCAACTGTACCAATCCAACCTTTTTTTGAGGTAGAAAAAAAAATTCCCCTTTTCGGACATAGTTTCTTCTGCAACCCAAAAGCATTTGCTAAGGTAAAAGGATCCTAATTTTTTTTTTTTTAAATATATGAAATAATGGCATTTCATAAAACTCCTTCCATTAGGACAATGTTTACCAAGAAAAGAAATTTTTTTTACTACGGACTAATGAGTTATGAAAAGCATTTGACTTTGTAGTTTGTACTTTGTATCATCATTATTCCATTGAATTCATTCTAGATATCAATTTATCAAATGTATATACATTACATTTGGATGCATTTTACTGAATACTTATTTATTGAAAGTATGGGGAAAAGTTTTATTTTGCTATGGGCCTTGCTACAATTAAGGGTGTCAATTCGGGTTAGCATGTCGGGTTCGTGTCGTGTCGAGGTAGGGGCATTCGACTAAATGACTCAACCCTAACCCGACTCATTTAATAATCGTATCATGATCCTTCAACCCTAACCCAACCTGTTAATAAGGCGCTTGACCTGACCCAACCCATTTGACAAGCTTAATAAACGAGTCGTGTTAGGTTGACACAAATGTAACACAACCCATTTCAACCTGCATAATATTAAATATAACATCTATCTAGAAATAATTTTTTTTACATTCCAAAAAGCAGTGCATACACTTCAAGTCTTCAACCCACATTCAAAATAATATAGTTCAACAAAAATATGACATTCATCTAGAAATAAGTTCTTTATACTCCAAAAGAAGTGCATACACTTCAACCCAAATTTAAAATAACAGAGTTTAACAAAAATAAAATAACATAGTTCAACAAAAATATAATATCCTTGGAACTCGCCAAATGCTAAGTATCAATATTGAAATAATTTGAGCAAACAGTAGACTAATCCTGACTATGATTACGATTATCATCCATAGATTCTTTGTTGATGTCCAAATTCATAACATCTTCCACAAGCTCATCCAATTTCATTTGTGCAAGTTCTATGCCAAAAAAGAAAAAGAAAAAGTATTAGTAGTTCTAGGGTCTGTAAAGTTTCAATTTCCAATTATATCCCTTGTAAATTTTTGTAATTACTTACTTTTCTTTTTAAATTTAAAATATATGTTGGATATAAAAGGAATTTGACCAATCTAAAATAAAATAAATATTTATTTGTTATACGAGTTAAACAAGCTGTGTTAAGTGGGTCATTTCAAGTTGACACAAATAAATTGACGTGTCAAACGTGTCTATTGCGGGTTACGCTGGTTGACCCGCTTATGACATGTTTCTTATCGTGTCACTTTCAGGTCGAACCGTTTATGACCCAAACCCATTAAGGCCAACCCTAACCCGAAAAAATTCGTGTCGGGTTTGTGTCGTGTTCGTGGGTTGGGTCGAACATTGACACCCCTAGCTACAACGAGTTAAAAAAAAAAAGATTGATTTTTTGGTGTGTACAAATACACTTTAATTTTGGCTATTTCTAGAGAAATTTTTATTTGTGCCAAAAAATTAAGCGAAGCCCCAATCTAGTGCATTTTTCACCATTAAAAAATAAAATCCCTCACCATAGAATTAGAAAGAAATCATAATTTAAATTAATATTCTTTTGTATTTTAATTGACATTAATTGTTAAGAAGTGAGAATAATAATGAATTTAATTTTTTTTTTCCTTTTAAATGATAAACTTGAGCTCAGGAATATAAGATTTCTCATCTATTAATCATTTTCAATTAATTATACTGATATTATTTAAAAGTTAAATTACAAGTTACACCTTTTTAATTTTAACATGTTTTCAATTCAATCCTTTAAATTTAATTTTTTTTTTAGTATTTAACCCCTTTATTTCCATTGTAGTCTTTAGTCCACTTTTGTTTAATTCACACCAATTTCTAATCCTTCATCATAATAATAATAATAAAAATAATTGAATTTTTTTTATATAAATTTGAATCAAAGAAAGTTAGTATATATAACTATATATAATAAGTAATAACTGATTGATTGTTTGAATTGAAAAATTAAAGAAAGAAACGGAGAGGAATGAATGAATAAAAAAAAAATAAAAAAACCATAAATAGGGAAAAAAAGGAAGGCCTTAAAGGCGAGCCCAATGGACGCGTTCTTCGCTTCGATATAAAAGTTCCAGACTGTACCACTCCTTACTCCAACCCCAAATATCTAACGGTCCAAACCGCATCTCTTCCCTCTTTTAATTCCTCTCTCTTTTCTTTCCCATTTCGCCTATTCACAAACCCCCTCCCCTCCCCTCCCCTCCCCACTATATTTCTCTCTCTCCTTCTCTCTCTCTCTCTCTCCAAATCGCACAGATCGCTTTCGTTTTCCAATCACATTCCCACAGGTCAATTTCCCTTCTCTCTCTCTCTCTCGCTTTCTCATCGATCTGTTTCGTTTTCGCTCAGATCTATAAGCCATTTCGATTTTCGATTTTTTTTTTTTGAATTTGGCAATGTATGATTTAATTTCTGTGATTATTATTGTGTTATTTTTTTATAATTGTGTTGGATCTAAAATGTTGTTCATTGTTGTGTAAAATGCAGAGGAAACGATGAAAATTGTTGTGAAAGTTTAACAAGAAATGAAATAATGCTGGCTAGTTTTTTTTTTTTTTTTTTGGTTGTTCATATGTTTTTTGAAAACATTGTGAAACGAAAATGAAAGTAGAGGAGGGTGCATGTTGCATTGTTGTAATTAAAAGGAGCCAAGAAAATTGAAGTAACGCTAATTCTATCAAACTATGGGAAGTGTATGTTAACATAAATAAATAAAGGGTAGCTTTGCAGATCTCAATTATTTGATCTTTTTTTTTCATTTGGGTGTGTCTCTTGGTTCCTTGTTATGGAGTTTTGAAGGGGAATGTTATGTGGTTCTTTTTTTTTTTTTAGTTTTATTCTGAAACTGTTTGATTCATTCTGTTGTTGATAATGTAGGAATTTTTTTATTGCAATGAGCTGTGTTGTGTTACGTTTATTGGGAAATTCAAATTGTCATTGCCTTGATAGTCTAGAATAATCCAAAATGCAATTTGTTTTGGATCAATGTTGCTAATAAGAAGTGATGGGGTTATGGTTATACATATTGGAGGATGCGAGTTTGTATTTGTTGGGTGATGAATGGTTTTGACATTCTTTTCGTCCTTTTGATTTGGTAGTTTTGGAGATATTCCCTATAGAATTATATTAGTTTGTGACTGTGCTATGTCGAATCATGCTACGATGTAAATCTAGTGCAATCTTGATAGAAAAATCGCCAATTGGGGGGGGGGGGGGGGGTTGTAAATGTTAATGTTTTCTTTTCCCAATTAAACTCCCTTAAGAGAGTTTTGTACTTCAATCATGGTATCAACCAATGATGTGCATGCTTATGGTGAAAAGAAGGAAGGCAAATCCCAGCATGTGCTTCTTGTTCTGAATAACAAAGATGGTGCTTTTTTTTTTTTTTTTTGACTGGTTATAGTTTATCAAGCAGGTAATACAAGATGGCAGATGCTGAGGACATTCAGCCACTCGTGTGCGACAATGGGACAGGAATGGTTAAGGTATTAGATGAGACCTATCTGTGTTATGATGTTTGGTTTAGTTTTTAATATGCAAAGCTATTATTGACTGTTCAGTTGAGGTACTGCTCAACTTTTATGCCTTCTCCCTCCTTTTTTTTCATTATTGAATTTCGGATAATTGACTGTAATATTATGTTCTAGGCTGGATTTGCTGGAGATGATGCCCCACGAGCTGTGTTCCCTAGTATTGTAGGCCGTCCCCGTCACACTGGTGTGATGGTTGGAATGGGCCAGAAAGATGCATATGTTGGTGACGAAGCTCAGTCCAAGAGAGGTATTTTAACTCTCAAATACCCAATTGAGCATGGTATTGTGAGCAACTGGGATGATATGGAAAAGATTTGGCATCACACCTTCTACAACGAGCTTCGTGTTGCCCCGGAAGAGCACCCTGTTCTTCTAACTGAGGCTCCTCTTAACCCTAAAGCTAATCGTGAGAAGATGACCCAAATCATGTTTGAGACCTTTAACACTCCTGCTATGTATGTAGCCATTCAAGCTGTTCTTTCCTTGTATGCAAGTGGTCGTACAACTGGTAAGCAACTGATCAATCATTTTGTTTGCAAGGGTTTTAATTGGAATATCTCATTGACACTGGCATGCCATTCTTTAAATTCCCAAATTTAATTTGTTTTGCATGTTTTATTGCATCTCAACATGTAATCAGATACATGGTTTGTGATTACATTTAGTAGGCCATACAACCTAAGGGCAATTCCAGGAAATTGTTGTGATGTATCTCTTCCCCTTCATTGTTGATGGATTTTGCCTTTGCCATGCAGGAATTGTGTTGGACTCTGGTGATGGTGTCAGTCATACAGTTCCCATATACGAGGGGTATGCCCTCCCACATGCCATTCTTCGTCTAGACCTGGCTGGCCGTGACCTCACAGATCACTTGATGAAAATTCTTACCGAGCGTGGGTATTCTTTCACCACCACAGCCGAGCGGGAAATTGTGAGGGACATGAAGGAAAAGCTGGCTTACATTGCGCTTGACTATGAGCAGGAGATTGAGACCTCCAAGACCAGCTCTTCAGTTGAGAAGAGCTATGAGTTACCAGATGGACAGGTCATCACCATTGGTGCTGAGCGGTTCAGATGCCCTGAGGTTCTGTTCCAACCATCCATGATCGGAATGGAAGCAGCAGGCATTCACGAGACCACATATAACTCCATCATGAAGTGTGATGTTGATATCAGGAAGGACCTGTATGGAAACATTGTCCTCTCAGGTGGTTCAACCATGTTCCCAGGTATTGCTGATAGAATGAGCAAGGAAATCTCTGCTCTTGCCCCAAGCAGTATGAAGATCAAGGTGGTGGCTCCACCCGAGAGGAAGTACAGTGTCTGGATTGGAGGATCTATCTTGGCATCACTTAGCACCTTCCAGCAGGTATGTTTTGATTCTTGTATCTCAACTTGTTCAGTTCCTTTTGTATGGTTACTGATGAGAGGATTTTGATTCTCTTATGAGTGCAGATGTGGATCGCAAAGGCAGAGTATGATGAATCCGGGCCATCAATTGTGCATAGGAAATGCTTCTAAATGTTCAAGAATAGGATCTTTGAAGAAACAAAGTTCTGTTTTTATTTCTCAGAACAAAGCGCTGCTTGCAACTCTTTGTTCTAGCTTTGTTATCATTTTATGTTATTCTCATGTTGGAGTGATGACTTTTTTTGGAAGGCGAGGAGTTGAATTTGAAAAATTTGTCCATTTCTTATTTATTATATATTTTGAGAAGTTTTTGACTCTTCCATTCCAGCTTTTTTTTTTTTTTATGAGGGCAAGAGGGTATTTTGGAATACTTAATGGTCTGATAAATGATTCTTTCATTTTAATTTTCTAACACCAATTGCCCGTTGTAGCAAAGGGCCAATTTATTTTGTTCCTCGAGTTTTCAACTACTTGCATCGTTTTGCTTGATAAAAAATGAAATCCCTATTGTTTGAATTTGTTCAGATAAACAAAAGAAAGATTCTCTTACGAGTCAGACGGTGTAGCTAACTACACTAAAACCCTGACTAGATTTTTGGGAACACCATGGTGTTCTAAGGTGCATACATTCTCACTAACACTAAAAGTAAACCCAGGCCCAGCTGGTTTTGGAGGCCTCATAAGAGGCTCGAGTTTGTAGGCCAAAATATGAGCTTTAAAAGATAGGCTCAAACTAGCAAAGGATTTAGGGTCCAAATCTTAATGCGTGGAATTGGAAGCTATGGAAATGGTGTGAGGTTAACTGGTTAAGCATAACTACCAAAAAATAATGGCAAAAGCATATTTGTTTGTTTTTTTAGTAGTTATGCTTTTTTTTTTTTTTTTTCATAAAAAAACAAAAGCATAACTACTAAAAAACAAATATGCTTTTGCCATTATTTTGTTTGAGGTTATACCTAATGATAAAATGCTTTTATTAAAGTTTGATAACTCTGAAACTTTGGAAAACCTTTGTAAGCAAATAACTATTCATTAAGCATTCCATTTTTTTCCAAAATGTAAAACATGGGGAATATAGAGTATAGAACACCACTTAGAGCATCCACATCCGTGTATTCTATCCCATCCTATTTTACATTCCAAAAAGCCACTTTATCAATTATACAATACAATTTTATAATACCCTCAGCATCCCAACTTTTATTTCCCTATTCTACTCATTAAAATAATATTTCTACACAATAAAATATATTTTTTCTTTTTTTTTTCTTTTTTCCCAATTCTCTCCTCCAATCGCTACCTTCCAGACTCCTCCATTAACTTTACTTTTCATCTTCTTCCACACAACTCCATTCCTTTATCCTCCATCATCCATATCAACCTTTATCCTCCATCATCCATATCAACCCAGATCGGCGAAAAAAAAAAAAAAAAAAAAAAAAACCGCTCTCATCTCGGCAAAACCCAGATCGGCAAAACCCATCACTGCAAAACTAGTTTTCACTGCAAAACCTGCTCTCATCTCTCTCTCCGTTTGTGGCTTGGTGCTTCTCCACCTCCCCTCCGATCCGATCTACTGTTAACGCTCACAGCTCCACGCCGATTTGCACCACGCCGGACAACAAGCTCCACACCGTCACCCTCAATCACCCACCCCCACCACCACTGAAACCCTCCACCACATCAAACCCACGAGCTCCACCACATCAAACCCACATCAAACCCATCTGCCACCACATCAAACCCTTGATTCAAGGGAAAATAGAGAGGAAAAAAAAAATGAAAGGGAAGAGAGGGATGAGAGAGGGGGAGGGATTAAATGAGTGAACTGAAAAAGAAGAAAAAGAAAAAAAAAAAAAGCTAGAGAGAGGAGATGAGAGTGTGATCGGTGAGAGAGAGAAAGGAATTGATAAAGTGAAAACCGGATAAAATATTAGTTTTATTTTTACAATTGTGCTACAGTGCAATTCTAAAGGTAGAATTGCACTGTAGCAATATTGCAAAAATTTTTGCAATACTTGCTTTTTACAACCCCAGCTGTGGGGTGTTTTGGGGGCCTTTATGCTAAACCCATCTTACATTTGGCATATCCACGCCCAGCTGCGGATGCTCTAATTATTCATTATGCTCCTATTAAAGTAATGTAACATAGTTAACTGCTACCGAATTCTTTAACCTGCATTTTGATTCTCATAATCTCATTAAATAAAAATGTAGTAGTTTGCTTTTTATTATTACAAATTCTTTAACCTACATCCCGATTCTCAAAATCTCATTAAATGAGAATGGAGTAGTTTGCTTTTTATTGTCACAAAATGGACGACTTGGTGTATCCATCTCTAGTGTTTGAATATTTTTCTTGCGGGAACTTAGTAGATATTCAATGCTCTTACTTTAAGGCTGATAACTTATTTTCATGATTCTGATGATTAATATTGTAAGAATTATTGGGTACTCCCAGAGTACCATAAATGTGTACTCCCCCCTCTCACGTAACTGTGGGTCCCACTAATTAAATTTATGCTGGGACCCACAATTCATGTGAGAGGAGGGAGTATGTATTTATGGTACTCCCGGAGTATTCAATAATTTTCCATGTTTGAGGGGAAAGTTTTCTATACTAGTATCTATTAAAGAGGATCGTTGACTGAAACTCCCAAACCTGCCATATGTTAGCTCTCGAGCTCTATCCTCTCTTCCTTGGGTAGTGTCCTACTTTTGAATACCCTCTCAAATAAGTTTTTCACGGAATACTAGTGAATCTGCATGTTATTATAAATAAAAAATCATTTAAAAAAATCATTTGAACACTGACTATTGGATGATGTTAGTGAATGCGAAATTTAGATTAAAATCCTCTATAATTATAGGTGTAAGGACACAATTTGGTTCCTAAGCCCAAAAGATAAAAGGATCTAGGCCCAAAGAGTTCAATACAATGAATTTGTAGAAAATGGGTTAGAAAACTAAGCTCTAATGAGTTGGGTAACAATTATAATGGATCCAGATGACAATAACGTAAAGATAGACTGGTTTTATCTAAAGAAAATCGTCATCGGCACAATCCGAGAAGATCAGTTCTTGTATATATCTCTTGAATTTGATTACAAGCACAGTTCTTATTGCTACTGTATTTTTATCTTAATTCTTCCCTTTCCTTCAGGGTCCTTTTTCTATTTTATACTATCTTCCTTCTTTCATCTCTACCCTCCACCTGTAGATTGGATTGCTGGTGTTGATTCTTGTCCCATCAGCACCTTCCTGAAGTCTCTGGGAGTAGCTGTAAGGCTAAAAATTACTGTTCAAGTATCACTTCTTCATTAATGCGGCCAAAGAGTTAGCTACAAAGCATTCAATGCGGTGGTAGCAGCTTTCTCTTAGATATTTCATAGCTTTCTTTTGTCCTGTACTTTCATGATGTATATCCTTATCAACAGAATCTCCTGGAACGTTACTTCTGGATGGCAGACCGCACCTTCTGACCTCTGCTTCGCTTAGCCGAGGAAGTATCCCTCCTCGAACCACCTTCTTGGACCATCATGACCAGACCCCTTCCTTTATTCATTAATGCCGACCTCCATAACAACGTTTACCAGTCCTCGAACTACTAGGCGTCCTCGGACCGGGCCCTTGGCCCAATAGATACTACTGGGCCTATCATCCCTACAATAGGTAAAACTCTACTTTATTTAATTAGATTTCAAATATTGGTGATGGTTAACTTTTGTTTAAAGGTTGATTACACAATAAAATCCAATTCATTAATTTTAAAATTGATCGCTAGAATTTTTAATTTTATGACAGAGTTATTTTATAAAACTCTAGAAAATCTTAATTGGTGAAGTTTAAATATGAAAATAAATAAATTTATGCACGCCAACCCTCTGTGGTCTAAAAAGATTAGAAGGTATTCCAATAAAATTAGAGCCTTGTAATACACTCGCCACAACCTGAACTTGCAACAAAAGAGAATGAGATAAAAATAAAATAAATTATAGCCATAATTCCACGAAAAATAAACTTTCAATCAATCAAACACTTAAAAATTTAGAGCATCTCCAGCAGCCTCTCTAAATTTTTGTACTGTTTGGAGAATGAACCGTGACATTTACCTTTTACCTACCTACTTTTTGAAATACATTTTCCAACAGACTCTCTATCCTTTCTCCATCTCATTTAAATATTATTTCTTCATTCTTTCTTTATTATTTCTTTAATCTTTCTTTATTCTTCTTTAATCTTTATTTATTCTTCCTCAATAACTATATTTTTCAAATTCTTAACAGCTATATTTTTAAATTTCCCAACGGTAACATTTTCAAAATTTTCAACAATTATATAGGCTTTTTTTTAAGGTTCATATTTTTCAAATGGTAATTGTAGGGATGCAAGGCCTAGGAATGCATATTGGGTCGTGGACTTTGTCCGAGGACAGTTAGACATTAGCAAAGACGTACAAATCAGTACGTTATGGAGGGATTCTGGTCGTGAAGGTTTGGGAAGGTAGTTCGAGGAGAAATGCCTCCTCGGCTAAGCAAAGTAGAGGTCAGAAGGTTTGACCTGCCATCAAGAGCAACACTCCAGACAATTCTACTGGTAAGGATAACATCAGGAGGAAACAGAACAAAGGGAAGCTGAGAAATATATAGGAGAAAGCTGCTACCACTACATTAAATGCTCTGCAGCTAACTCTCTAACCGCATTAATGTGGAGGTGATACCTAAACAGTAATATTCAGCCTTACAGCCACCTCTAAAGACTTCAGGAATGTGCTAATGAGACAAAGATTAAAGCCAGCAACTTGATCTACACGTGGAGAGCTGAGATGAACCAAACAGGGTAATATAAAGAAAAAAGACCCCATTACAAGAGGATCATCTGAGAATCTGAAGGAAAAACACTGTAGCAATAAGAACTGTAACTGTAATTAAGTTCAAGAGAAATATATACAAGGACTGTTCTCCTCGGACTTAGCCGAGGAAGAGTTTCTTTGCACAAAACTTGTTTGTCTTTGTTTTCTTGTCATCTTTAACCTATCGTGATTGTTGTCCAACTCATTGAAGTCTAGTTTCCAGCCCACTCTCTATAAATTTGTTGTGTTGGGCTCTTTGGGCCTTAATCCTTTTTACTTTTTGGGCTTAAGAACCAAAACGTGCCCTTACAATAATATTTCTCAATAGTCATATGTTTCAAAAATACTTGATAAATTTCAAAATTTACATAGATTTGATAAATTTCAAATTACATAGAATTTTTAAAGTACTTGTACAAGACACATAAATGAAGAGAAATTTCAAATTACAATGAAGAGAATTTTTAAAGTACTTGAGTCTAAAATTATTATAAGCTCATTCAAATTCAATAAAATCATATTTATGCTTATAAAAGTGATTGTTCATTCAAAAAAGAAGATTATTATATATCATTTATCCATGTCTACGAATGCATACAACTGTACATGCCACTATATACAAAATAATCTAGTTAGAATCATAGTTAAAGAAATAAAATAACATTAAAATGTCAAAATTCATTAGCAATGAGAGAAACATAGAACCTGCTTAAATGAACATATTAAACATACATTAAGCCAATCAAGAATCAGTAAAAGAAGGGGGTAAGGGAGGAAAGAAAATCTCAGAAACCAATCTCAGCAACACTAGCAGTCATTTAACACAGTTCAGCAAAAACTAAAAAGCTTATAACAGAAAATACGAAAGCCACAGTTAGAAGAATTCATGAAGATCGCATGGTCTCTCATCTGTTGGCTAAAGCAATATTGTTTCAGCTTCAATATAAATCTAGAACTGACACACAATTGTAAAGAACATTATGTATTAAATTAACCCCACTCCTCCTGTCAACAACCAGCAAATAAGTGATGATACCAACAGGGGCTAGTCAGGGGAAGCATATATGAATCTCATCAGTACTACATTAAAGAATAAAAACATCAATACAAAAGAAGTTTGACATTTCACAGTTAATACTAAACACTAAACCTGCCTGTTTCATTTTAGCAAGCTACTGATACAAAAGAAGCTTTACATTTTAAAAGCTAATGGAAATTAGCTGTAAAGCTGAACATCATCTTGGATATATGTATATAGTACAGTAGGATCACATTGCAACAAAAAAAATAGAGGCAATAAAACTAGTGCCTTTAGCCGATAAAACTAGTGCAGCAACAAATGCAAAAATAGAGGCAATAAATTGATGAGCAGGTGATAAAACAAGTTTCAGGCTAGTTTTAGCCAATAAAACAAGTACAGTAGGATCACACTGTTGATGCTGCTACTGCTACTTTATTCTTGCATTTGTTTTATTGCCTCTATTGAAACTTGTTTTATCACCTATAAATTGATGAGCAGGTGATAAAACAAGTTTCAGAGAGGGAATAAGGCCTCAATTGATGAGCACCAGTGCTTGAAATGGCTTGATTCAAAGGAACCAAGCTCTGTCACACCGTGCTATTGCCACACCCTGCTATTGGAGGATTCCTAACACATTGAGGTTGGAATTCAAATTTAGAAGGGATATGTGCAGGCATTCAAATGCTTACTTGCTAGCAAGATTCACCAGTTAAGTTTTCAACTCAATAAGATCCAAAACAAGTTGATGGAGTAAAATTTTCACCAGTTAAGTTCTCTATTCTCTATCTGAAATAATCCTGTCTATTCTCTATCTGAACTCAAACAAAATAACCAATTACCATCACTCCAATATGTCAATATAAAGCTAATTTGTAATAACCATATATTAAATCAAAAATAAAAAAAAGTCCACATTATAATTTCACATAGATTTTGATACAACGTCTAAAGGGGGGAAAAATTCAATTAAGCCTTTATATAGCTGAACTCACATTTTTAAGACAACTTCCGAATCATGTACAGAGAAAAAAAATGGAAAGAAAAAAACTTATCAATGTCTTGGACATGAAAAGAAAACTAAACCCTGTTCCAAACACCCCATATCCTCTCTAAATAATACTATTTTTTCATAAATTAAGACTACAAAAATCGTTGAGAATAAGAAAGAAAGAAAATTAATGCTAATATCAAGTATCAATAAAAAGAAAAATGAGTGAAGTAGGAAACCCAGAATTCATTTTTGGTATCAGGTATCAAATCTTGTATACAAATTCATTTTTCTATTAATGATCATGGGATTGAACGACAAAATTGTTAAAGGAAGTAACTCAGAGTGCACAAGATTCAAAATTGATGAAGAAGATGAGTAACGGCTATTTTATCAATGGTCATATGTCAAAGGCCAAAACGATGTCGTTCTACTTAAATGAAGTGTGTTTAATGAAGTGGTGAAACAGTAACGTTTTCTATTAATCAGAACTGTATCGTTTTGGACTTTGGTTCTCTTCTTTATTCAGACTCATCCCCAGAAGTGCTCTGCTTCGTGCTCAGGTCTGGTGTGGCTTCAGAGTTGTTCCTCAAGCTCTGGTTCTTAACTGTTAATCTGGGAATTACGGATAGTTAGTTATAGAAGTGGTTATGAGTTTGTTAGAATAGAATCTTCTAGAAGGTTCTAATTGTATCTATTCTAGTGTATATAAATAGAGTGATTGTAATGTATTAGTTGAGCTTTCTTAATCAATTCTCTTCTTTCAAAAATATCTCTCTTTTCTCTCTCTCTCTCTCCATTTTCTGGTATAGATTTCTGCCATTGTTAACCACCTTTAAGCTCCAAAATCTTACAAAAACAATCTATTCAATCATTGTTTTAAACAATTTGATAGAGAGATAAAGAACCCAGAAACCCAAAACCTAAACCTAAACCCAAACCCAGATATAAATTCAAACACTATGAACAACCCATAAGATAAAATTTTGGGTACTGATTTTCGTGGTTGAGTTGATGTTCTCAATCTCTATTCTTCCTCACAGGTGGTTGAGCAAACTCCAACCCACAGTTTAGGGGTTTTGTGAGAGAGAGCTATGTTGATTTTGTGAGAGAAGGGCTGTTTCCATTTGTTCTCTAATGAGAAGCAAGAGAGAGCAATGAAACAGAGAAAAGAGAAAGGGAAGAGAAGAGAGAGAGAGAGCGCGCAAAGAAATAGAAAAAAGAGAAAAGGAAGAGAGAAAGAAATAATATTTTACTCCAACAAGTATTTTTTTAATAGAGGAAAAGGCTTTGGAGTTGCTATAGTGCTCTCCATGTCAAGAGAGCAACTGTAGCAACTCTAAAAAAAAATTTTGGAGATGGAGAGGCAATTAGAGGAGTTTTTTTGTGTGTTTATTCTCCATAATTGGCTTTAGAGAGCCTATTAGAGATGCTCTAGAGACCTTTTAGATATAATTTCCATAATTATCCAATACTCATTGGCTGCTAGATACGCAGCCAGAGATATTTCTTTTATAATATCTGTGTCAGGTGGACATGCCTTTCCATTAGTAGCATCTTGATTTCATGAAAATGTTTATTAGAATTGAAATTTGTATCTTATTAAATTACTCTTAAAAGCCTCCCAATTTTAAGTTGGTTTGTGATTGAATTTAGAAACACCACCATTAATTTTTGAAACATTAGTGCAATTTCATAAATTGCTCCTAAACATTAGTGAGTCTTTTAATAAAAAGTTATTAGTTTCTTCCAATATCCTAACAGTGGTACTCATTGAACATTTCTTTTTGAAGTCATTAATTTGATTTTTGTTTTTTTTTTTACAACTTTAACCTCAATTGAATTGATTTTTTTTTTAACTAATACCACTATGATCATGCCAATATCATGGAATATTAACTATGATATTGGCATGTTAAATGCATTTCATGCAAAATATGGTCACATTACTATGAAGATTTTTCATATGCGTAGAGTATTTTAAATATAAAATTTAAAAAATTAAAAATTGTTCTAAATGGAGTCATTTCTATTGAATACCTTAATTCGGTTTTAAACAGATTATTTTCAAATGCAAATGTAAAATGTATTATTATTAGGCTTGTAAAAAAAATGCTCTAACCACACCTACACTAACAGCAAAATGTGGTCACTGCACCACCAACTGTGGTGGAGGTGCAAATATTTTGTAGTCATGTTTTAAGAAAACTGGCAAAAAAAAAAAAAAAAATCACACCGCACCACACCTATTAATATATAAGTTATATTTTATATATTAAATATATATTTATATATATATATATATCTTACATATATTTAATAGATCTTTTTAATATAAATGAAAACCGACCAAACTGCAACGCACTGCATAGTGACTGACCTATTAAGGTGAGGTGCGGTAATGGTTCTAGGCAAACCTCATTGCACGGTGCTATGCTAAATATAGCTCAAAACAACACCAAACTACACCATGAAAACCATTAATTATTACTTAATATTTTATAAGTGATACATGAATAGGAAAAGAATCCAACCTTTTTATATAATTTACTACATTAATTGGATTATTTTCATATATTTATAAATAAATAAAAAACATATTTTTAATCTAAAAATATCAAAACAATCGGTATTAGAATAAATATCATATTTTAGATGGTCATTATCTCTCTTGGCAATGTTGAATTTCAATTATTGAACAATGGATTTCAATCAGTGGTGAAGCTAGGAATTTAGGTCAAGGGGGGCAAGATTAAAAGTAAAAAACTAATCTAAAAAAATTAATCAATATTAATAACAAAATAAATAAACAACTATATGCTAATGTAATTGTCATATAGAATCTAACATAAAATCTAAACTTTAATTTGTCTTTTCACACCTAGCTTAATTTACTCAATTGTCCTCGACGATTTTTCATATTTTAAAACTGCTGCATGATTTGTTCACACTCAATAGTCTTGAATATATCTTTCCTATTTCGTTTTGCTGTAGGATCTTTTTTTTAATCATTATTAGGTGGGTCTCATTCCCACATGATTTCCTATTTCCTTATGGCAGTAGGATGACATTGTGTGATTCCTATTTCATTTTACTATAGAATCTTCTTCTTTTTTTTCTTTTTCTTTTTTTTCAAATCATTATTAGGTGGGTCTCCCACATGATTTCCTATAGCAATAGAATCTACTTTTTGTGCACAACTACGCCTAGTGTGTTCTTTTGTCAAGGAGGGCATAATGATATATGTACTATATTAGCAGTGAAAAAATTTGGAAGTTCAAGGGGGGCACCTGCCCCCCTTCCCCCCCTCCCCTCCGCCCCTGATTTCAATAGTTAATTTGTCCTAAGAACTATTAATTCTAATTTTAATTTTGTTAAAAAGAGAAAAGAAGAATAACTTTTTTGAAAAATTGAGAATTTTTATACTCTTAAACCATGGTAAACATAGTAAAACAAATTTAATAGAATGTTGAACATTTACAATATTTCAAAAATAATTTATTTTTATTAAAGTTTTGGGCCTTAATTAAAAGTTTTACCTAGTAAGAAAAAAACAAAGCATTTTATCGGCCAATAGAAGATTTATTTTTTTTAACAAAAATTCTAAGTGAGAGGCTTTACTTTTTTTTATTAGCAATACTATAAGACATAGATATAGTATGGGCTTTCTTCTCTTTGGGGACATTAGTCATTGTCTAAATGGCCTAATAGTTGAGCTGTCTGCATAGTAATTTATTTTGTATCTGGTTAGTGGTAAAAGTAAAACTGCACTATTTCTTGAGTTTTCTACTACCTGAATCAGTTTGATCAATAAAACAAGATTCAATAATTCCTCTTTTTCGAACCTTGATCTTTCTTTCTTTCAAATTTTGATTCTTCTTATTGCATACGGTTTTAATTTTGTATAGAATATCTTCACATAATTACTATTTTATTTTTATTTTTATTTTTTGATAAAAAAAGAAAAAAGAAAAAAAAAAAAGACATTTGTTTATGATACTACCCAACGGTTTAGCTAACAAAGTAACAAGCTTGAAACCTTCAGGAGGTTTTTGGGAACACCTTAGTTTAGCGTGGGTACATATTCTCACCAAGCATCAAAATTCAAAAAGACAACTGGGTATTCTAAGAGCAACTGTTTTTTTTTGGGTAAAATAAGAGCAACTGTTTAACATAGGGAATATAGACTATAGAGTATATAGACTACCTTAACTAGTTGACCTTCTACGGCTCCCAATCAAGCAAATAGACTGTTGTTTTGGACATTTATCCGAAGTCTAATTCCTTGGGAAACCCATGGGTCTGTTTCATTTTCTGGCTCCTTGGGCACTAAGTTAATACCCTCATGAGTTTGCTGTGCTGTTCTAGTCCCTTGCTTGATGAGGCTTTTGCTTGAGATCAATGACTCTTTTTCGGGATTTTGATGATCGTTACAGTGAGAATTAAATCTCCCAACCCAGGGGTCTGATTCATTTTCTGGCTCCTTGAGCACTGAGTTGATACCCTCATGAGTTTGCTGTGTTGTTCTAGTCCCTTGCTTGATGAGACTTTCGCTTGAGACCAATGACTCATTTTCGGGATTTTGATCATCATTACAGTGAGAATTAGATCTCCCAAATCTTTGAAAAGATGAGTCTTTCATGATTGCATCTTTTGAAGAGGACCGCTGACTGAAGCTCCCAAACCCTTCAATCCCGTGTGTTAGCTTTCGAGCTCTAGCCCTCTCTTCCTTGAGAAGTGTCTCACTTTCAAGAAGTTTCAATACCCTCTCAGATGAGTCTTTAACCTTCAATCCCCAGTTGAATCTGCTTCATGTGAAAAATAGAAAAGCTTATTAAAACATTGACTGGAGTTTCTAAAATCTCATACATCCATTTTGATGAGTGGATTAGATTTTATTATGCATCAATATTTTCTATAGATACTGAATTAGTAATAGTAAAAATGATGTCGAAAAAAAAATTTAATTCACTAGTTTAAAGATGGATGCATGGATAGAATTTTAGAAAATCAATAATAGGGTTATCTAAAATACTCTGGAATATCTTAATCCGTGAAGTTTATACTCAATAAAGTAATCTATATATGCATGCCAACCCTCTCTCGTCGATATACTGAAAGTTTCCAATCTCCTTAATAACATCTTTATCACACTGAAACTCCTCAGCAACTCTCCGTGGTCCATGGGTTAGAAGGTGTTCCAATAGAACTAGAGCCTTGTAAAAATCTCGCCAATTCGTTCTATCAAATTTAAACAACCTGAATTTGCAACAAAAGAGAAGGAAAAAAAAAATTAACAGCCATAATTCTAATGAAAAAGAAAGTGTCAATCAAATCAAACATTGAGAAACTTAAGAGACCTCTTGTGTAGAATCTCCACAATTCTCCAATAATCATCAACTTCAAAGGCAGCCCGAGATATCACTCCCATGGTACGTATGTCTGGTGGCCCTGTATTTCCATTTGTAGCTTCTTCTGTCATTCTACAAATCCCACCAGAAAAACCATATCAAAAACAAATATGAACTCCCATATTTCAAAAGAAAAAGCAATGAATCAAAATGATGAACTATAAAAATCTTACAATTCTGCAGGTGTAACATCTGTCAGAACCAATCGGGCAGTTTTAATCTTCTCTGTGAAGAAATAGGAAGCCTGCCTCTTGAATTCATGGAAAATTTCACTGCCCATGTTGATGTTCTTGTTCGGTGGAGAAATTCAACAAGCATCTATGCGAGTTGAGGGAAATGATGATGAAAACTCATGGCAGGTTCTTCTTTTTGAAAATCTTATCAAGTACGTAAGAAGTGCAACCACTCCATTATTTGCTGTAAAATAACAAACGCCAACTGTTCTCTAAAGGTGGCGTTGCATATGAAGGCATTGAGATATATATAGGCTATGTATTAATATTTTAAGACCAAGTATTGAAAAGAAAAGACTGTGTTTCCCCTTCATTTGGAATTATATGAAAAAGATGTTGACCATGGACATGAAATTATAATATTTCGTATATTATGTAATAAAAAATTTAATTTGTTGCATCAAGTGGATGTAGATTCTTCTTAAAAAATGGATGCATTCTCTCTCTCTTCTAAATAATTTTATTTATTTATTTCTTTATGTTTTGTCACTTTATTTTACACATTTAAATAAAATTTGTAAGGACTTAAAAAAATTCTCAACATACTATAAATCAAGTTCGACTCAACATTTTTTTGAAATCTAAGATGATAAATTTAACTAGATTTTTTAATATTCAAATATCAAATTTTTAAAAGAAATATTTACATATAAATTAAATATTCTTTATACAATTTTCTACATTAATTTTTTTTATATAAAACCATTATTTTTTTTTGAGATACAAAATTAGTTCTAATTAATTTTTATATTTACGTTTTATAGCAAATCTTTTACAATTCATAATAGTTAATCCTCTGAATTTTCTTGTGACCTAATTGATATTATTTGGCACACTCATGACTTCCTTTTATTTTTAATGAAATAGTTTAGGATTTCAATTTGGTTGAATTTTTATTGGCTCAATATTATAAAGTCCTTGGAAGTGGGGGAATGCATGCAAAATATATCTATATAAATATTTTTTTTTTTTTGCATAAAAAAAATTCAATTATTATTCTATGTTTTATGAGACATTTTTGTACAGGTTTAGGACCTTTCGTTTATGTAATGGAGAGCTTTAGGGCTCTTTTCTAATTTCTTGGCAAAGGGGAGCCTTATTACATCAAAAATGTTAAATTAATTACTCAATTATCAAATTTTCAAAAAAAATTAAATTATTTTTTTAATTAAAATTCTATTACTAACGTTAGAAAATTTAAATAGAAGTTTAATTAATCTTAGTAATCTACCATAATTGTTAGTTTGACAAAATTAGGTCTTACACGATTACTTTCATCATAAGACTTAAGATATTTTTCTTTTATTAACTATCTTATTGTTCAATTTCTATTTTTACATTTGGGAAAAATTTTCTTTTTTCAAATATCAATTTTCATTATTAACCTGCGCATTCACACCAAGCTACTGCTTTTCTTTTTTCTTTTCTTAATTGAGAAGATAGGTACTGCTAATTTATAAGAAAACTTACTGCTAATTTATAAGAAAAGTTTGGTCATTCTTCTTTTCCTTTAAGGTTGGTTATCTTATTATGGAGTGGCTTTAAAACTAGTTGCAGTCGAGTTAATGGAATCATGACTAGAAAGTAAAAGTTTATATTAAAAAAAGGACTAGAAAGTAAAAAAGATGAGCTCTGTTTCAATCCGAAGTCATTTTCTACAGCCATCTCAAACTTCAACAAAAAAGAGATTGCATTAGCTATGTGGATATATGCATGCATCATTTTCTTACCGTGTATGAGTTCCACACAATTTGAAATATTCAACAATACTACAGATACAATCATTTTTACATCAATTTTCACAACTTGTTAACTTATGCAATCGTGCGTGATCGTTTCAAGCCTTCATTTGGCATCTCTAGCAATAGAGACAACAAATCTCACCAAAGATCCTAGAACTTCAACCAACGGCGCCAAACTCCTTTTCTCCCTACTGTCTACCCCTCTCCTTTTAATTTTCTCGTTCATCATTCAATGCCAAGCCTATCCGATGAAACTACTATAATTAATTGTTGATCCAAAACACTCAATCCAATCAAGTAGTTTGATGGATTTTGTCAACGCCCGATTTTGTTTCTCTCCGTCCGAAAATAAAGCATTACCTTTTTAAGTATTAAGAATTCAAATTCTTTACATAATAATTTATTATTTTTTTATAAAATTGAGTAAGTAATAAAACATTGAAAAATATTGTGTAATAAACTCCCTAAGTTGATGTCATTTTCAAGTTAAATTCTAAAGTACATGCACAAATAATTACTTTTTTGTTTTAAATTGTAATAATTTAATCATTACATGAGTTTAACAAAAGTGAACATAAATTGTATTTGAGATTTACATATTTACTATAAATCATTAAATGAGAATTATAAGTAAAATTTTGATTTAGATAAGAAAAAAAAATACAATACGACTTATTAATAAATAAAAATATAAATCTCTTAAACATACAATATAATGAATATGTTATATCTTTATTGACTACGTAATCGACATTTTTTTTAAGAGAAAATCGACATTTTATTGTTTAGATTAGTATTAAATATTATATGCGTTTGTGTTGTGCTCACATTCAACGTGTTTATCCATGTATATTTGAAGTTGTTTGAAGACATGTATATTAGTTATAGATTTTGGGAAATTATTTCTCCCATCATTGAACCCTCTAGTACTTTTCCATTTTTATTAGGAGGATGTGAGACATGCGACATTTATTTGATTTTTAAACACAATGTGTCTTACATATATACAAATATTGAAGAAATTTGAGAATTCAATTGGAGAGGACTTTATACCAGAAATTTGCCTCCCCATGTTACCTCTTGACATGGAGTGCAAAATCTCTATTTGAGATTTTTAAAGGTTTTAATGGCATTTTCATAGTGAAAAGTATATATTACCAATTTCAAATATAAATTATCTTTTCCATTAAAACTTTAAGAAGTCAATTTTTTTTTTTACTTTAGTGGGAGATTGGGAATTAATCCAATGGATCGGGAATAAACAAAAAAGAAAGTACCCCCAAATTATCTTACATGCCGAAACTGTGAGGTTAGATCATGGCTTGAATAAACAAGCTCCGAAAATTGTAAAATTTTCTCAACGCAAATGTTCTTGAAAGAAGGAAGCGTATACACTAACGCCTAATCAGGTGTCACTTTTCTTTAAATCTTCCAGATGAACTCCAATACGAAGGCTCAATTAAAAATTTTCCACATACGGGTTCGATATCCAAAAGACATTAGCGCAAGCTCCCAAAGCATATTTGGTATGCTCAACGGATTCACCTTGGATCCAGGTATTTCAGACCAGTTCACAGATATCTCAATCATTGGGATGCCAAACCACTTACACAGAAAAACTAACTCAACATCAAAACACCACCTGCACAGAGTCCACATTGTAAGTCAGTTCCCGCAACATGTTTTACAAAAAAAATAGAATAATATTTGAATACCATGAGTTTCCTTCAACTCTACAAATTATACAAAAGATGGATAACATGGAAGAGGTAAATGGATCCTTTATTTCTACAATATCCTTAAAACGCACATAAATGCAGTTACCTCTTCAAACGAATATTTGTGAAAAGCTTCCTTGCAGCAGCCCTAGTAAACATCTTAAACCCACACTGTGATGCAGTGAAGAGTCAACGTCAGGATAAACATTTAAGTGTATTTTACCCAAGATTATCACACAAGCTTTCATTTACAGCATAAATGAAGTACTGGACTTCTACAGTGGTAGTAAACTTGACGTCAAATATAAAAAAAAATTAAAAATTAAAAATTGAAGCAGAAATACCAAAATAAAAAAATTGAAGCAGAAATACCTGAGTGTCACGAATTCCAGGTCCCGCAGTTAAGACAACCACAAGATGGAAACCCTTCATTAAAAAATTACGGTACCATTTCCTCTGTGACATTCAAGCAAAATGATTCAGCAAAGCAAAATCTAAAACAAATTTGGCAAGAAAAGTGCATAAAACATCAAAATAGCGAGCAGCTTAGCAGACTGAACTGTAGCTAGAGCCTTTTCCTCAAGATGAGCACGAGAACCAAATGCAGCAATTGGGATATCAGATATCTTAATACTCAAATCACTGGCTGCTGAATCCCCAGTATGATACTCTTTTCTGGCAAAAGCATGAATCTGGTAGGCATAATAACAGATAATTTGCAGTAGCTTTATTAACATCTCCACATTGAACTAAAATTTTGACAACTAAAAAGTTTATACAAAAGTACCAGTATACATGAGGGATAATACAAACCTGATTTTCAAGTTTTTCTAGGTCATTAACCTTGGTTGCTCCATCAGCATCCAGCATTAGAAGCAGCTCACCACGTGAATGAAGCATTCCCTGTTTTACAATGCTTTCACAGAGGTAAAGCGCTTCAATCAATTGTCGTCATGCATAAAAGAGGAAAGATGGAAGCTTCTCAATAACATCAGAACACGTTTATAAGTGAATTGTTAAAGTTAGACTCACTTTTCTAATAGCTTCTCCCTTGCCATGATTTCTACCAAGAAGGATAACCCTCACATTGTCTACAGTGTATTTCCTTACAAAGTTAAAAGCTGCTTTTTTAGTCCCATCAGAACTTCCATCATCAACAATCACCACCTGGTACAAATTCATCCATTCAAAAGTTAAGCAGCAGCAAAAAAACGTAGTACAAACCCGAGCTAGCAAAACAACTGGCATAATTTTATTGAAGGAAAGAAAAATGCATATACAGTAGAATGAGTGGCAGAGACGATGTAAGATATTTTCTTCCACTACCTTTTTATGAGAACTTATGTAAATTAACAAGAAGGCCTACAGAGCAGGAGGAAAAGCAGTAGCTGAGAATTAATGGTGCCAGGGGGAAGAGGTGATACTCATAGAAGTGAGAGTTCAAATATTAGGGCCAACGTTTACTCAATTAAACACACTAATGCAATAGAAATATTAGTTCAACAGGCTTCAATGCCTTGTTATTAGGAACTTGACATAATAGAATTTTCGAAAAATGATTAAACCTTATGATGAAGCACACAAGATCTCATTTTGTAAAAAACAAATACTGCAGAGCTCAAAATGGGGAAACCTGTCTAGCATCTGCTTGTATGATAACCCTCATTACAAATCCGGTAAAGAACTAGAAACACAAATATCCCTATTTGAATTTCTTTTATAAAACATAAATACAGCACCAGATACAATCTCAGGGTGCAATAATATAATCATAGGCCATGATAACCAACTCAGATGATTTAGTTAATGGAGGGAACAAAATGATACCTCGTAAGAAAATGACTTATCCTTTGCCGCACGTTGTTCAAGATAACTACAAAGAACAGACATAATTATCAGTACAGTTCAAAATGCAACCCTCTCAGTGGTAGCCACCTACAGATTATTTAACTACTTCATAGGTGCAGTTCTTAGGCAACTAGACACACATTTAGCAAAGCCCCCCATCTTCATTATGTACTACTACATAACAATAAATAGTTGTGCTACACATAAATAAATTTTTTTTTGTACAAAATAAAAAGGATGAAAGCGTCCTTTGTGAGTCAATAAATATGAGTTTGAGCAGGCACAGATCCATATATATCATTCCAGGTGCTAAGTCTCAATTGGTTCACAATCAAGCTCTGAAAGCTCAACACTGCCCCCTGCCCCCCCGAAAAAAAGAATTAAGAATAGAGAGAGTTCACAGAGCTGACTAAGAAAAAGATGATATGATAGTAGACACCTTTTCCGATTGTCATGCTAAAATTCAAGAAAATATGAAAAACGCACGGCTTGGTGAAAGAAAAAGTAGAGTGCAATTACTCATGATTGTACTTACTTCATAGTTTCCTCAAGTGCTCCAGGAAGTCTATGCTCTTCATTGAATGCAGGTATTATCAAAGATATATACTTCTCTGCCGGATCAGAAACATGAGGGCAAGGAACCTAGAACAAAATCCTTCAGAAATGTCAGAATCACCCAAAACGACTACAGACAATCCATAATATTCATACCAACATAACATTGTACGGTGAACATACTTATCACAATAATAACAACAAAGAGTCTATTACAATAACCAACATATTTCTAGAAAAAGACCAAGAGAATTCTAATATTTCTTCACAGATACTTTTGAAGTCAACATATTGCTCACTAATAACGGAAACTTGATGTCAGAAGTTTATACATCTGCAAGGCATTTATTAAATTTAGAAACACACATCATATATCCTTTTTGGATAAGTTATCCTTTTCATTATATACTAATGCTAAAGTCTTTCATATGAACTTCAGATATCATGATGGATGGTGTAGGTCGTTAAGGTGGGGGGGAACATAATCTACTGTATAAAAATCCACCTTGGATTATGTCTCTATTATTATTCTTTTAGAAGCACAGAGTACAGAAAGGAGAGACAATGAAATCAGTCATTCCATTTCATTCCTCTCCAACGGTCATTTTTGTATGCAAGGGGATCATGATATGCTTTCCATTTTAAAATTTTTACCTTTTATCCTACTTTCCAAAGAAGACTATAACACCAATTTTTCGTAATCACATTCCTTATCAAAAACTACCAAACAAAAGATTCTAAAACAGTGAGAGGAACATAGCATTCTTTTTCATTTCCCACCTCATTTTACTTTTTCCACTCTTTTATGAACTCTCAAATACACTATAAACAATGTCTTGAGTTAACCACCGAGGCTTCAACACATAAACGGCGACAGAGATTCCTCAATAGAATCGAACCAACCGTGCAACACAAGAACAACATTTGGACCATTCTTAACAAAAGCATTCATTTCAAACCACTAGTTTCCAAGATGAATTTTGAAACTTACGCATAAGCCTATTCTCAGTCCCATGCCCCCAAGATTCACACTTACAGATAAAACCATAGTTGAAAAACAAATTTCCAAAAAAACTCCAACATAGCAGGAATTCCAAATTCGTTTCTTTCATTTTCTCATCAACCAAACGGAGGGTTACAAATCTCATAAACACCACAAAACCCTAATTTGAAGCTAAAATCGCAAAAATAACATGCAATGTAGATTTACCTGCTTTAACGAATTAGGGTCCTCGAAGATCGCGGGAGCTTCGACATGCCTAGCCAATAATAAATCAAATAAAAAGCAAAATTAGATCAAACAATATTCAATTTAACAAAAACAAAAACCAAAAACTAAAGGAAGAGATTGTGAATTGAAGAGAGAAATTGAAAGAGGTTTAGATTGGGTACGTGTGGTTGTGACTTCTTCGAGAAGCTTCGATGAAGATTGCAGAAAGTAAAGCAAAGAGTGCGATGAAAATGAGGGCGAGCAAGAGCTCCAGCAGCGTCCATAGAAACCCCATTTTCGGTTTGCGGAGTTTGTGAGCGTTTTGGTCAGCTTGGCCTAGCTGACCTTGGAATTGATTTGATTAACTACTGAGAATGAAATGGATGAAAAGCCTGTATTGATATGTTTATATTCGATTATTTGAGAGGTGATAACAACAAAAGCCCGTCTAGCTCAGTTGGTAGAGCGCAAGGCTCTTAACCTTGTGGTCGTGGGTTCGAGCCCCACGGTGGGCGATGTTCTTTTTTAACTTTTCTTAGTCATTTTTATTTTGGATTGGATTTGCATTTTCCCTAAACTATTGACTTCATTCCTCCCTCCCTAAATATCAAAATTGACTAATTGAGCAATGGCAACAGCCGCAACACACTCAATCCACTTAGCAACAAATTAAAAAAAAAAAATCATAGACAACACTATTTTCCTATTAAAATTCAACAAAATTTCTTATTACAAATCATAAGAAGAAGAGGAAAAAAAATCTTTGGAATAAGCCACAATATTTTTCATCCCAAAAATCTTTTTGGCCGGTGAGAAAACAAAACAATAATAATTTTTACCCCTTAAGATGTAACGACCGAGAAGTAATTGGTGAGCAAAACTGCACATTTCCCACCACCATGGCTCCAACTCGACATCCTCCTTCAACCGTATCTCCCTCACCGGTTTCATTAGGCTCAAGTCCTTCACCTAACTCCTTAGTTGCTCCTCTCACTAACAACCATGCCACAAACATCATTATGCTCGTCGTGACAACCGCAATGCAGACTCAAGCCAAGAGTCCGAGCAGAGCTCTACAACTTAGGGTGAGTTTGGTTCAGCTTTTTGAAGTTGGGCTTTTTGAAAAAGTTGAGTTTTCAAAAAGTGCATAATAAAAAAGTACTTTTTCAAAAAGCTGAGTGTTTAGTAAAAGTTGTTAAAAAGTGCTTTTTAAAAAAACTGAGTGTTTGGCTAGCACTTATAAAAGTGGCAGTTTGAATGGTAAATTACCAAAAATGACAATGTATATATAAGAGAGTTTATTTCATACTTAAATAAATATTGTGAAATTATTTTTTTCTCACCAATATTAGCTAATAATAACCTACCACTTAAGATTTATTGTGAAAGTAATATGATAATTTATACTGATTTTAATTTGAACATACTATTACAATTATTTTTTTCTCTTTCTAACAAAATTATTTTTTTCTCACCAATATTAGCTAATAATAACCTACCACTTAAGATTTATTGTGAAAGTATTGTAAAAATATTGTGATAGCATTTCTCAATTTTAATTTCTTTTTCTTTTCTTTTTTCTTTTCATCCATATTTCCTTCTTCTTTTTTTCCCTCTTTTTTTCTCCTCCACACACGTACCCTTACTTTTTTTTTCTTTTTTTCCTTCTTTCCTCTTTTTTCCCTACCACTTCCTCCATGCTTCAAAACATTCCACATAGAGCCTCTTTTTTCTTTCCTCCTTTCTCCTTTTTCTCTTGCCACATAGAGCCTCCCTACTACCCAGTACCCACACTTTAACTCTGCCTTTTGAAACACAGTGGGCAATTTGGGAAGAAGACGAAGAAGAAAGAAGAAGAAGACGAAGAAGA
Source organism: Notholithocarpus densiflorus (assembly GCA_030021035.2). Lineage (NCBI taxonomy): Eukaryota > Viridiplantae > Streptophyta > Magnoliopsida > Fagales > Fagaceae > Notholithocarpus > Notholithocarpus densiflorus. The sequence continues at coordinate 4,811,325 of JARYZH020000026.1, read as the reverse complement.
TCGGTCCGGATCGGTCAAGAGGAAGCCGTGACTTTCTAGCTACAGACCAAAATGCACCTCAAAGAAATCCCTCTCTGTCAAAGCTTGCATGGTTGAATCTCTCTCATCTGATTTCAAGTGTTCTGCTACCATTGAGTTTATATTTTGATTTTGATTTTGGGTTTGGATTATGGGTTTTCAGTTGATGGTTTAATTTTAAGTTATTTTTTGTAGATTTTGGGTAGATCATGTTTGATTTTCGTTGTATTTTGGGTTTCCGTTGTTTTAATGGGTTTTGGTGGGGGTGATTTTAACAAGTGATGGTGGTGGTGGTTGGATGGTGATGGTTGGACAGTGTTGGGTGGATGGTGGGATCTGCGTTTTGGTGGTGGTGCTCGCAGGTTCTATGCGGCTATGTGGGTGTGTTTGTGTTTGTGTGTATCAAAGGAAGAAGATGAGGACATCTTCTGATTAATTGAAGGGCAATTTGGTAAATGCCCAACTCACCCCAACGGATATATCAAAACGCACACGGACTTTTGGCAAAATGGACTTGAAGAGCTCCAAATTTGGGATGCGCATTCTCTTCACAAGTATAAAACGCAACTTTTTCCAAAAACTTGCATTTTATACTAACCAAACGCTATTTTTGGGCTGACTTTTTTCAAAACATGACTTTTGGGCTGAAAAAGTTGAAACAAACGGGCACTTAGTCATGTCCCCTTTGAGCCAAGTGAAGCATTCTTGAAGGAATCATATGCTTCTTTTAAGCCTTTACCTGGTGCAGTTGGGTAATTTTGAACAAGAGACCTTGCCCATGAAGTAAATTACCACACCTATGGTTCAACCAATTAGGAGACAATCAATTTTTTTTTTCCTTTTTGAAAGCAATTCATCCTTCCCAAACATAGAATACAACTCTAACCACCTAGATTCAAAAGTTAGAAGCTTTTGAGAAGATTATGTGGATTTATATCTAAAATTCAAAAAATAAAAACCTTCACTCAATAATTGAGGATGGAGACTATTACATCATCACTTCTTTTGCAACTGCTAAAGATATTTGGAATTACGTAAGTATTATTTATTCTTAGGAAGATTCTCCACCTTTCTATCAATTGCAAAATGAAGAACACGCATTATCTGGCAATTTGAGCCACTGTCGTGGAGATTGTATTGAAAAATGCCACATATACCTTGCTAGTTGTCTAACATCCTAAACCCTTCCACCCTCGAACCCATTACCCATTCCCTAACCTCCTTACCTATGCATTTAAATAAAAAAATCAATGGAATATTGCTCAATTTCAATGATAAAAAAGTTCTGGTATATTTGTTTTGAATCTAATGGAAAATTTGATTCTAAGGATTATTTGCATATTAGCAATAAATCAAGGGGACATTGCTAGATTTTAAAGTTGGGTGATATTATAGTTGATTCCTTACTTAGGGGAAGTGCAATTTACCCTTTTATGTATTTCATATTAAAGGTTAAAATACCGTTTTTCATTTGTTTTTGGTAAAAACATTAAATTACATTTATACTTTGCCATATGCAAACAGAAGAAGTTGCAGGCCTGTGTGTAACTTGAACCATTTGGGGGATGAAAACCAAATTCTAATCTTTCCTTTCCAGTTTCCTTCCCAATTTCCACATGTTAAGACAGTTGTGTTCCAATCAAGATATATATAAAATTGATCGTGTTTGCCTTAGTCAAGGATAGCAACATATAACCAAATCACTAGAACCTCTCAACAGCATGATGTTACAATTACCCAAACAAGTTTCCTATAGGAGAAGATGATGGAGCTGACAGATTTGGAATAATTGTTGGTTGGAATGGACAGTAGTTGTTATCGAAGAGCAATTAGAGCTTATTGTGTATCTTTTTTATTGATTGGACCCCTAGCTAAATTAGTCGCGTTACAACTGCTCTCTGCAAGAATTAAGTAAGGAAATTCTCTACCTTATTGGCTGAGGTGTCATGAATTAGTTTGGTTCCCAATGACTCTTCCTGTTAGACTTATGTAAGATTCGTAGTAATTACTAATTAGATAGTTGTTAAGAATATATTTTCATGTATCAGCTTCACAGCACATTCTACTAATTGATGATTGTTTCTCAATCTACTTTATGCCAACTATTGAATAGGACTAGCTTCATTTGTTTAAACCCTTTTCTTGAAATTTAGACTTGTTAGGTCCAAGTCATATCAGGTGTTTTAGGGCATCTCCGATTGGTTCGGCAGTCCTTGTTCCTCTCCAATTTTTACCAAGTGAAATCCAAATTTCATGTTCCAACAGTCAAAAAGAGTAGCCTTGCATTTCAAATAAGTTCCATGTATGTTATATGCACTATGCACAATACATACATCCTGTAACTTCTTCTTCTTTTTTATTTTTTTAAGATAATTATAACATATTACTAACTATACAATTCAAACTCTTTCACCATTAGACTCTCAAGCACTTTATACATGTATGGCCCGGAACTTTGATCTCTTTGGAAACATCAACATATTTAATTATTTATATACAACTTGTTTATCCCCGAGTTTAAATTATAGCAATAGTATAGTACTATATTATTCTGTATATAAACTATATATAGCATGTGATTCCTATTGCCCACTACTCCTTACACCATGAACATTGAATTGTACAGAGTACAGACACATATTTATTCCGGTTGCCTCAGAAGGACAAAGATGTCCAAGATTCATGTGATAAAAGGTAGTTGGCAACTTGGCATGGGGCCTTCTCTCATGGCCATGATTAAGACCAGGGAGGTGGAAATAAGGAAAAAAAAAAGAATGGTTTTCCTTTCCCCTCACTTTTTTTTTGGTAGACCATAATTCCAGAGAGGTGGAGAAGGTGGCCCTTTTGCTTTTTTACCATACCCCATTTCTGCTTTTCCATCATGCCAAACAGCCTTTTTTCCCTCTCACCACCATCATCTTCATCACATTCATCCATGCACCACACATCATTGCAGTTATATATATCATCCATTTATTTATCTACTTCATCATAGTTCTGAGTTTTGACTACTACAATTTGAGCTCACATGTTTATTAATTAGGGAAATTATTTTTTAACGTTCGAGAAATTTGGCTTTATAGAACGAGTATTAATATATGTAAAACAGTCGAATAATATCTATGGCACGCGTTCTAAACCAATTGCCAGAATGCATGTGTAGCTTCGACATTTGGGTTCACCGTTTACGGGTTATATCTAGGCACAAGTTACTAGAAAACAGTGCTAACGGAGGGAGATTGGGTTGGACCTGAAATTGAGATACCATTAATGCAAGCTTCCTTTTATTGAGGTATTCGACTATTCATATGCAATTAGACCCTGAAATATATTTACTGTAAATATGGTTGATAATATTTAATCTCAGGCTATACAAAAGTAACAAAACAGTCACTAATTAAGCAATTCAGTGCCAAGGGATTTATGATGTTTTGGACTTGATGCGCAAACGATGAATTTTCACGTCCAAGTGTGCGTTTAGATTAACTTTTCCCTTTATTAAAAGTGAATTTATAAAAAGTTATACATATATATATATATATAAATCAATCAAAAAATAATAATAATAATCCAAAGCTCATCCTAAGACAGCTGAGAATATAGTGGCATCAAGGTCCCAAATGAGAGTATTTGGCATTGAAAAGGATAGTCATAACTAGCTACCCTACATATAGTCAATTGTATTGTTTTTATAAGACATATATAATAAACAGTTCGATCTTTTGCCAAAAAAAAAAAGAGCGATTTTAATATGCTCTAGCCTCTAAATGTACTATTGTTTGTGCAAAGAAAGTGGAAGAATGAAAAATACTAATAGAATTGATGAAGGAAATATGTATAAGGAATAATTATTTACTATTTTCTTTAAAGGAAACAAAATAATTATTTTTTTACATAGATGTTATTCGAGATAGAATCACTGAACCTGTAACATGTGCCACACTGCAGATGAACAGCGACATCACCATTTAGAGATTCTACAATTCTCTGTCATATATAGAAGTCGATCCAATTTATTCTTACTAAAATACAGCTTCTTTTACAAAGAGAGAAAAAAGAAAACAAAAACAAGATCTCCAACAAATAAACCAATCCCCCCATCATAATCATAACCGAGAAAAAATTATTAAAAAAGTCAAACTAAAATTATTATATTAAAAAAAAAATTCTAAGATAAGATGACGAAGATGATGATGATGGCATTGGTATTCTTTAAGCAAGATGATGATAACAATAAAAATAAAAATAAAAAAAGAAGAAATAAAGGAAATGTTGCCTAGTGAGCCATGGCCACAGGAGGTGGAGTGGCATAGCTAATGCTTCTTTGGTTAGGCATAGCAAGCATTGCAGTGTGATCCAAGAAATCATTGAGTGCAACCACAGACTGTAGTATGTTCCTGAGATCATCAGCGCATGAAAAGCTCAAGCTTCCGACTTTCCTGACTGCGTACACATAAAAAGTTATGCACCCTTTTCTGAACTTGAACCTAGCCATCTCGGACCCTGCCAAGCCTCTGATGAACCTCTTGTTCACTTCTCCAAGTGGTATCTCCGATGGCCAAACACGGTCTATAGCTGACTTCATGGACTCAGTTTCAAAAACGAATAGAAGTACTTTGGATTTCTTGGTGCCAAGGCCTAGTGTGAGGGTGTGCCAGGCATGGTGTGCCAAGATTGTAAAGTTTGTGGGCAAGAAAGCTGTGGTTGAAGGAAAAGGGAGTTTATTGTTGTTGTTATTGCTGTGGGGTTTGGTATTGGTATTGGTATTGGTTGGTACTGGAAAAGAAAGGAGCTGTAAAAGTTCAAGAGGCCTAGCACGACGGATTGTGAATGATTTTACGATGAACTGGCCGCCGAATCGGAGACCCTTTACGTCGGAGCAAGGCTTGAAGGAGAAATCTGAGGTGGGTTTGGTGGTTTGGTCATTTGGGTGTTGGTGCTTTTGCTTCTTGTTCTTCTTGTTCTTCTCTTTTTTTTCCATGGCTGGGTTTTGGTAGTGGTGGGGGTTTTTGTTTGTGTATGAGATAACAAACCAATCTAAAGCTTTTGGTGGTTTACAAAATTACAATAATGGGTTTTTCTTTTTGAGATTAAATTAATAAGAATAGGGTGTACTAAAAGCTTTATATACATTAAGACTAATACACTCAATCATACTTTTATTAAAACTCTATTATCTAATATAATTAATTAGAAAATTTTAAAACCCAATCATGGTTAAAATCAACTTCCTGAATTATATAAATACACTCAAAAAATACAAAAAATAAAACTAAAAACAAAGTGTTGTTTAACAAGTTTTTCATTAATTAATTCAAAAGTTTGATAATATCAAAGCAGTTTAAGGGGCTTTAGTGATATTTCAATGGCTATAGCTTTGTGATGCCCCATATCAGTGGTTCGAATTCTACCTCTACCTCTTTTACTATCTACCAAAAAAAAGTTTAAAAAATTCAATTATATTAAGTAATAGAGTTTTAATGAGAATGTGTAATTGTATTTATTAACCTCTATTTTTTATTTTTGCAAAAATCTTATGTAACATAATATTATTGTAATGTATAAATAAAGGTTTTTTTTTTTGTAGGAAATATATATAAGGGTTTTTACACTAACTTTGTATTGAATCTAAATTGAGAGAGAGAGATATTACAGTAAAAAAAGATGGGTAACTCTGTAATGGACAACCACTTTAATTAAATTTCATTTTAAATTTTTTATTCCAAAAACAAAGTATCTTTAGTTTTTGTTGTCAGTTTTATATTGTTCTTATACAGATGAGCTTTGAGATTGAGATGCAGTTGGTTGGAGTTCTTGAGTACACTTCCTTTTTCTTTTTAAATCTTTTTCCTTTTACATAAAATAGCTTATGATGTTTTTATTTTTTATGAGTAATAGCTCATGATGTTGCTAGTCCCTTTCATCCAATACACTGGACAAGATTGACAAATGGCACTAGAAGCAAGCCCAAACCTTTTATGTATCGTCTTTTTCCTGTGGTTGAAGCTTTAAACACCCCAGTCTCTCCCACCACAAATTAAAAAAAAAAAAAAAAAAAAATGCTGAAACTCACAAATACATCATACATTAATGTAAATGCAGTTTTGTCAAATTCTTCACAAAAAAATGTCCATGCAGAGCAGAGAGATGTGTCAGGTGTGCATTATCACGCAAAGTTGTGGTCATATATATCAGGAACCCAACCATCAAAAGATTTCATTGGATGACAGAGATTTTTTGCTAGATATGAAATTCAATTTCGTTTAGCTACATTTATTCATTCTCAAAGCTTTTCTGGGTTCGATCATTTCCAAACCCAATGGCAGAGAAAAGTGCTTAATTAAATAAATAGCTAAGCATAACATGTGCAATTAGATGATTTCGGGCTCATAAATGATAATTACACACTTAATATGGTATTTATGCACACTAACTTAGGATTGGGACCACATTATGAATCCCACATAAAGGAAATTGCCCTAATCTAGAACTGACTTGTTTCCCGTAATCATAATTAAGGCCATCTGTTTATTCAGTCCTTGCATCGGCTGGCTAACACTTTTTTAATCACCAATACAATCATTCAATCTACCCAAACTCAACCATTTTTGTTGCCAATAAGAAATATACTATTATACACTATATATATTATGTGATCCCTTGGTTGGAATTGTATTATTAACAGGTTCGGTAGAAGTTGTTCACCATAAGATTTATTTTATAATATATAAAAATAAAAAATAAAAATAAAACTAAATAATAGGGTTTATATATATATAATTTCAATCTATGGCATTTGCTTCTAATGATTGTATTCTTAATATCAGACCAAGACACCAATCGGTTTTTAGTATAAGCAGGGATTGAACCTCAGATCTCTTATTTAACCATCAAAGACTTTACTAATTAAGCTAATTGAAAATTTAAATACAATTCCTTAATGGATATGCTTTAAATTTTTAAACTAAATTCAAACATATGGTTGCATTAACTAATCACTAATGCGACACAAACAAGGGATCTTTTTAAAAAATTTATTTGAAGAATTTAAGATACAACCATTAAAGAAGTATACTAAATTTTAGTCATTAAAAAAATATTAAAATGTAAGTTAAGTATGAGAGAGATGAACAAATTAAGCAAACAAGTGGTTGCCTTCATTCTTTCTGTTAGAAAGAGAGATAAGGTTGGCTTACCTCATTTGACAACCCGAAAGTCTTCTGATTAAAGTTGTTTCCTTCCAAAGGCACCATTTGCCTTTAATAATTTCATGGGAAAGAAATTCCAGAGGTCAGTGACTCGTGAGAAAGACCAACCTATAAAGCAATGACAAGAAGGGCCACAAACAATGTCCTAGCCAACACAATTTTCTACTATGGGATGCTATGCTTTTGTTTATCGTCCTTTAATAAAGGTCTAGCGAATTTTGTTGTGTTGAATAAATATATAAGAGAAACATATAGTCGTAAAGTGACTTCTGAGATTCCAAATTATGTGATTCCAAACTTAAGTCATTATGACTACAAGTGAAAACAATACCAATCGATCACGTTTATTTTTTTTTTTTTTAAGTGTACTATAATTTATATAAATTAACTACTAGATTTTTTAGACCCAAAATTAAAATTATTGGTTCTTTGAATTTCAGGTACCAGATAGGTTTTATTTGTGGGCACCAATTAGCTCAACTGATAAGTTTTTAATGGTTGAATAAGAGAAATTTGGGATTTAATTCTCTTTTACACCAAAAATCGATTGGTGTTATGATCTAATGATAAAAAGCAGGATCACAAAAGCGGACATCATAAGCTGAAATTCTATAAATAAATAAAAAGATAGGTTTTATTTATTTATTTCGGAGAAACGAATTGATAGGTAAGTTGGTTGCTAAGGTTCCAACAAGTTAGCTCGGATAAATTAAGAGGGTTACAGCTTACCAGAAAGCTTATGTCCAAATCTACTTAATTGACGCGAAACCTACCAATAAGCATCAATTATCAAACATGCAAAAGAAGCTTATGTCCATGACATAATTAAGTGTAGCGAAGCTGATTTTTCCGACAAATTAATGTTCTCTTTGTCTGAATTTGAAATTTTGAACCATAAACGGGGTAGCAAAAGAAGCATCTCAATTGAGGATATTAAATTAAATTAGTTTTCGACATTAATTTTTGACGTGGTCAGCATCAATAAGCTATAAAATCTAAACCCCCCCCCCCCCTTCCCCACCCCCACAAAAAAGAGATCCAATAAAGAGTAATGCTATGTGATGTCATAACAGTTTCACAAAAAATTATAAATAATAAGTTATTAGTAGTTTTAATATGAGTTCATTACTTAAATTACTTTTTTTACACCAATAACAACTAATAACAGCATGTCACATAAAATTTATAGTGAAAATATTATAAACATAACATTTTTCAAATGTTTTTTTTTTTAGAGAGTTTCAACCTATGGCATTCGCTCCTAATGATAGCTCTTTATCATCAGACCAAGACACTGCTCGGTTTTTGGTGTAGATGAGAATTGAATCACAAATCTCTTATTCAACCATTAAAGGCTTTATCAATTGAGCTAACTGAAACCCACAACATTTTTCAAATGTAAATGAGTTATGAAAAGTCATGATTCTAATTATTATAGATGGACAAAGCAGGTTTGCTGTTATTCTCAAGCACGTTAGGTTTGCATGATTATCGTGTTAACTGTGTACTTCTTGCACATTTAATTACTTTTTTTCTTTTTTTTTGAGAAAGTGCAGATTTAATTACTTGATTTCTAATTTTCCTTTAGCAACAACTATTAGCTTACAGTAAGTTCCGTACTAATCGATTTAATTATTATAATTTTTTTTTTTTTTTGAGAAACATTTAATTATTATAATTTCATCTTACTTCATTGTCAATGTAACATAATATCCAGTGGTGCCGGGGTCCCTAAATTATGTTATGGTTTTTTTATTTTTCTTTTTTTAACAACAGCTTTTCACAATCCATAGATAACTTTTCTCAATATTACAATCATATAATTTAAATCATATGTGCTTATATATTTTTATGTACTAAATCCATCTCATCAAAAAAATAAATAAATAAAAATAAAACCATTTCATGTATTCCATTATATCAATATGAAATGATGGTCAATCACTACTCGTATTCATATCTAATAATGCTCATCATCAGTTTCAAATTGACTTGATTATGGGACACATACAATAGGAAGAATCAACTTGTAATAACGTGTTCACATCAAAAAAAAAAAAAAAAACTTGTAATAACGTGTGTAATCGATCAATAGTTAGCTAGCATTTGTTGTCCATATATAGCTAATAGCCTTAGCCCCCATATATACAGTGTTTTTTTCTCTTTCTCTCTCTTTGTTAGCAATGTGATGGATCTAGAAATAGAATCCTAGATCACTCCAAACTCCAAAGGTCCAACCACCAGTGGACCAAAAGTTTCGGGCTTAGTACTATAGTTGTTATGTGATGTCAATGGTCAACTAACATTTGTTTGATTGGTCATGAAATGCCTTTTCTTTTCTTTTTTTATGGGATATATTGCTTATAATTAATTAAGCTGCATCCTCCCTTTCTTTTTCTCAAATTAGTTATTAAAAGAAAGACCCTGAAAGGGTCCTCTGCGAGCGTTGTCTTACTTTTTCTTTTTGCTAAGTTGTGAGCACTGTCTTACGTTACTAAGAAGCAAAGATGTATACTATCTTGTAATAAATGTCTAAATTACCATATGATAGAATTCGTTGTACTTATTTTGGAGTAACTTTATGGTATTTATCCCTCCCTTCTCTTTTTCATTGAAGTTAGGGAAAAAAAAAATTCTTCTTAAAAAAAAAAAAATTAGGGAAAAATAAATAAATAAAAACAAAGTAAATTCTACGAACACCCTTGCACACACAACAACAACAAAAACAAACAAACAAAGACATACCCCTAGAAGCCAGAAATAAAAATTTGTCAAAATCAAAGTTCACTCAGTAAAAAAGTACATTACCACCTTATTGTTTTTTTATTAGCGTTGGTGAATATAAGAATAAACAATATGGAAATTACTGAAAATCATAACAATTTTATTAATTAATTCGAATAGAATTAGACTAAGGTGCAAAAATCTTGCTCTCTTTAAAGAGATTCAAGCGCTCTATAATTGGCAAGGCTCAAGAATCGGAATATAAAACATAAACCTTATCCTGACTTGTATCCTCCATGATATGATAGTCCAACAATTAATGTTGTTAGGCTTAGACCAAATATGTTACAAGTGGGTGAACCCAAAACTTGACCACAAGAACATCTCTTTACCCATAAATTATCTAATACACTTACGAGTGAGCATGAGTAGGCTTGGAGAGTTTGTTTTAACTCAACCTATCCTTGTTGAGTTGAAAAATTCTAAACCCAATCCAACTCATACATAGAACCTCACCTAGATGAGTTGAGTTGAGTTGGGATAGTGGGTTGTGTTTACATGTTTCATCTCTTATAAAGAAATGGGCTTTCATCAACAATTTAATTAGCACTGTTTTTTTTTTTTAATAAATCAATACAACTCACATAACATGTCTAAATTATATTCCAAATTTATCAAAAATTAATTTTTATAAAACCAAAATAAGTCAAACTAAAAAATTAAAAATTTCATATATCCTCCATTTTGTACTCTCGCTAATTCCTATGTTCTCCTACATTACACTTTGAGTATCTCCAGCAACTTCTCTAAATTTTTATACTGTTTGGACAGTGAACAGTGACATTTACCTTTTACCTACCTACTTTTTCAAATACATCTTCCAACAAATTCTCTATTCTTTCTCTATCTCATTTAAATATTATTTCTTCATTCATTATTTATTCATTTTTAATACACGTATTCCCATACCCCCATCCCCACTCCTTTCTTTGCTAATTTTTTATTCTGTTTTATTCTTTCGCTAATGAACAATAGCACATCAAGTTTGGAGAATGACTGTTCATTAGCAAAAAACTTTTTGAGTTTTAAAGAACCTGTTGAAGGAGTATTTTATGGTTAAAATCTCTAAAATAAAGATTGTGCGCGCCAAAAGTGAGGCTGTTTGCCTGGGCCTCGCTTGGGCTCACAACTTACTTGTATGATGGACTTGGATTTCCTACTTTGAGTCATTCTCCACCCAGAGACTCAATGAGATCACTTTTCTCTCCCTTTTTGTGTTGCTAACCCTTTCTGTACTCTCCCTCTCTCTTCCAAAATTCCAACCCCCAACCTTTCTCTAACTTCTCCTATTTATAGCCAATTATTAGTGGGGGGATTATGATTGCTTTCAAAACTAGTGCAATGAGTGGTCCAATGTCGCTGATTGTAAGTGGGCGTTTAGGTGGGAGTGGCTTTGGAAATAGTTCTCCACTCCAGCAAATGTGCTCGGCGGCGATGTTTCCTAAGGAGCTGCCGAGCAGTCAGGCGTGGTGTGGCCGGACAACTTCAGAAATTGCTCGATAAGGACAGGGTCAACGTGACAAGGCAAGGCGCTCGGGCCGATTGCCTATTCCTCGGTTCCTGAATAACATCCTGCTCGGGCTCGTAGCATTTGGGGGCTCTGGCCGGAATACCGAGCATAGCGGAAGTTGGGCCCTTAAGTCGTGCTAATGACTAAAGTTCAAGGCCCAATGGGTTCAGACTGCACTGGGCCGCACAAAGATGATTTTGTATTTGCTGATGCTAATAGAGATGCTCTTAAGCTCAATAACTTATTAAACTTATAATAAATAAGGATTTAAAAAAAAAAAAATTCTTGAAAGTCTCTTTTTTTCATTTAATTCACCAAATTATTAATTTATTAAAATGTTCCAATAACTAGTAAAATCAATCTCACGATTAGAGGAAACATATTAGTACCACCTAATGTCTTGTCATGTAAACTTGAATAGCTAGGCCCAGGCCTACTACATCCTCCAAAATTGGTCGACAAGTCTACAAATTACTAAGCCTTGCAGGGAAATTTTTCTTTAGCCTTACACTAAATAGAAATCCAATTGATCATTAGACGTGAAAAAACAAGTTGAGAAATTTTCTTCTTTCTCTCCGTTCGATCGTGATCCCCAAAAATGAAGAAAATTCAACTTTTTTTTTTTTTGACTGAAATGATTGAAAATTCAACTTCTACTCTGTTTAGTAAATGAAATTTCTCCATAGGTTAGACTAAAAACAGTGCACTAGCTTTTTTAGATTAGAAAACAATATTTAAAACCAATTCTATCCCGCTGATTAAGATGACCAAACTCTACGGGGCTATAAGCTACTCTATAAAGCATATAATTTCCACCGAAGAGTTAATTGGCAACATCATTAAAGTCTTCGATTAGGGCCCAAATTTCTGGGAGGTCAGGGCAGATCAAAGAGTACCTTAATTGGACTTAACAACGCATGTGACATTGACTGAATCAACAGGGATGTATGTATAATGATAGATGATAATATAGCAATTTATTATGTATCGGCCCAAAATAACCCAATTTAGTGTAAAATTCGTCTGCATTTAACCCCAAACCGTGTATTATCTACATATATCTTACCAGTGTTTTCTATATTACATGTTTAATCATACAAAAATAATGTAGACGTTTAAGACTTTACATTGTAAATGAATGTTGTCGAGCTAAACCACATAATTTTTTCTTTCTATTTGCTTCTGTTGGCTACAAATCTCCCTACAATTTTCTATTCCCTTCAATTGATTTTAACAATGATAAATAAGATTTTGAATTATTGATTGAAAAAGCAATTGTGTGTGTTTGTGTGATTATGTTAGGGTTGACTACGTGTGCGTTTAGATGTGGATTAAAATTATAAATTATTTTACTATTCAGCTTATTTTTGCTACTATTTATGGGCCATACTGTACTATTTCAACTAACTTTTACTTTTATCTACAGTACTTTTAGCAATATGTTTTTAGTTTCAACAAAATAAGCGGTATCTAAACAAAACCGCATATTAACATTATACTTGTTCCAGTATCCATTAAGACCTTCTAAAAGAAAAGGAAATGCAAGTTGATCTACCCACCAACAACAACAACAACAAAAATGCAACCTAAACTATACACTTTCTTTTTAGAATCCCAAACCCTACACTTTCATTTCACATGAAATCGGGAGTATCATTCTTGATTCTTCAAAAATTTATAATTTTACACAGTTCTTCCCATTATTGGCCTACAGTAACTACAATGGCCTATCATGGGAGTTAGACAGGCCCACCTTTTATGCACAGTGCAATTCACTGTTAAATAAATTATTATGTAACAATTAATTATATAATCGCATATAATTAAATACTTCCTCCAAGTATGGTTAGAGATACCAGGCAGCCTTTACACCCACAACCTTTATCTCAAAATCTCATGCGAATGTACAAGTGCCATAACCTGCACAAGACACGCACAAAGAAAAGAAATATTAAATTTTGCCTAATTAAAGTTTCAGTCCTTATGATCTCAGACTACTACTATAAAGATTATACCATTTTGTAGTGGTACTTTAGTTATGTAATATATTATAAACCTGTTTAAAAATCTCTATATACTATTTTCATGTTCATGTATTCTAATAAGTATTACTATTTCCTCAAAAAAAAAATTATACTTAGTTTTTTTTATATATAATTAAATTCAATCATGTAATTACACCGACAAATATAGTATAACAATTAAGTAAATGTATTTAAATTTAATCTTGACATAAACCAAACACACTTACTTGGGTTGTGGGAGACTAGGACTCCAGAATGAGAGAAATCACAGTTGTAAGAATGTTGACCCTTGGCCTTAAAGAAAGCATTCATGGCGTAGGATGCGTGGGACCTAACATCATTGGGTTGGAAGCAGGCTCCACCAGCTTGAATGGGCCTGCAATCCACCCCTTGGCTGCATACATAGTCTATGTTTGCCTGTAACGCTGCATTGCTAACTCCTGCTTTTGGCACACACCATGCCGCGGATCGGGGTCGGGTGCTCCCTCCTCCTCTTCTACCTCCACTAGACTGAATAATAAAAACAAAAACAAAATGATTATGATATATGCAGGGGACACCAAAAATCAATTAGCGTCTTAACTTAACGATAAAGAACAATCATCATAAAACGAACGCCTTAAATTTGAAGTATTATCGTATTTATTATTAAAAAAATTTATGGAAATGCAAAAATTAATTTAATAACGTGTAAGCATAGCATTGGATCTAACAAGACAAGATCTCATCAGATGCCAGGGAAAAGGAAAAGAAAAGAAAAAGAAAAAGAAAAAACTACTGTATCTTGAAAAAACAACTGTAGGTTTGCTAATTCGTTTTGAAATTGTTCCTTTTCAAAGTACTTTTTTTTTTTTTTTAATCTCACATTTTTTTACGTATAATTTTTAACTCAATCTGCATGAACTTTATGCAATTCAATATAACACAGCTTTTTAGTTGAAGCATTAAAAAAAAATTTAAAATAGTGAAAATATGATTTCGATCTCCAAGTCATGTGGCTGATTTTAATTTTATGCAAGAACTATAGGATACTTCAATTTAATTATTTAAGTTTTAAAAATGTCTCAGTATCACTTTTTTTCTATCTTATCATTTCTATGTAAGCACCAATTGTTATTGTGACAAATGTTTTTTGTTAAACATTAAGATACGTTGAATATTTTAAAAGAAAATATTTTGTTCTCTAACTTGCATATTACGTATGTTTTAATTTTATAATATTAATATGTGATCAAATATGTTTTAAGTATTTCAAAATCTCCATTTTCTTTAAGGAATTTGTAGTTCAACTGAAACCTTATAATATTTTCAGTGAAAATGTCTATGAATCAAATCTCCTCTCTCCGAACTATCAAATTATAAAAATAAAAAATAAAAAGCACTTTCATGTGAGCTCCCCACTAAATTCAAATCTAGAAAATCATAGGTTAAGGACCCTCTCCTTTAGGCTTTGAGAACTCTTTATTTGTTTCTCCAAACGACTTGAAGCTCCTTCATAAAGTTTCATCTATGTATGTTAATTAAAATGAAGGACTCAAAGGCTCAAAGCTTAAGTTTGTTAAGAATATGATGACAACTAAATTACAATTTTGTGAACTCCAAAAAGAAAAGTAACACCTATGCATCTCACTCAATGCACATGAGATATTCACTTCTTCTATTTTTGCTTCTTGAGTATTTTATGGTCCATTTGGATTTAAGGGGAGGGAGGGGGAATAGAGTAGAATAGATAAGAATTGGCCCCAAAATAGCCTATTTTTAACCAACTTTACTTTACTCCCCCTCCTTCCCCTCTCAATCCAAATAGGCCCTTAGAATTTATCCCTTACCAAGCTTAAAACCCTTATCTTTGATTCATCAAAAAAAAAAAAAAAACAATAATAAAGGCAAGGGTAACCTTAAAACATTTTTAAAATTTAATTCAGAAATCTTTTTTTAAGGAGATGATAGGGAAAATTTTAAAAATTTTAATTCAAAGTCGGCATTAAATTCTAATACTAATTAGTTCAAACAAAAAATTTATATTGTGACCAAAATATTAATAGTATGATGAATAAATTTACAAAATCAAGAGCCAACACATATATGATCAATATAACTGGGTGGATCATGTGTGTGTGGGGAGAGAGAGAGTTCTTACTTCATGCCCACATTGCACGAAATAATAATTTTCTTGTTTTTATTTTTTTTTTATAAATAATTTTAACCTATGACTTCCATTCATGATAATACTCTTTTGTTATCAAATCAAGACAACAACTGGTTTTTTGGTGTAGGCAAAAGATCGAACTCTAGATCAGTTATTCGATAACAAGAAATTTTACTAGTTTAGTTAACTAGAACTCACTCTTATTTCCACCATTAAAAGCTAAAAGAACAATCAAACCCGAACAGCTATTTTTTAAAATCAAACAAACAAACATAAAAGTTAAAACTTCTCCATACTCTTCCATGGCCCTCTTAAAGAAACCAACTTGCTCTCCTCAATAAATTCAAAATGATATTCTTTTCTTTCCATGTTATAGATACTTCAATCGACCATGATTTCTTACACCCAACAAATACTTACAATATAAATTAAACCCAAACAACAACAACAAAGTACTTTAATGGTTTAATCCCAAAATTTTGGAATCAACCATAGCTCATCAACAGAATCATCAGGACTGATCATATGTATTTTTTTTTAATCGAAAAAAAAAAAAAAAAAAAACCCAAAATGAAACACAAATATCAAACCTGTCTGCGCAAAAGCCCAGCATCATAAATCGGAGTGAAATCTGGTTGGAAAATACCCCAGTTCCTCTCAGCATTTGGACCTGGCTTAAGGTTCTCGTTAAACATGGCGAAAAGGTACGTCTCAAATCTTCGTTTAGGCATCAATGGTGTGCCTCTACGTGAGTTAACATGCCTAACCAAATGCCCATTAAAAAGAGACGCATGCTTCGAGCTACAGGCCACGTAGCCATCGCAGCTGGTTGGCCAACCGGTCTCGCCCACGACCATGTTCACGTCTCCATATCCACTAGCTTTCATGGCTGAATGCATAGCATCCATCATGGCGTCGAACATGTTTGTGTACGTAAGGCCAGTGTATCTGTCATGGATACCCGCATTGCGCTTGAAGAGAGCGTAGCTTGCCATATTTGGTGCGTAGGTGAAGTATGGGTAGGGATTGACCATGAAGGGTGACTTGGTTTGGCGTAAGAACTTGAGCATGGGTCCGAAGACGATCCGATCGTAGCCTGGCCTGAATCGGCCTTGACTTGGTGGCTCCGACTTTCCGAGTATGGCAACAGAATGAGGGGATGTTACCTAGTGATGAAATACAATTTAAGAAAATTAGAAGGTTAATTATTCAATACTGGAGGAGCAATGTTTTGAATCCGATATTAAAATGTCAAATTAACATCCAAATGATCTCATATAATGAAAGGCATAAGAAAATAATTTTGAAAAAAAAAATTTCAATATGTCAAGACAAGAGCAATCAGATGCTTAAAAGGTCTTTAAAACTAACTAGATTCAATTTTTTGAGCTTTTAATACTCTTTTTATTTGTTATTAAAATCTATGCAAAAGAAAAGAGGTTGTGTTAAACATTTTTATGTGATTATTATGTTTCTTTTTTAATTCAATAATTTTAACTATTGACTTAATTTGTTTGTTTTCATGAAAATCTAATCAGATAAAAAAATGTTAATTATTTAGATTTTTTTTACAGCAGGACACTTTTATGTGATTATTATGTTATTTTTTAATTTCAACTTTTGACCTTACTGTTTGGAAATAGGATTAATTTGTTTGTTTTCATGAAATCTAATCAGAGAAAAGTTGTTATTCAAATATTTTTCTTTTTAATAAGACACCTTTATGTGATTGTAATGTTTCTTTTTTAATTTCAATAATTTCATCTGTTGACTTTACTATTTGATTGGATTAATTTGTTTGCTTAGATTGGGTTCTAGATTTAAAATACAAGAAACCAAATTTCCATTAAAAAAATCAAAATTGCCTAAAACAAACGCCTATATAAAATTAAAAAGAGCATATATACCGATACCCAAAAAAGAGAGAGAGGCTGAATTAGACTAATTTCTCTAACTCTAACCTTGATGTTGTAGATTCTGGCGAGAAGAAGAGCCTTGTGGATTGACCTCATGGCAGGAACAAGCTTGAAGATAAGGTTGTTATCACCGGTGTTAAAGATTTCATTACCAACAGCAATATAAAGGAACCGTGTCTGAGGGTAGAAGGGGACAATGTGATTGGCAACCCATTGGCGAGCATTGTTAAGGTCTGCAAGGGCTGGGATATCCCCATTGCCAACAGTCACGGTCACGAAAATACCTGTATTGGCAAAGGCTCGGAGCACATCAGGGTTGGTGTCAAAGATTTTGACACTGTCAAAGATGGTCCTAGTTTTGATAAAGTTGGCAACTTGAGCTGGTGGTGGGAGGTTATTGCCGAGGGTGCCATAGTTTATGCCTATGGAGCTTGAGATTGTGAAGAGTTGAAAGAGAAGAGTTGAGAGGAAGAAGATGCGTTTAAAAAAGGCCATGGTTGTGGCCTTTGTTGTTGTTGTGGGTGTTGAAAGAGAAGAGAAAAGGAAGGGAATTGTGGTATATTTATAGTGTGAGGAGGAGAAGGATTTTATTACTATTCCGAGTGTGATTCGGTTGTTTTTGGATAATTTTTGTTTTTCTTTTTTTTCTTTTTTTTTCTAAATTGGTTAAGCTAATGCTAATATTTTTGCGGATCAAGTTTGTTTGTACATGCTAAAATTAACCTTTAAAACTAATAGTTTTGTTGTGGACCATGTATTTTTTTGTGCAATCCTATCCAATTCTCAAACAATTTTACATTTTTAGGTGTTTTTTAACCCCATACAATAAGAGGATGTATACCGATCTGCACATGTGAGGTCCACTTCCATGTGAGAGAGAAGAAACATGCATCCAATGCATAATTTATTTTCTTCCACAATAAGATACTCAACTCGTAGTAGGAAATTTAAACAACAGTGCATTCAAACATTGGAAAAAAGATATCAAATGGACTTTGCT
Source organism: Notholithocarpus densiflorus (assembly GCA_030021035.2). NCBI lineage: Eukaryota > Viridiplantae > Streptophyta > Magnoliopsida > Fagales > Fagaceae > Notholithocarpus > Notholithocarpus densiflorus. The sequence continues at coordinate 4,792,716 of JARYZH020000026.1, read as the reverse complement.
CTCTTTACTTTTTTTTTATATATAAATTATGCCAAGGTTTCAACACTATAATCATTAATTTAGCTACAAAGGACACAACAATTTGAATCAATCTAAAGGAACATTGTCTAGCTTATTGCTGAAAATTATGGATGATACCCCCAACAAACACCATAGGATTTGAAATCATTTGTTAATCTTTTACTTTTCTTTTTATTTTATTGAGAATCTTGTTGTTTAATGTTTACGTCCCCAAGTCCAAATTCTGGTCTGCAGGAGAGTCTTGGATAAGGCAATACAGTCAATGGTACAAAAACTGGCAACAGTCGTAGATTTTGCTGAATCATTTAAAAAAGTATGACTTCGGCTTCCTGATCCTAGCTCGTATGATACACGCGCTGTAAACGCCAATATAGCCGTGTCGAATTTTCCAAGTATGAAACCGACCACCACATCTTTTTGACTATTTTTAACATCATTCTAGGTTGTGCTCCGATAACGTACGCGCTTTTCATTGTAAAAGGAAATCTAAAAAAGTGCCAAAGTGTTTTGCGCATTACGCGAATTTTTGAAATGTCAGATCTCTCACAGTCTACAATACATGGAGAAATTGAATTTGGGTTTGGGCTAATTGCCCCTTCTTTTATACAACTATTTTCTTTGAATTGGGTTTAACTTGGTTTGGTTTGGTTCTTGAGTGCAAATCCAAGTCCAATTCAACCTTTGATTGGGTAAGAAGTAAGAACTAAGAATTGCTTCGCCTAACAAGCATGCGAGGAGGTATACCATGCATATGATGCATAGTGTATTTTCTCGAAGCTTGTAGCATGAGCTTTCTGATTGAATAATTGTCTCCAAAACTAGGATGTAGTGGTAAAAGGCTTATACATTTTGGGATGGGCATCTTATATTATATACAGGATCCAAATGGCATTATTTTATAACTATGATTTTATGTGCATTGGATCAGTCTCATGATCACTAATCTTAGGAAAAGGTATTTGGTATCAAATGATACTATGTCAACAATATGAAAATTCAATTAATGTGAGACATATCAACAAAAAATAACTCTAACTCACTAACAAATGAAAGACATGTGTTAGTAGGTAGCTATTTTTACACATATGTCTCTCATTTATAGGATTTTGATACGGATAACGTGGTATCATTTAATATAAAATACTTTTTCCCATCCTAGGACTCAAGATAAGTAACAAGTCTTCTAAAATCATTTTTTCCATTTACATATACAAATTTTGTGAATCTCTTTAAGTTATAAGCATGGTTTCTAAGTTATCTTGTTTGAATCCAAATGGCATTATTCTATAGCTGTGATTTTATGGCCATTGGATCAGTCTCATGATCATCCATCTTGAGACTCAGGATAAGTAAAAAGTCTTCTAAATTATGAAACGGACAAAATGGATAAAACTTGAAATTTGATAGGATCATTTCTCTCATTCACATGTACAAATTTCGTGAATCTCTTTAAGTTATAAGCATGGTTTCTAAGTTATCTTGTTTGAATACATGTCACACTTTACATAATTACCATGCTTATAAGAAATCAAAAAAAAAACACTTAAATATTCCAAGTATAGAAATTTAAATGTGCTATAACTCAACAAATATAAGAAAATAGGCACAGTAATTATAATTATGAGTTGAACATCCCATCACTAGAATAATCCTTTTCAGTTTTCACACCCCGCCACCCCCCCCCCCCAAAAAAAATCCCATTCTTAAATAATGTTAGTTGCAATTTCTAGCAAATGAAACAATTTTACAATTTATTTATATACAGTGAATCTCTTCTTCCTTTATTGCATTCTTTTCATCGCACACTGTCAACATTGCAATTGCAACATAATATATATATATATATATGTGTGTGTGTGTGTGTGTGTGTACGGGGTGTGATCTCGGGCCCATTGGGCCTTGGACCGAACATTCTCTAGGATCAAAACCAGGCCCAAGCCTTGCAAAAAGCCCATTTCGTCTCAACACATGATAGACAAGCCCATACCAGTCAATTATGACTTAACCGGGGATGTATTTGCTCGGAACAGCCCATGCCCTCGGTAGCTCAGTAATGCCTTGGGGAGTATCGCTGCCGAGCAATCTTTCGAAGGCAGGAATGAGTTCTAATGCCATTACCATTGTTTCCCATGGAGCATATTCCTTGTTAGGAATAATCAAATTGGACCCCACCCACACGAGCGAGACCAGAAGCTAATCATGGGCACCCCACCAACCTCAAGCTATAAATAGAAGAAGGGAGTAAAGAGAAGGGTTGGTTAATGCTGGGTAAGAAGTGGAGAACAAGGGAGGGAGAGAGCATACGATCTAGAGAGAGAGGAGCTTATAAAAGGAAAGGGACGTTCGTGAGAGTTGAGAGGGGTAATTAGGGTGTTTGGTAGTAGGAAACTCTAAGCCCACCATATAAATAAGTTGTGAACCCAATTCTGAGCCTAGTCCATTAAGCAGAATTTGGGTGCGCACAATATATATATTATTTTAATGTTTTCAAAATTTAGCATACAAAAATAAGAGTTGGCCCCTCCAAATATTTATATTAGTCCAATGATGCTTTAAAAAAAAATATTTGGTTTAATAGTTATAGAGACATAACTTTACTTTTTGCAATTTTATTTTTTATTGTAAAATGTACTTTTATATCTGTTAAATATTTGATAAAGCTTGGCACCAAACATGTTTGGATCTATTCTTTTCAACCCGTTATGTGGTAATTAACAAGTCATTGACTCATTAAAAAAAATCTTATAACTAAAATTACACATGAAATGTCTCTTTAGTTGCCACATAATGAGTTAGAATAAGATAGTTTCAAATATGTTTGGAGCATAACTTATTACTCCAAGTTTTGGAATATTCATGTTTTTGAAAATTTCATTAGTTCAATTGAAAGATTTTTTTACTTACTTTAGTATAAAATTTGATAATTTCTATTAAAAATAAAACTTTTTAAGAATTTTATTTTGAAAATGGTAAAAATGAATTTTATTTTATGAAAGATCGCCATCAAACATAATTTTGATTAAAAATACTAAGCTCTTTTTTTTTTTTGTTAGGTTTGTGTATATATATAACTTATCAAATAAAAAAATGTGTGTATATATATGTATGTATATAATAAAAAAGCGCGTATGTGTGGGGAATTGTTTTGATAAATATATTAGTGCCGAAACTTGGCCTCTCAAACAAAAAGTCCTGACTTCACCCCTGTAAAGTTTGGTATTTTCAAATATTTTGAGCAGTATGTTTCAAAAGAAGATCTTATACAGGTTCACCAATCTATGCAATAGATAATATTGGCAAAATAAATACGGTATGGTGTCCACATCTTTGGACTTGAATCTCATCTACGTTGATTGTAAACTGATTCAGAAAAATAAATAAATAAATAAATAAAAATAATAAAATAATAAAATAATAAAATAATTAAAAAAAAAAGGTGAATTGTAAACCGATTGAGAAAAATGATAAGTTTTGCACCATGTAATCACTTCCATTGTAGTTTGAACTTTGAAATTTGAGAACAATCCAAAGTTAGACCTGCATATCAGCCACGTGTGGATTTTGTTGCAGAACGGTTAGGTTCCTTTGGACCTATTCAGGTCCTAGCTATGGAAGTGATTACATTTTTTTTTATTTTATAAACTATAGAAGTTGATTGTAAACTGATTCAGAAAAAGAAAAAAAAAAAAAAAAAAGTGAATTGTAAACCAATTGAGAAAATTGATAAGTTTTGCACCAATTGGTTTATAATTCACTTTTCTTTTTTTTCTTTTTCTGAATCAGTTTACCATCAACTTCCATAGTTTATAAAAAAAAAAATGTAATCACTTCCATAGCTAGGACTCTAATAAGAACCTAACCGTTCTAAAAGTCTGTTTGGATACCGTTTATTTTGCTGAAAACTGAAAACTTATTACTGAAAATACTATAGTAAAATAATTTTAAAACGCAAAACACTGTAGCAAACTTATTGTTACGTTTTTCACAAGTTGGCTGGTTCGTGAACAATGCCGTGGGACCCAGGATTTAAAACGCAAAACGCAAAAACGCGTTAGGCAAATGCATGCTAAGTGTCCGTTTGGTAAAAATTATTTTTGTCAACTTATTTTACTATTTAGTTTATTTTTGCTATTATTCATAAATCCTACTACATTTTTTAATATTATTCATGAGTTCTACTGTACTATTTCAACTAACTTATCTCAAACCACCTTACGTTCTCAAATTTCAAACTCCAAGAGCTTCTTGGTATTCTGTGCCACAGTTACATGCACGAGCTCAGTTGATTCCTTTGCAACCTTATCCGAACTTTTTTCTTTTTCTTTTTCCTTTTTTTTTTTTCATTTTTGGCACACTGCTTCTTAAATTGACTAAGTTCAATTAATGGGATCATTATGAAGAAATTATAAGTCTTAATTTTTAATAATGACAGAAAAGTGCTATTTTTAATTCATCTTTAAAGAATTATTAATGACATAGCAGAGTCATTATTTGTAATTAATTACTACCATGGATAGTTATGGTAAGTTATTAATTAGATATATATCTTTAAAAGGAAAAATATTAATGGCTCACTTTATACATAATTAAGGTGAATGAGTTGTCATTTCCTTTTAAGGACAACCTTGGCAACTCTCTTTATTTGGAAATGCATTCAATTTGATATTATCCTACCAAAACAATGGAATCTCGAAAGAAAATGTCGGATTCTATTGGTGGCATGAAGTATTTTGATTAGATATTCTCTCGTCGATTAATATGATTTCAGTTTATTTCTCGGATGGTGTAAGAACTATTTTGACAACTTTTTGTAGGGGAAATTTAGTTAATCAAAACTCAAAAGTGCTAAGTAAAAAAAAAAAAAAATCATTAATTAATATGTAAGAAATTTCGTCCATGTATCTCACGGTTAAGTAACAATAAGCATTACTTTCATAGAGATTTTAGTTAATTACATGATGGAAATTGTGTCAACTTCAATTTGTATCGATTACTAAATGAGTTAGGGTTCAAGTTGACCTTAATTAAACCATGTAATCAACCAAACTTAGTCATTTTATGTATGAAATCAACCTAACCGCCAAAACCTAAAATAACAAATGCGTTTAGGTAAGAAGGTTTTTGAATCGAAGAAAATTGGATCAATGCTAAGTTGGGTTCAAGTAAATAACTTTTCAACCAAAATTAAAACTGACATAACGCGATTTGACATATGTCAAGTCTCTATATTAAAAAAATGCCAAAAAATAAATAAATAAATAAATCGCCGTAGTTGAATTTATCCGAATATATTATATAATGGGATTATAAATATCATCTAATTTCACCCAAAAAATCCGATAACACATCTTCTCCCCTTCTCCGTCTTCTCTTACTCTAATTTGTTTAGCTCAAGTGCTCAGATGTTGCGACGACAGAGTCCTGCATGCAATAAGCATCTATTGGCATCAGATTCAGATACAGAGTCCGATAATCTAAGTGACTATCATGGCCCTTGGGTATTGAAGCGAAACAAAAAGGGAAATGAAATCGACGAGGGAAAGGGCATTGAGTGGGAATGTAGTAAAAGGAAGAGAAATAAAAAAGAAAAAATTGGTGACGGGGAAAGTAGCCAGAATGTGAAGGCATTCAAGGAAGATCCAGGTTTAGAATGCTAAAATTCTTTTACTATCTACTTTTTAAGTTTGACCTTTCCTTTTGGACATTTTTTTCCCTAATGTTACATCTAGTCCAAGTTTCTGCATACTATCCAAAAATCCATGCTTTAAGTCCATAAGAAAAATGAATACAAATTAGAAACCTTAAATATCTTTTCATTTTTTATCCTTAGATAAGATGGATAATATACTTAATGAGTCTATCAATAAGTTCAAACTTTAGATATGAAGCTTAATCAAGCTTCAATTTTACAGATTTAATCAACACTGCTTTTTAGTTGGAAATAGGTGTGGCCGATCGAATATATTCACCCAAAATATCATAATGGATCCAACAATATTTTGATTCATGAGTGTGAAGTCTACTAATCTAGATCATAAATAGTTCAAATTATTACCATGCCTAAGTGTAAAGATATATTAAAGAATAAAATACTTATCTCAAATGTATAAGGTGGATAATATTGACGTGAAATATGCTATCAAGATATTGGTATCACGATTTTGAGTACAAGATTTGTTGACTTTGATACTATAGGCACACAAGTAAATTCATTAATTCGTTCTCACATTTTTTGTTTTTTGTTTGAGGAACACATTTTTTGTTTTGTTATGGGAATTATTGGTGCATGAAATGGTATGAATCAACTGCTATTCCACATAATGTCATATAACTTATCTTGTTAAGTTTAATTATGTTCATTACAGTCAAGATACATGTGCTTGCCCTCAAAATAGCCTAACACATTGGCTCAATGAGAATCATGATTTTCCTACAAATCTCTTTGCTATGGTTTAGCTGGTAATCAGTGGATTTGAGTTGGAGATATAATTAAGTTTTAGGTTCTAATATTGCTTCTAATGAAGAAAACATTTATATAAATTAATTGTTATATAAGTCATACTTAAACCCAATGTTAATCAAGAAATTGTTCCACTAAAATTCCAATCCAGTACCAAGAATAAAAAACATGAAACATGATTGTGTTTCGTAATGCAGATTCGGTGATTGAACAAGCAAAAAAGTACCAAGAACACATGAAAGAAATTCCAATCCCTCCAACTCATGGATCTGATGTTGTCTTCATCACATGGCAAGGATTAGCGAGATCCATGATGGAATTTTACGGGCAGCCACTGCATTACCTAACACATGTTCTTGTAAAGCAGTGGGATGAGTCGAGGATCGGCGCCGAAGACGAAGACAAGCCAATAATTAACATCATTAATCCTATCAAAGCTGAAACTATCATCTGGGGCATGGAAGAAGTCCACAGGCGTTGCACTTCTCATGTTCACCTAACTAGCCTCTGGCTATGTGACCCAGGTTACCACGCTTTTGTTGATGATGTTATTCCACCGTATTAAGCTCAGTTGGGGAAAAAAACTGCCATCTATATATAATGCATGGATAGTTGTATTACTATTACATGCTTGGATTATGTGTGCTTTTTAAATTTTATGCTTTTGTAATTCAAATAAATCTACCTTAGAAACTCATCTTCCCAAAACTTAGTGTTTGGGTAATGCATCGCAATTTTTTTTTTTTTTTTTTTTTGAGATAATTTCAATTTATGGTATCGTTTGTTTTTTTTTTTTTTGAGAGATAGTATCGTTTGTTTTATTTGTTCGAATGTGGCTCTTTAATTTTTAGATGGATTTTGATGTTCCAAATAGATTTCTATCTCGTTGTGATGATTGTTACTGTTATATATCTTTCATTGACAAAATTGGGGGATTATGTGTTTATGTTACTTTTGCCTCCTATTATTTACACTTTGAAGTTTGAAATCCACACAAGCCAAATTTTGAATATTGAAATATGTATATGGTACCTATATGTGTATATATAGGATGCATATCTTAGTTTTACACCACTTTTTCTAGTTTAACTAAACTTCCTAACTATTGTACATGGCCAGATAATCACTAATAAGTACTAAACACAGATTTTAATTGGTAAGAAGTAGGCTGGTAGCATTAATTTTTTCCTTTGTAAATACTAATTAAATAGGTCTTTATTACATTGTTCTTACATGGTATTTTAATAACCAAGTTGGCATTGCCATTCAATTGTTATTATTAAAACTTCTGTTACTTTATTTCCACTTAATTAATTTTTACAGTAAGAAATAAGCTAACCAGTAAGTAAGTTCATACCAATTAATTAAATTAAGGAAATAATTAATTTGTTTGTCTTGCTAAATAAGTCTTAATTCATTATTGTATGCTACTTCATCACTAAAGTCTAAACAAGTTTTCTCAAAAAAAAAAAAAAAAAGTCTAAGCAAGTCAATTTATGCTCATTATTTAAAAATTATAGAGGGCTTATTTGGTAGGTAAGTTCATACTCACATTTTCAGTTTTTAAACAACCTTACACACTTTTTCACCCACACGTATTTCAAAAAATTACAAACAACATTACTCAAACTCCTCTACGAAACGAGCCCAAAATATTCAAAATTGTGCCTCTCGGGAATCTAACCCAGATGACAACCAAAATTCACATGGATTTTTATATGAATACAGCAATAACTCATCTCTAAATCTGGCATGTTAATTATGTGTTGATATTAATCAGCCCAAAAAAATTTATATTACATTTAAGACTTTCAAGTAGCAAAAAATATATATATTAACAATCTGATATTTGCATGGGGACCCTTATATTTTAGTTTATTAGAAATTTGCTGGGTATATTTCTCGTATTCTTATAAGAACCAACTTATTGAAATACTTTTTTAGTAATATCATTTGTACGTATTTTTGAAGGAGTTTTGCATCTTCATTTTTTTCACATTCTTTAGTTTTTTTTTTTAAGGAAGTAATCTTTTAGCATTTGAAAAAAATATAAAATTGGCAAATAAGAATTGCTAATAATGGCTACAAATTATGTTTAGTGATGGGATGTCTGAAACCTGATCTACCTTGTTGGGTAACTGTTCATACAGTTATTACGATATTTTCAATATTTAAGAATATATTGAACTCCTAAGTTCATTAAATTAATTTCACATGTTCATGTAGTCCTAAAAATAGTACAATTTGGAGATTATAATAAAATTGCGGCAATTTTGTGGATGTAAGCTCAGTTTTGGATAAACCACATAAATCAAGTGATTATGTGTGTACGTTGTTTTCTTGTTCCCTACATCTCTTATTCAATTTTTATAAATTTTAAGTTAGGATTGTATTGTTTTCTTAAATCACGAAACTAAGTAGGTGTAGGTCATCTATAGTAAACTTGTATTAATCTATATATGTTGAAAACAAAACATAATTTCTTTTTTTGCTGGGGACAAAACATAAATAATGTTGGCACAAATAGTGATAAAAAGGAAATATAGGGAGATGAAAGGTAATTATTTAAGTTACTTTCCAAAACAAGCCAATTTATAGCGGCATGAAAGCAAGATTTTCCAATCACATTACTTCTGCTTATCGCTGAGTAGCAAAAAAAAAATTTCCCCATTCGAAAGAAAATTTTGTTGGCCATGGAGCGTAGTGGTAATCAGCAGCGAAGCCATGCACAAGCCAACAACAGGAACAACCATACTCACACATTACTATCACCACTGACATGGTCTACTATATACAAAGTTCTGCAAAATCGAAGAAGGGGAGTCCGCGATGGGACTAGGTGCACCTTCCATGACAACAGTTGCAATGGTTTTGGCTGGCTCCTCCCAGGTTGGGTCGCTGAGGAGCGAGTCAAGCAGACTGGCAGGGTCTATAGGGTAACAATATTATTAATTTATTATACACCTTTTCCTTAATTTTCTTTTTTAAGATAAATCTTGCATCCTCTTTTTTATTACTTAAATGTTATTCAAGGGTATTTAACTATTTATTAGATTATCACTCAAAAAAGAAAAAAAAAAGAATATGTATTGTATTTTTACATGAAACAAGAATATCGAAATTTGGTTTTATGCCAAAACCATCCGTCTATAAAGACTTTTATATGATTTTCATTGATCTAGAAAAAACATATGATAAGATCCCTAAAAAAGTTACGTGATGGGTTTTGAAAAAAGAAATATATATATATTCTGTAGTCTACATTTAATATGAAAGTACTAATGTGCATGTACGTATGATGTACAATGATATTGTGTGATATTTTATTATTCTAACAAAAATTTTCAACAAGAAAGGAAGAAATTTTTTGTTTCACCAAAAAAAGGCTTTATTTTTGGGGTTTATACCCTTGGATTGTTAATGTGCAACCTAGGGGTGTCCAAGCGGCCCGCCCACCCGCCCAACCCACCGCCACCTGATCCGACAACTCCGACAGTCAAACGCGGGTTTGAATCTCTCTAAACCTGACACTATCGGGTCGGTTGCGGGTTTCCTTTCTCAAAACCCATGAAACCCAACTTGCACATGATAGTTATTGTTTTCGGCGATTTTTCAAGGATTTCAAACCAGATCCGGTGAGATCTCGTCGAGATCCGTCAAGATTTAGTCCAAATCCTTCAAGATTTGGCGAGATCTCATCGTTATTTGATGAAATCTAGGCCATATCTCATCGGATCCGGCCAAATATTGGCCAGATCTCGACAGATTCAGCCAGATCTCGTCGGAACCGGCTAGATATCGGCCGGATCTCGACGAAACCAGCCAAATATCCTCCCCGGTGATAAAACCCAAGACCGACCCAATACAACTTGAAACCGACGAGACCCGAACTGGCAGATCCGATCAGATCTTCCAGGTCGATTTTGGGTTATTTTATAATCCACCCGAATTATTCGAGTCGAGTCCGGGTTAGGCACAAACCCGACTCGTGGACAACCCTAACCCACACACACCATATTTTCCTTGGTTTGACAACACGAGACTGTTTGTTTCAATCAAGTTCAACAAATTCCACCCATTTTAAGTTTTTTTTTGTTTAAGGACACAAGTATAATCCAATTGTGTTTGAAGTAGTTTCAGGAAAAATTAACACCGTTATAGATCAGTAATAATAGATTAGTATCAATAGTGGGAGAGAGGAAATTCAAAATTCTGATTCTCCTAACAAAGATCTGAAAGAAGAGTACGTTATATATAAGTTACAAAGTTCTTGACGTCACTTGGACTAATTAAAATGATATGCTATCTCTTATCGATTTTGACTAAACTAAACTATTTTTAAAAGGACACCAAAACATCTATAAATAAAATGTTTTAAAAGAGAAAGTCATTTATTCAAACTATGGTTCATTTTCCTCTACACTAGACAAACAGTTAAAACAATCCTACTCATAGTCATAGGAGACATCACTAGATTAAAGGGACCTAGATGATGAACCTCTGATTGGTTTTGATTCTTACTAAGATTAAATCAAACACAATACCATGCTTGTTATCAAGTGTACTTGGATTTATGGATTTGGCTAATTTACAAGACAATGGTGGAGCTACTAAGGTGCTAGGGAGCTATGGGCCTCCAAAGTGATTTTTAAAAAATATATATATATATAGGCATGTTACAAAATGTTTAGTATTTAGAATTCACAGCCCCTCAAATTCTCTCTTTGAACCTTCTTTATAATTCCACAACCCATAATCTTGTTTTAACTTTTCAGCTAATCAAAATAATATATTATAAAATTAAATTAAATTAAAGTGACTTAATTCATCTTGTGACTCAACCAAGAAGTAAAATAAATTCACCTTTTTTCTTTTACACTATACTTGAGAGATTAAGGCAGAATGTTTTTTTTTTCTTGTTTTGCACTTCACTTTTGCTAGTTTTTTTTTTTTTTTTTTTTTTTTTTTTTTTTTTTTTTGCACTTCACTTTTGCTAGTTCTAATCAGTGATAGAATCTCACTGCTCATTTTTTCACACCATGCGATTACTCTCCAATACTAGGCTATAAGGGAGAAATATAAATTTTAATTATCATTCATATTTGATTTCCTTTAAAATAATGTTATTAATTCAATATATTAAATTAAATTCATTATTCTTTTAATAATAACAACAACAACAAAACCTTACTTCAAAATTTTTTGGAATCAGCTATGGATACGCAACAAATTATTTTTCGTCATTCTATTCTATTTGAAGTCATATTCTCTATTATTTCCTTAATTGACATATCCTTTTTTACTACTTTTACTAATTTTTTGTCTTCCTTTACTTTTTATTTTTTCGTTCTCTCAACTTGAATTAGCTACTCTTTCTCATTGATACATCAATCGCTCTTCTTTAAACATAGCTAAAGCATCTTAGGCGAATCTCACTCATCTTTTCAACAATAGAAGACACCCATATCTTTAAGTGAAATTTTTGAGTCCTATCTTTCTATATATTTAACATGTATAGTTTAGGTTTATCCAAGTTAAAGAATCATTACTTGAATTTTTAAAAGAAAATATGTTGACAATACATTGGATTATACTAATGAAAGTTCAATTCCTAAAAAACTCTAATAATCTCCAAGAATGGTTTTTTTTTTTTTTTTTTTTTTTTTTTTTTTGCAAATAATTTTTTTGCGTATATTGGAAGAAAATTTACTGAGAAGTCAGAACTTTAGTTCAAATTTGACACTTGATTATTTATTACTCTCTAAAAAAGTTTAGGCTACAATTTTAATTGGGGTTATTTAGTTTTTGTATTTGTTTTTATACCTACCAAGTACGTCTATGAAAATTGATCAAAGATAGATAAAAGGTATCAATTTTTTGTTTCTTAATTTTAGTACAAATTTGCTTGATAAACAATTTTTTGTTATAGATTTATTGATTTATAAAATACTTCATTTGCTTTTTCTTTTTCTTTTTTGAGAAATACTTCATTTGCACTTGAATTGTGTTTATAATTTTTTTTAATCTTATTATATATTACGTAATATATAGTATGTAAAGAAAAAAAATCATCTCTCTTTATTTTGATCCGTCAAAGATAACTCATGACTCCACCATTGATACTGGGTTGCCATTATACATCTTCTATAATCTTAGATTCTATGCTTCTTCTTCTTCTTTTTCTTTTCCTGTTTTTGTTATAAAAGGGCAGACTTCAGTAAAAACTCGTTCAAGTATTTCTTTTTGATAAACAGTCAAGTATCTTTTTCCTTGCATTCAGAAAATAGAAGTATATTTTCCTTGCAATTTTCCTGCTTTATGTAATGAACTTGTTAACATTGTTGCGCAGTACTACTATGACCCTTCTGGGCGCCTGTACCACAGTCAGCATGAAGTTACCAATGCTTGGGAAGCTCTGGGCATCGTTGTCGTTGACAAATAACTTTTTCAAGGTAAAATTTCTGTCTTGCTGCTATATCCATGCTTGGTAAGAGCCAAGTTTGCAATACTTAAATGATTCAAAAAGTCACACATGGACTAGCAACTCTATGTTTATGTTTATTTACTCTCTTGTGCCCTTTGTTGTTTATTCCATTTCACCATTTTGTATGATATTGCAATTGCAGGAAGAGTAATCCAAAGATCGCTTAGGATGAAGAACTTGATGATTTGGAAGAAAGTAATGTAGAACTTCCTGGTATCGTTTAGATGTTTGCTTTTTCTGTTCAGATCTTAAAGGGAATAGCCTTTAAAAATAAATGGACCCTGAATATCTATTATGGTTTTCATGTATTGTATTTGAGGATTTTCTCTCTATATTTGAAGTCATTAAGACTAATTTCGAAAGTAGTTTATATTTGAATTGCTTGTGGATGTTTTTTCCTTTTCTTTTCTGATCAAAAGAAACAAGAAAAGAAGAGCATGAATAGTTGTCTACCAGAGAAACATACATGGGGGAAGAGATCACAGTTCTCATATATAAGGCCCCAAGTATGACATTGAAAGGCTCAGTCGACCAAGTTATGAGTCAGTTGATGGGCGCTTATAAGTGTTAGAATAATGAAAGTTATTATATTCAATTTTTCTTATTAGCTTAAAGTCTTTTTTTTTAAGTAATAATTTTTCATTTAGTACCAACTTACCTCTAATTTAGAAATTAAAAATTTTAGGGCAACAATGTGTTGAAATAACGATTAATTAAGTGATACATTCATCATGTCCAATTAACTTGAGCCTTTGGAGATAATTTATTATTTAGGATGTCAAAGTTGAGCCTTAACGTGATAGGTGGAAGGAACCATCTAACAATTGATGAAGGATGAGTATTGGCTCAATACTAGGCTTCTCGTGTTCTTTATTAACTTTAACTATTTGGCGATACAACTGAAGAGGGTGAGAAATGAGCTAGGCTCTTGTGGTAAGCTGTTTTTCTAGCCATCCATGGCAGATCCATGGCAGTGGCACCAAAGAGGAAGAAGGATGAGACTTCCTCCAAGGCAATACCCAGGTTTTGGGATAGGTTAAGAATAACCTTGATTGATTCAACTATTTTTAGGTGCGATAAAAATACTAGTATTGAAAGGCCAAGATGAACTTTGCCAATACAACCTGTGTGAGAGAGGCATTAGAGGAATTGATGTTATTATGTGTGTAATAAAGATGACACAGGAAATGTTAGGATTATAGTTAAATAATTAAATTTACTAGTTTCTAATAGCTTATACTTTTAGAACAATAAAAATTTATCATGATATCAAAGTTGAATTTGATCCCTATCTTCACTTCACCTCCTTTTAAAATGTTAAAAATCTCACTTGTTAGGTCTCATCTATTAAGGGGAAGTTGGGCTTACACGTAAAGGGAGTGTTGAAATTTTGGCTTTCATTCCTAATAGCAAGGATGCAATTGTTAGCCCTAAGTGTGGTGATCAAATGTGGTAGGATTATTTGCAAGAGGAATAAAATTGGCCTAAATAATCACACATTTCCTTATTCATAAAGAAACATAAATCCTTTCACAGAGGATCACAAAACTCATAACGTTGTGAGGAGTCTCTCCTAACAATTGCATTTTTGCCAAAGGTTTTTTTTAAGGCATTACAAAGGTTATGACCAATTTTTTAAAAATCTAATTAAATAAAGAATCGGAGATATAAAAGGTTCACGGTTTTGAGGTTTGATTAGGATTCAATGAAAGATCAAATCATGATGATATCATACTTTTTATTACTAATAGCATGATCCTAGTTTGGGTTTGGCTTTTCAAACTATACTAAAATGCCATTTTCCCTATTTTGAGAACTCAAAAAAAAAATTGTAATTAATGGTGTTAAATGAATAAAATGGCTCATTGTCAAAATCCTAAATTCTAGCTTTTTTTTCTTTTTCTGTTTCTTATTCCATTTCGAACACTCCAGTCTATTTGGTCCAAGTTGGTCCACTTTGGACCCAATGGACCGAAACGATCAAATTAGATCAAATTGGACCAAAGTATATCTAAATGGACCGAAGCAACCGATGTGGACCGAATTGGAGTGAGTGAACCTAAGGGGACCAAATAAACTGAAGTAACATAGTTGGACCAATTTAGACCGATATGAACCAAATTGGAGCAAGTAAACCTAAGTAGACCAAATAGACTGAAGTAACACAATTGGACCAATTTAGACCGACATGGACCGGAATGGAGCAAATGAACCGAAATACACCGAAGTGGACCAACTTTTTTTTTTATAAGAAAAATGCATAAATTTCAATAACAAATACATAAACTCTAAATTGAGAGGAATGAAAAGTAATATTAAATTTTTATTTTAAAAATAAAAAAAATATATAAAAAAAAAGCCTCTGAGCATGCAAAGATTCTAGTTAATTTAATAATAAATTAAAACACAAATAAATTGATTAAATTTGTATAAATGAGCAAAAAAAAACGACTAATAATATCTAAGAATATTTCCCAACTATCGATTATTATTTTTACAAATTTTATAAGACAAATAAAAAATAACAAAGGATAAGCAACCATAAACAAGTAAATATGTTTATTAATTTTTAAATACAAAGCACTTTAAATATATTAGTTGTTCATTAACTAATATATTAATTTGAGGGATTGAAATCAAATAAATATATTATTAGTCCATTAATATACACAATCAAAAGCAGGTGTTATTTATATATAAAAAAAATGAGAAAGCAAGTGTTATTTATAAAAATTAAGTTAAAATAGTATTGTTTATAAATTGAAATATAATTATTTATTAAAAAAAAATGTTCCAATCTATTTCTATTAACTATATAAAAAGAGACAATGTCTCTATAGTGCCATTTTGGTTTATTGAGCCACTTTGTCTTTTTTTTTCTTTTTCTTTTTTTTTTTTAGTTTTGAACAGTAGCTACAGTACCAAGCGGCACTGTAGCTACAATTTTTTTTTTTTTTTTCAGTCTTCCGTTTGTACTTTTTTTTCCTTTTATATATATTGTTATACTGACATAATAAATTTCACAATATTTTCACAATTATTGAGGTGCCAATTTCTTATAAGTCAAAATAAAATAATAAAATATGAAACTGTGACCAGCCACAACTGAAAATAAATGTTTTATGAAAATATTGTGACACTTGTTAGGTGAATGTGTAAAAACTATAGTACTTTTGGTTTGTTTACTTTTTTTTTTTTTTTTTTTCAATCATAGATTTGTGCTCTTTTTTCTACTAACTATATAACTATATAAAAAGAGGCAATACCTCTACAGTGCCCTTTTTGGTGTAGTGAGCCATTTTTTTTCCCCCAAGTTTTGAATAGTTGCTATAGTGCCACTTTGGTTTGTTCAAATGGCACTGTAGCTACAGTAGCTACAGCATTTTTTTTTTTTTTTCAGTCTTTCATTTGTACTTTTTTTTCTTTTAAATATTTATAAGAAGCCACATATATATTGTTATACTGACACAACAAATTTCACAATATTTTCATAATTATTAAAGTGTCAATTTCTTATAAGTCAAAATAAAATAATAAAATATGAAACTGTGACCAACCACAACTGAAAATAAATGTTTTGTGAAAATGTTTTTTTTTTTTTCAGTCATCCATGTGTGCTCTTTTTTTCTATATATAAAAAGAGCGAATAGGCTCATGAATAGTGTTATAAACAGTATTTTTGGCTTAGAGACTTGCCTTTTTTCTCCTCTTTTTTACTTCAAGTTCACAAACTTGGTTTGAGCTTTTTTTCTTTTCTTTTAAAGGATCTTTATATGTTTACTTTTTACTTGTAATGTAAGCTTACATTGTATACACACAAAAAGTAGCAAATATTATATACATTTGCAAAAAAAAATTGTACAAATTTTGCAAATGTGTACAACATTTACCAATTTTTATGTGTTTACAATATAAATTTACATTGTAAGTGCAATATATATTTCTATATATATATATATATATATATAAAAAGTAAATGGGAAAAGTTACAGTAATTTCACTACAATAGTTTTGGTTTGTTTAACTTTCACTGTTTTGCTGGCCCTTTTTTTTTTTTGTGAATGCATAAAGTTGTAGTATATTTTGGTATATTATTTTTGATTTGTCCACAATAATTTTCACAACACTTTCATAACAAATCAAATATGGTAAATTGTTATTGGTTCTAATTTAAACTTACCAATGAAACTACTTTTTTGCCCACCAATAACAACTTGTAGTAGCTTGCTACTTATGATTTATTGTGAAAATGTCATAGACATAACATTTTTTTGTGTGAAAAATGTTAAGACATCTTGATGTTGTTACAATATTTTCAAAACTGTTGAGTTGTTAATTCTTTACAAGTTAAAATAAGATATAACAAAATTATAAAGGTATTATGAAAATGTTGCATCATTCTGTTGTGTTTTTAGAAATTTTTTGTTGGTTTAATCAATTTTGTTGAGCCAAAATTCACTATTCCACATACAATTTTCTTGGGTTGACTTTTTGTATATTTTTTTCTTACACACTATTTTAAGTAAAAACACATAGTTTTGCACACAAAAACAAAAATAAAAACTTAGGAAAAAAACATTTTTCATCCTTTATGTTTGGGGTAGTTTACAATTCTTCCTTAAACTTTAAAATCAAGCAATTTTTCCCTTAATATTTTGGAAAAAAGCAAATATGTCATATTGTTATTCTCTCAGTTAAACCCTAATGAAAGCTTATGATTTTTAAAATATTTTATTGTGTAATGTCTAAATTACTCTTGCTAAATTTTAACATCTTAAAAATCTTCTTTAAGTATTTTGAGTTTTAAATAATAAAAATTCTTAGAAAGTTAGAATGATGATATTCGATGACACAAGCCTTTTGTTATCTTTTTTTTTTTTTTTAATTTCTTAGCAAAACTCAGTTGTTTATTGTTGGAAAATGATGATATTCATTATCATTTTTTAGAAGTTTTTACAGAATAGATATATTGTCTTTAGCAAGTAGGTACTAAAAAAATATGAGTGCGGCTTATGTCCAGTGATAACTTTCACTAGACACAAGCCTTTCCCAAAAACTATTATAGTTAAATAAATATTTATATGTTAAATAACTACCCTAACTTTGTGGTTGGTCAAAATTCTTAAATGAATAAGATTAACTTTTTTTTTCCACGACAAGCACATGTCTTGTGCGTGCTGCCCTAACTAGTAATTTTTTAAATAACAAAACCTAGAGCTTTAGTAATAAGATAATAATATCTATACGCGCCGTTTAGTCTTTACGCTGAATAAAACACATTTTTGGGAGCTCAGGTTTAGGGTTTTTTCGTAGAGAGAGTGGCAATGGATGTGAATGGTGTTCCTCCCAAAGCTTTATCGGCGGAGAGCCTGCCGATATTCAAAGAAGGGATAGGTCTAGTTTTCTCTCGGTGGTCGGCGCTCCAAATGGCCGTCGAGAACGAGTGGGGAGGCCGTGACTCGCGTCTCAAGGCCGATCAAATCGGCTCCGATATCGTCTACTGGTTCACTCAGTCCAAAGGTACTAAAATCCAACGTTACCTTCTTTATACAAATTTTGAATTGGATTAAACCTGATCGGCTTTATGAATTAGAATTTGAAAATGAAAATTTTGTGCATTAGAATCATTTCTTGGTTATTGAATGGCTTTTTGTGGTTGGAATTAGCTAATTTGTGATTAGAGTACGATATGATTGGAGTTTTATTGACGAAATTATATAATTGTTTTGTTATAATTTTTTGATTTATCTGGATATTTGGTTGGAATTCACAAAATTGGTTTTTTTTTAAGGTTTATTTTTGTCCTGGGATTAGAGGTTTAATTTTGTTTTATTAACTAAATGGGTTTGTTTTAACCTATCTAATGTAGCAAATTTTGTAATGAAAAATTGTTTTGATTTAATTTGCTTCTCTGTTTGAATTGTTCTTTTTTTTTTCTTTTCTTTTTTTGTTTACTTTTTTTTATTACTTCTTTTTTTTATAAGTAATAAGTTTATTGATGTCAAAAAAAGGGGAACACCCTAGTACACAGGGAACTTATTTTTATTACTATTAGTTTTATTTGGTTCAGTTGAGTACTTCATTTTGCTAAGCAAAGCAGGAATTGATAAGTATTCTATGATAAGAACTTACTCTAGTATTTGATGGGCTTTATGGTCCAAGTAATTTTATAATTCATTTTTGTGAATGTAGTTGATGGTCCAAGTAATGTGTTTGAGCTTGGTGAGAGAGTGTAATTAAGTGTGTGTGTGTGTGTGTTTAACAGTTAGTTTGTTTCTTAAAAAAAAAAAAAGTTGACGTTTAATTTTTTTAAGATTTAGGTGAGGAACTTGGTCCCCAATGTTATGAATTTCACAATTGAGCTTTTTTTTTTTTTTTTCCCAATTATTTCACTGATAAATTTTTATTATTATGTTTTTTTTAGAGCCTCTTTATATGGATGATTTAGAAGCTATACTTGAGGAAGGTTTGTTGACCCTCAATACCGAGGTTGATGATGGCAGCATTGAGGAGGTACACATTCTCTAAATTATTCAACCTTGACTTGGCAGAGTCCATAATTGTATTTGATAATGGGGTTTTGTTAGTACTTCCAATAATTATATCATGTTTTGTAATTTGACTACATATATCAATCCTATTATAGTATCTTTAAAGTGGTAAAGAAACTACATTTTTTTATAAAGCTCATTCTTTTCCTCTTCTTCTTTTTCTTTTTCTTTTCATCTTTTTTTTTTTTTTTTTTTTTTGGGGTGGCCTTGATATTAGGAGATCAGCCTCCAAAAAAAAAAAAATTTTGATGGTAAGGCTGTCTATCAACTACCTTTCCCATGCCCTGCAAAAGTGGGAGATTTGTGCACTAAGTATGACCTTTTTTTAATATTAGGAGATCGCCATAGTTCTTTAATTGCATATCTTCCTCCCCTAGCCATTGTGGATTCCTTTATTTTTTATTTACGCCTGTTTGTATCTTTAAAAACTAGATAAGAATGCCATAGTTCATGCTCTTTAAGTTTTACTCAATTGGTCAGGATTTCTGTAATTTTAATGTCTCTCATTTGAATGCTTATGTTCTCTGGTTAGTCTTTTAAATATGAGGTTAATATTTACTATTGGGTGTTGGTTTTTCCGCACTTTGTCTAACTACACAGGTAGCCTATAAACTGATGGTTATGCATGAAGAATGTTTGGAAGGGAAGTTTCAGGCTATTGAAAGCCTAAGGGATGCCAATCAAAATAGAGCTGCTGTTCATCATGTCAGACAGGTGATTTATGTGTAGAAATCTTGGCCTAAATCCTTTATGCTTTTTAATCAGAATAATGTCTTATAAGGTGTCATTCTTTTGTTTTTCCCAGATTCTAGTGTTTTTTTTTTTTTGGTGTTGCCCTTGTGAGGTAGTTGGAAATTTTTAACAGAACTTAAATGTTTCAACAAGAGGTGCATCAGTTGATATGATGTAGGTAGTTTCTTGTATCATGTATAACCAAACTATGCCTGGTCTTTGGGTTAAAAGCACCTCCCCCACCCCCCCCCCCCCCCCAACTTCTCTTAAAAATGGGGTGGTAGGTCAATTTAGGAGTTCAAGTCTCATGGATTGTGTGAGTTGCTTAGATGAGAATGTAAGAACCAATTTCCATTTGCTGAAGTGGAATTTGGATTGGCAAGTTTGTGTGTTTTCTCTGCTTAAGAATTTTCGACTGGCCCTGCCTTACAATGTTTGCCAACCTAGTAAGAAATATTGTGAGACCAGCAATTTTCACTTTCTTAGGAATTTCTGTAAACCTATGTGGTCCCCTTTATATTAGTACTGTGTTTCTAGTCAAATATCAAAGAGAGTTGATAGAAAACTTAAGCTTTTCTATGTAAGAAAAATGAATCAGGAAAAAATTTATTATATAGGGATCTTTCTTCATTGTAACTTGAGAACTTGATTGTGTTGTTCCCTTTGTATGCTCCTTGTGTACTTGGGATACTTTTGATCAGTAATAATGTTTTGTTACTTATATATATATATATATATATATATATATATATATATATATATATATTGTGTCTACTTACACTACTACTAGTACTACCATTATGTTGTAAATTGTGCAGTGATTGCCTTCCAACCTTTTATGTATGTATTATCGAAATTTTTTTAGATGGGATATTAGGATTCTTTCATTTGGATGTATAATCATGTATGGTGGAAACATAATCTCTTTTGCTCACCGAGTGCCTTGAGGCCATGAATCAAATGATTCAGTGTACAAGAATTGTGAGGCTGAAATGAAAATTTTTAGACTTTAATAATATAATATCTCCTCTTTCTTCCCTACTGCCAGGCTGTGACTGATGATGATGATGACGACGACGATGATGACAATGTAAGCAGAGATGTTGCCAATAAGAATGAGAATTCGTCAAATATGATGGTGGATGCACCAGAGTCCCAATCAAATTTGAATCATGTAAACATGATAGTCGATGACCCTAGGCCAAAGGTGGCAGATGAAACAGAAGATGGATGGGTCCAAGTTTCACGCAGAAGGAGTAGGGGTAAAAAGAATTAGGTTGAAACGGTGTACCACAGTGCCCTTTCAATATATCTTCTCTGTTTTCTTTTTTGGTTCTCCTTAAAAGTTTTGGTTTGCCAAATTATGAGTGGTGCTCCACAGTTATATTGCTTGATTAAAAATCAAGTTTTCTTTGGTTTGAGGATATGCTAGGATGAGGTTTTTATTTGGGTATATATGCAGTATTTATGCGTGCACATTTTCTGTGAACTCTTTAAAGTATTTAAAAGGATAGATATCAAATTATCATGGTCTTATGTATTGATTCAGTATTTAACGATAGAATTGGGTTACATTATTAATAGAGCAGTTTTTGATAGCTATGTAATCTCTTAGGAAGACGTTCAAGCATTGAATTCATCTCTCCAAGAGATGGGTTTCCTATGCATTCAGATGTGTCAGTGTAATCAATAGATGTGAGTTCAAGTAGGGATGGCAAACGGGCAAGGAAAATCCGTGCTGGACAGGTTGGGATTAGGTCAGGTAAGAGGTTTTTGGGCTGAAAATAGACTAATTTTGAATCAATTATACTTTACTATACTCTACGCTCCCTCTTTCCCCCCTCAATTTAAACAGCTCATAAATCTCATTAAAAAACTACTCAAATAAATTATAACTTTCAAACACGACTTCAAACAAGAGCCAAGTGGTTGTCTTTTTCTATTGTTTTTATATATATATATATATAATAGAGAGCATCAAGTAAGCATCCTAAAAAGAAATACTAACAAGGTATCAAGTAAGCAGTTAGAAGATCTTTGAAAAATCCTAGAAATGGAATTTACTACACCGAGGACAGACTCAAGCTTTCAGCATTAATCTCCCAACCAATTAACTAATCTGATACCAAACTTGGTGAACGTTTAGTAAGTGATTAACTCTAACTGGTTGTTAAGAATCCAATTATCTTAGCACGCAATTGGGTCAACAACCCAAATAGCATTGGGCATTATGTTAACTAGCTGCGAACCCGCGCGTTGCGCGTGATAATTATTTTTATGGTAGTTTTATTCTTTCTTTTTTTTTACAATTTAAACTAATATAATAATGAGTAATGTATTTCATAATTATATTTTTATTTATTATAGGAACAATCATAAATCTAATATAGGAACAATCCAAAACAACAAAAAAACATAAACTAAAAAAAATTAATAAAACTTAACAATGATTAATTGAACCAATATTAGGATAAAATTTTGTTTTTGATAATCTATTAAGGTTATTTTCTTTGTAGAAATTATAATTTTGGCCACCCAAAACATATTATCAAATAAACAATTATTAGCAAAATCTAAGAATTAAATTTCTATACATGCATTGTTATAAAATAATAATAATTAAAATAAAATTGCAAAAGTTAAAATTTGTCACCTATCTGATTATTTTCGTTTGGCTAACCTTTACTTCTCTTTAAATGAATGGCATTTTATAGAGTACTTCTAATACAACTATTAAGAGTACTTTGTCCACCACAAATGATTAAAAAATAAACAAAAATTAGTTAAGTCTCATAGTTTAACATCTAAATTGAGCACTATAAAAAATCATGTTATGTAACAGAATAAATACCAAATCATGCTATGTAATAGAATAATATTATAATTTTATATGCTATATTTAATTCTTTAGAACGCAATAGGATAACATTTAACAATCAAAGAGAATAAAAAATAAAAAATAAACAACAACAACAATTTAAAAAACAAAACCAAATCGCATTAACCCAAAATAGAGTTTTAAAGAATATAAAAAATTATCAACCTAAAGTAGAGATGCAAGAAAAATAAAAAAATCCACCAAAAAATTTAGAGAGAGAGAGGGAGAGAGAGAGAGAGAGAGAACCATTTTTTTTGTGAGGGAAAACTATGCATAGAATAGAAGAGATAGTGACAAATTTATAGTAAGAGGGTGTGAATAAAAAGAGACAAAAATAAAGGAAGATGAAGGGAAAGAGGAAGAATGATATTAATATAGAGGGTAGTGGGGAGATGAAAAGGTAAGGGCAGGAGAAAGATTGAAGAAGTAGTGGGGAGATGAAATGGTAAGGGAGAGAGAAAGGTTGGAGAAGTGTAAATATTAAAAAAAATAAATGTTAAAAACAATTATAGGAAAATTGAAAAAAAAAAAAAAAAAAAAAAAAAAAAAAACCCTAAAGCTTGAAAGGCTTTAACGTTTTTTTTTTTTTTTTTTTCTTCATTTAAGCTGAAAAGGCTCACACAAAACCCTAAAGCTGAACTGAAAAGGCTTTGGGTTGGGCTTGATAGTGGAACTAAATAAATAAGAGGTGGGCTGAATTAATTATACAGATTTATTATAGGGTGATAGTGGAAGTAAATAAATAAGTAGTGGGTTGGATTTATTATAGGGTGATAGTGGAAGTAAATAAATAAGTAGTAGATTGCATTTATAGGGCTGAAAATTGTAAAAAACATTTTAAAATTGTAGGACAAATTATATTTTTAAAAAAAAAAAAAAGACGTGGCAGCTGATGTGGCGCAACGTGAGAGCAGCAGCATTAAACGCTATGCTTCAGCTTTTAGTAATATATAGATTTCATCAAGGCAGCCTGAGAAGGTTGGATAAGGCAGATGAGGTTACTGAAATGGACAAATGATTTTGCCTTGATTATTGTTTAACCAAATGCATGTGTCTAGTCAGAAAATAATTTCATTCCACATCTTTGACAGAAGCCTTGCTGAATATGAAATGATTATTAGCAAAACCGTTTATAAAAAATATGGTCATCCTTGCGCTGGCCCTACTCACTTTGATGCCTTGTAGAACCACCTTTTGTTCTTCTAAAAGCAAACAAAAGATTACCACAGAAGCAATGGTAAATAGAAAGGGACACAACGGGTCACCTTGATGAAGACCTCTGTGGTTGAAAGGAGCCAAACCTTGATGAAAAAGTAGCCAAAAGAACCTCTATTGGTAAAAGGGAGATTAAAAATAAGAGTAATGCATTTCATTGGTCAATCCAATTGAACCATTAATCAAAGAATCCCAAACGTGTTAGAACCAGTAAAATAAAACCATTGGTCATTTAGATCATGTTATAGAACTCAATCCAACTAAAAAAATGAAATTTGGAGTGCTGATCAACAGTCCTTGGTCCAATGCTCTCCAAACTTCTATGGCAGCCTTCTCTCACTCCCATGCATGTGATTCAACCTTGAGGTGGCTCCTTGAAACTCAGTTGGATGAGAATATGAGATTACAAGAGTTGCACATGTTAGGATTAGTTAATTAGTTCAGACTAAGGAAAAAAAAAAAGGATTAGCAATGAAGTGGACAAAAAACCTTCAAACCAACACACAAATCCAAAGGGACTATCAATTTTGAGCCCATAATACTAACACAAACACTAATCAAGAGGAAAGACAACCGATAAAGAAATGCAAGTAACAAGTAGTAACCAAATAAATTACAGTAAGCAGTATTCAGCCAAAAAAGATATTACAGTAAGCAGTTGTAAATTGTAATACTCAGCCATCAGAAGCAACTACATTATTTAAGTTTTACCCTATAAAAAAATTGTGGTTCAAGCAACCATTTGACCACAGGAAAAGAAATACCACTCAATATTAAACGAGGAAAAGAAATTAAAAGGAAAAAAGACATAATAACAAAATTTCCTAGGCCCACAAAAACAAAAGGCAAGGAATACATGATAGAAACTATTGAAAAGACAAAAACAAATACAATCTGTGACTCTCTGTAGGATGATGCACCGTGGTCGAGCAAGATACCAACTCATTCGACACTTTTGGCTGTTGCTAATGCTAGAGAGAACCAGCAGCAGATCCAAAAACCCAAAACCATTGTCCGATGGCTGTTGGCAATGAATAAAACTGGTATGTACGACTCCGGGAATAATATTAATAGAAATTTCTCCACCATGACATGGCTTATTACCATCACTGTGGAGGCTATATGAAACCTGCCCTTTCTTCAGGTTTCTCATTTATTTAGTATTAAGGACAAAAAAATTATAAATAGAAAGCCGCAATACACTCTCTTTTTGAAAGTAACTCTTTTCTCAAAGGCCAAAAACTCTGTACATCTTAAGTAGTCCGGTAAAAAGAGCACCTCCGCCTCTCAGGCTTCAGCCTCCAGTTATTGTCACTGTTTATGGGCTTTAATAGTCGCTCTGCTTCCATTTCAGATTGAAGCAAAGACTGCAGCCTCTTCAAATGTCCACTGCACTGGTTATGGTCAACAAAATTAGTTTTGCTAATGTTCGGTTCATCTGGATTAAAGTGTCTTTGGTAGGGCGATTGCCACTTAGCCTGCAGATATGCAAGTGACCTCCATGGAGGAAGGGGCATTGAATTCTGCTTGAGAGAAGATTTAGCTGCCTCAACCATTATCTGAAGAAATTGTTTCAGCCTGGTGAAGGAACCCGCATATGCGACTGGAAGTGAATTCAATATTCTGTCATATGAATCAACAGCTCTAGCTATTTCAAAGTGACTCCGGAAATCAATATCAATGATCAAACGCTCGGTGGTTCCAGTGCTGTTGTGGTTGATCACATCAATATATTCATGATCCCCTGCATAACAATTGATTTGTACAAAAACAAATGTCAGTGATGGTCAAATCTAATATTTCATCAGCATTCCATACATCTCCCTTTCATTTAGTAGTCATAATAAATTGTAAACAATCAGAAATTACAGAAAAACAAATTTTATAATCAAATATTAATTGCATAACAGAATTTTTTCAGCAAAGGATGGTTTCCCACTCCAATTTTCATGCAATATAGGCAACAGATGCACCAGAAATATGGTTACAACACTCCAGAAAGTAAAATCCTGATAATATGCACTATAAATTAAGATTATGTAAATTTATTATTATTTTTTATTAATAAAAAATATTGTTTTTGCCAAGTTATATATAAGATTTGCAGTTCAAGAGTTCAATAGCATACCACCAGGGACCTTTCCACTACCCTGCCATTTGGTTGCACATACAGCAGCATCATATCCAGAGCGTCTCAGAAGTTTTACCAGAGAAAACCTTATGCAGCTGGCATTGCAAGCACCCGACTTGACATAGTGAAGATCCGTCTCATTCATAGACAGTATAAGAGAATTAACAACTGACATCAAGTCGCTCTCATACTGAGGCACTGAGATCTTACAAAACTGTGGTTGGAATAACAACGAATCAGCAAAAAACTAGCATGTTCATACTGATTAACAGTTGTTAAATTATTTTGTTTAAAACAAAAACAACACAAATAGGTTGAATTATGTTCTCTATACACAATAGTGGTGAGCAATTAACAGCAACAAATCCCAGATTTAAGGGGAAAAGAATGAAAGAAAAAACATGATTACACCCCGGTCCTTAATTAAAAAGTTATCAAAAAGAACCAAAGATTGAATTGGACTTGTGTATGAACCATCAATATGTTGCAATGAACAAGAAACTCTAATTAAAAGGACTCCCAAGACTCAGATCTAACAAAACAAAAAATTTAATCAACCATTAAATCAAGCATAAATATATTTTAAGCAAAGTGAAATTATAGCAATTTTAACAGTGTTTGTATAATTAAAAAAAAAACCCAATCATTTGTTCAGTAACATACTTTCGTCTCCCAGACAAGTACTCTTTGACACTTAATTATTACAGGTACCATTCCTAAATTGTAGTAAAAATAGCAGAACAAAAATATAAAGCAGGTAAATCATTAAAAGATGCCTAATTGAAGGCAAACATCCTAATTTAGTAATTTTGTCCTACCTCAATATTAATTGAACAACCAACTGTTTACTTTTACATAGATACAACAACCAAAATGAGCAACAATAGGAATTATCTCACCTACACACTATCCATATAGTTGCTATACGCCTTTGTGACTTCAAACACCTTATACTACAGCTCCAAACCTATACAAACTAAACGTTGACAAAACCAAAAATTTGTGTATATAACTAAGATCACGACATGGTATACTCAAAACGGAACGGAACATCAAAAATACAAGCACAAATTTTCCGTGAGCTGATGTAGAATTCACATACATCCCCTGATTTCCCCAAATATATGTTCACAAAAGTCTAATACCAATACTAAACTTAAAAAACGCCCGAAGGACGACATTTTCAGCCTTTTTTTTTTTTTTCCTTTTTGATAAATTCAATAGCTATAACAGAGGAGAGGAGATTTGAATCATGATAGTCCCGCTAAAAACGCCAGAAGGTGTCAATTGAGCTACGAGTCTCTTGGCTTCTGCCTTTTTTTTTTCTTTCTTTCTTCTTTGTCTTCTTTTCATTTTCATTTTTTGGTCTAATTTCCCATATACTTTCTAAGAACCAAACATGATGAAATTCTGGGTCCCTGAATGTTTATAACAAAATAATGATAGCTAAAAAAAAAAAAAAATTCAATTACTTTTAGAGGTTTTTTTTTTTTTTTTTCATTTCTCAATTAAGCAATCATTATTCACTATTTCATTACATTCATACCCTTCAGCCTCAAATAAAATTATCAAAAAAACAACAAACAATGTTCAATATAACCCAATTATGTTAATAAAAAGTGAAACTAATCAGGAAAGTTCCTCATATAGACAATTCTATTGAGAGAGAGAAAGAGAAAGAGAGTTACCGGAATTTTATCGGCGAGGAGAGAAAGATCGGAGAGATTGGAATCGCTGTCACTGCTATACCAAGACTCGGTTCCACCGCTTCCATTCTCCAAGAAATCGCTAACCATCAGAGCCAAATCGTGCTCGCTCTCTTGGCTCAGGCTCAACCCTCCTCCGACGATCTGACCTCCACCTCCACCTCCACCACCACCTGCACCTTTCATCAGCCACCAATCCCCTGTCGGCACGCACACTTTGCAATCCATGATCTCCACCTCCTAAAAAAACCACGTCGTTTTCGTTCTCACCGCCCCGATCACCACGGCGAAGAAAACGACGACGACGATTCTTCTTCCTCGCGACACGAGTCAACCATCCTCACCGATGAAATTATATTCACTACAAACTCATTTTCTCTCTCCAAACCCTAGAACTCTCACGAAGCTCAGGGGAAGAAAAAAAATGAAGAAAAAAACGTAAATTCAAAACCAAATTGAATTTTACGTATTCGTGCGATTTTTTTATTTTTTTATTTTTTTTACAAAAACAACTAATAATAATTTATGCGATTCTGCTTTGCGAAATTTGAAAACGTTTTCGGTGTTTTTTGGTTTGAAGCGAGAGAAATGTAAGAGGAAAAATTGGCTTTTTGCGATTTTGCTCCGAAAATAATATAATCCAAAAGGATAGAGAGAGAGAGAGAGGAGCTTTTGGAATCGGAATTGGAAGAGAGAGCAACGGGAAAAGGAATTCAATATAAAGTGGGAAACTTGTTGTGAAATGACGTTATTGCCCTTTGTTTCTGGCTTAGGCAGTAGGCAGTAGGCACCAAGTTTTTTTCGAAATTCTCGGGGAAGTGGATAAGGGGGGTGAGAGAGAATTTTGAACTTGGACGGAAAATAGGGGAATATTCGTTTCTAAGTACCTAAATAAAAATGTGATTTTACAAGAAATACTACGACCACGATATTTTCATAACATTTTTATAACAAATCTTATGTGTCAAGTTGTTATTTACCGTTATTGATGAGTAAAAAAGTAATTTTAGTGGTGAATTTAAATTAAAAACCTGTAACAACCTACTACCTAAAATCCTCTCTATTTCGAATTGCTTTTTGGATAATTATCAGATTTGTTTATTATTGCGAGAAATGTAAAACAAACTTGTTGACAAATGAGTAGGAGTAGGAGGAGGCAAATTATTTGAAGGAATTTATTTGGCTGAGAAAGATGTAAACCTTTTTAATCATGGCTACATTAAAGGTGAGAACTAATAGCCTGAGTAATAGTTGATATAGAAGAGTTTGATTTTGATCATTTACTAGAGACATTGTCAATATTGCCGGCAAAAATTTTAATTATTGTTGGCTCAATAAAGTTTCTAATCTTAAAAAATAAAAGATCATTAAAGAAGCAATTGCATAGATTTGAAACCGTTCAATTTTCCTTTTTTTGAGAATTTAAATGTTCGGGTCTAAGGTGTCACTTTTTGAGTTATTATACTAAAACTTATTGTTTTATGATAATGTACAATTAATGCATATTGCATACTAGTACTTTAAATGATTCTTCTCAAAAAAAAAAAAAAAGTACTTTAAATGATTCTCAAAATGCATACTGCATACTACTTTACATGATTCTCAAAATGCATACGGCACACAATTATGCATCTTTTATTATTTTCCCCATAATTGATATAATAATAGGATAACATTCCATCATTTTTTTTTTTTAATATTTCATGTAGAGCAAGGAAGATTTGAACTTGTATGTCTTTATCAAAAATACCAAGATATATTATTTGACCTAAAGGTCATCTGTTGAGATATGTACTAAAATTTTTCATTTAATTTATTTATAAAAAAAATTAGGTAAAGTTACCTTAAATTTCAAAATTAAATTTAAAATGTGTTTGCATAAATATATGATTTATTGATCAATACAAACATATGATTGAATTTGATTGGATAATTTAAGATACTTGTACCTAAGTTGTACATTCTTTGACAATTGAAAGGTAAATATCTTATTGAAAAAATCACTCAAATAACGTTAATTATTTAGGAACCAAATACCCAAAAATAAATAAATAAATAAAGAACCTAATAGTTTTATTTCTTTCTTCTTTCTTTTCTTTTAAATCTAAACATCAAGTAAGCAAATAAGAAAGGATTTTTTCTTTTTTCTTTTTCTGAAAATAAAGAAAAGAATGATTAAGGTTATTATGCGGTTAGATGAATCCTAGAAATAGAAATTTACAAGTTACAACATTGAGAAGAACAAACTCAAGCTCTATTAATCTTTCACCAACCAACAACTTAATTAATCATATTACCAAACTTGGTGAATGGTTGGTAAGTGAGATTAATTGGTTTTTAAGGATACAAATTTGGGGTCAATATCTTAAATGTCATGGGCATTATGTGAATTCCATAAAGGCAACATGTCATTTTCTTGGGGACCAAGTTATCACAACTTGAAAGAAACAAAACAAAGGAGTGCTGTATATAAAACGGTCATAGGATTAAATGGAAGATGACGTAAGCCACAGAGGGACCGACCTCAACATTGACCGGTGACCTGGATCTGGTTTCCTCGTTGGTTCAGATTTCAAATTATTTTGCAACATATATAGTGGCCGTTTGGCATTAGCCATGATACATAAACCTAGTTAAATAGAGTCGCTTCATAACCACGTAAATTGCTATATAATTGTGTGGCTTCCAGTTAACTTAACTGGTAAAATTTTTAATGATTGAACAAGAAATATGTAATTCAATCCCTGCCATAGGTTGTAACTCTCTAAAAAAAAAAACTACAATTATTTTACCTGTTAAATTATGATTGGTTATTTGTTACTTTCACATAAATTCATTATTTTTTTCTCCACCACTCGCAGTCTGCTACTATGATAATTGTGGCACAAATTGTGCTATTTTACATGTTCTTACAATTTTTCAATTAAATAATAATAAGACTTTTTAATCTATAAAAAAAGACTTTTTTTTTTGAGAGACTATAAAAAAAGACTTTAGAAAAAAGTTTAACTAATAATAATAATCATCGCTGTGCTCATCGTGTTAATTGTTTTCAATTTACAAAAATGAATTTAGATAAACATTTTTTTTTTTTTTTTGAGAAGTAGATAAACATAAACTAGTTATGGAAGAACAGTCCATAATTCATAACTTAGTTAAGTAGTTCACCAAACACCTTTTTAATGTGATTCTCAAAAAAAAAAAACACCTTTTTAATGTTTTTTTTTTTTTTTTTTTGGCTGGATACCTTTTTAATGTACTTGAACCACGTCAAGGTCAACATAAAATAAAAACCTTACAACTCATCATTAGGAATTCTTATGAAAGTATTACTAATTAATATAAAATTCATAGCACTCCAAGTTGTACCCAAAAAAAGACAGTCCATTATTAAAAAATAAAAATCATATCAAAGTCTTTAATTAAATTTTAAAGATTTTAACTAGTTAATTAATGATTCTAAAATATTTGTAACTATTAATTATATTATATAATTAAAAAAATGAGTAATGATATGTTCACAATATTTTTACAACACATTTATAATAAATTTTAACTGGCAAGTTGTTACATACTATTATTAGTGAGTAAAAAATTAATTTTTAAATTAAAATTAATAACTATTTATCATATAAAATTTGTCATGAAAATATTGTAGACATAACACTACTTAAAAAAAATTAATTTTAAAAGGTAAGATTATGCTAAGTCCACCAAGTCTCCAAATCCGCCGTGGCGACTTAACAAAAAGTCTTTATTACTTCTTCCTTGGCAAGTTACATGCAAAAGTCATGATATATAAATGATTTTACCTGTATATTTAAACACAATAATTGAAAGTGGGTTCCAGTTAACTCAACTGGTAAAGTCTCTGATAGTTGTATAAGAGATCTGGGCTTCAATCTCCGCCTACACCAAAAACTGATTGGTGTTTTTGTCTGATGATAAAGAGCTATTATTATAAGCGGATGCCATAAATTAAAACTCTCTAAAAAAACACAATAATTGAACGGTTCAGAATCTCTGATAAAATAAATTTATATAAAAAAGTGGAGCAATCAATTAAATTTGTATGATAATTTTTTTTTTTTTTTTTAGAAACAATTTGTGCGATAATGTTTGGTTGCATAGTGTTGAAACTTATGGTGGGCCAATGACACGAGTGATAATGACTTGAAAAAAAAGAAGATGCTAGTATTTGCTAGACGTGTTTGCGTTTCACGAATTTGATGGTGATCAGTGCGGATAAGACGAGTCACGCGGGGTTACTGTGGGGCTAATCCGCGACATAGTGGTATTTATCTTTTTCTACTTTAAAGTAAGAAAATGACCCAACGCTAGCGATAACTTTTACTACAATTCAATGCATGATAAGTTATAAATAGTGAAAGTAAAATAACGATGTCATATCTCTATCATTTATAACTTACTGCATAATAAGTTATGTAACAAGTTGGATAAAAATTGTGAAATTTTTTGCGTTGCCTAAGAAAAAAAAAAAAGACAATTGCCAAATTGCCATTTGCCACTCCAGCAATTAATCATCGCCCCCAAAGAAGTGACCGACCCAGCTCATATTATTAACGGGGTGTTTGGTAAAGGAGTTTAAGTAATGTTGTTTAAGTGTTTTTGATATACGTGTAGATGAAAAAATGTGTAAAAAAATGTGTAATGTTATTTAAAATGCTCAAAAGTGTGTTCAAACACACTTACCAAACAGGGCCTAAATTTCTTGATGGTCGGCCAATTAAGACCAAGAAGAATCCTATGATTAACGTTAAAGGAGTTTTAGGCCCACACGCAAAGTTTTGGCTTTGCATTACAATTTACATTTACAACACCAACCAATAGCCTAGGGCAGAGTCGGCAGACAATATTTACTGCTTTTAGGAGTGGGGTTTGGTGTTTATTTTTTAAGTTGAACTTATTTCATACAAGATCCTGCGGTCGTGTTCTTGGCCAAGACATGGCTGGATGAAGCTAGGCTAAAGTCTCTTTTGTAGAATTTTGTTTGTGACCAGAAGTTTGTTGTTTCAAAAATAAATCAGGGGGGGCGAACTAGCTCTTCTGTGGAGGTCTAATTTTGATGTTAAGGTGGTCTCTTCTTCACTCAACCATATTGATGCAGTGATTAATTCGGGTTTGCAAAGGATGAACATACCTAGGCAGGCTTAAGTGGTTCAATTATGACTGGAAACAAATTTTAGCCCTGTTTAATGACTGGAAATGTCTTCCGGTTTTAAATTTAAAAAATAAATAAAATAAAATAAAATTTATTCTCCGGTAAAAAAAAATTATGTTTTCCATTAGTTTCTAAAGAAATGTTTTTAGAAAATAATAACTCCAAAACGAAAATGGATAGTGTCTTCTCTTTTTTTCTTTTTTTTATGTTCAGTCCTGTTTTCAAAGAATGTGAGAACACGAAAATAATAATAAATCAATAACCCTTTTTTTCTTTCATCGATTGCTGGATAAGGGTAAGAACAAGGATTGGATGGATTGTACTTGTAGGTCACCTTGGATCGCAAGGTAGGGGTGAGGGGGGCCATGGTTCATCATGGGTTGAGGTGGGAATGGTTTGGAGTACAAGTTCTTTTTGAAACTAGACAAGATCTAAGGTGCTTGTAATAAGATGAAAGATGAAATGACTTGAGAGCTGAGATTAAAAAAAGTGATGATTGTAGTTAAGAATTAGAAATATATATTCTTAGTCAATGAAACATAATTTGTGCTTTGCTTTTTCAAAAATTGCTTTTTACTTATACTCTATATGCGTTTTCATTAAATATAACAAAAATTAGGTTTTATTTTCACCCTTAAAAATAACTTTCAAAGAACACATTCTAATCCCTTTGGGTGCCTTCTTATTATTTTTGTTTTATGGTTGATACCCAACCATAGAGCAAAAATCATGGTTGATGCATAAAGCCATTCATGCAAAACTCCAACAATCATTTAGCTATAAGAAACACAAATTGTTAGATCATTTTCCAAAACACTATCTACTCAATTGCTTGGCCGTATGCCAGGGAGTTGGTCCCTGAAAGTTGAAATGGGACCCATTCATACTGAAGAAGGAAAATGCTAGGCCAATAACTCTAAACATGTCAGAAACAACCTTACAAAACATTAGAACGTACATTGATTGCAAGCTTATTCAATGAATAACATGGCCAACCAAGGATCCTATGAAGAAAAATTATATATTAGTCCAGTTCATCCATTTCACACGAAAATGGCTATCGTGTCAACACTGAGGATTGAAGATTTGAAGTTTAATATCCAGTACTAAAAAAATTTGGAAGAAGCAAGATCATTCTCTCAAAAGGGAATCTGATGATTGCAAGAAAAGTAAACCTTCAAGGGGGAATCTAATAATTGCCTAAAGAACAGCACAAGAATTTTAAATGCACCTAACAAATATTAAAAATATAAAAATAATTCTTACACGAATAATACGAGTCCTCATTCATCTAAAAATAAGTTAAATATTACTAATTGACATTATTAGCTGCCTAAAATAACCAAATTGACTCAAAAGAGACTTAGTTGTCATGAAACCTCATCAGTGTATTAAGAGTTTTGGTCGGAAGCATGGAAACATAAAAGAGGTTTTGGCAAACCATATTATTGATTCAGTTCTTAAATAAGTTGAGCCAACAATAAAACCAATTCAAAATTGAACTGATTTTATTTTACAAAACTATCAAATTTAATACAAGTTTGTGGTGGGGATATGAATGTGAAAATGCAAAAATTAAAATTTTGATTTTAGAGGAAATATATTTAAAGAACCAAAACTAAAGCTGGATTTTTATATGGGTATACATAATACATCCAATTTCATATTGAACCAATTTCTTATACCCAAAAAAAAATTACCAAAAGAAAATGCAACTAAAACCAGTTCTAACTGGGCTGATTTTGTAGTTTGTCAACACCCCCAAGTCAAGTGTGTGCATATTTATTATTTGGGGTAGGATGGGACATGTTCAATCTAACATAATTCCTCCACTTGCTCTCTCAAAGAGTTGTGGATAATACCAATTCTTCTCTTCTTTATGAGTCTTACATTTGAAATTAAAATGATTACAAGACTAGAGGACCCACCTACATGCGACAC
Source organism: Notholithocarpus densiflorus (assembly GCA_030021035.2). Lineage (NCBI taxonomy): Eukaryota > Viridiplantae > Streptophyta > Magnoliopsida > Fagales > Fagaceae > Notholithocarpus > Notholithocarpus densiflorus. The sequence goes on along the minus strand of JARYZH020000026.1, from coordinate 4,757,415 downwards.
ACAACTACTCATAATTTTAAGGTGGGGACATAGAAGGGAACATGAAAGTATGAAACAAGATCCGGTTCTTTCTATCTGGCTTCTTAAGGAATATCCAAAATATATCTTCCTTTCCCTAAAAACACAAAAGATTCTAACATGATTTCTGGTGCTCAATATAGACATCTGGCATACTTTGATGAAAGGAAAATAGACATTAGAAGAAGAGACAGAAGATGCTTTAAACTACTTTTTGGTGTGTCCAGTTTGGTTTAATAGCTGGATCAGCTCGCAACTGTCCTTTCCTCTTTACTATAAGTAGTTTCATAAATACAATACTTTTGAGGTAAGTAAAAAATAAAAGAAGCTATTTCTTGCATAGGACTGCAGTTATCCTATACCTATATAGATCAGCACGCAACACATCATGATACCAGTAACGAGCATATGATGGCACCATGCCTTAAAAATTAGAGTCATATTAACGGATGTCTTTAGAATAATTGTTAATAAATCATAATAAAAAAAATTTGACATCACTTTTATGAAAAATATAAAAAACTGTCAACAATATTTATTATTTTATCACTCTCCCAATAAAATATATCTAAAAATAATTCTTAAACTAATGCCCTTAAAATGTTGGTTAACATTTCCCCAAAAATAATGTAAAAAGTACGAAACAAGGAAGTAATTGAAAGTACTGAAAACTTCACTTTTTAATTAAAAATAATAATAACAATAATAATAATAATGTAAAAAGTAATTGAAAGTTTATAGGGAAAGACTGGAAAATAATAAAGCGTATTAAAGAATTTTCATGCATAAACCTGTAGCGTATAAGACAATCACGAGATGTTTGAATGATAAGCACGCAACACCCATGAATTCCAAACATATTTCCAAATTGAGAACTGAGCACGGGAAAAACTGCCTAGCACTTTCAAAAAATCTTTTCAAACATTTCTTAACCACATGAATCTTAAAAGTTCATCTTAAATTAAGCTTTAAAAGAACATTTTTCAAAATTCACATTTCTCTCCAAAGATAATGTTACAGACAACCAAAATTAGATTCATAGCTCACTGTAGCCGGAATGATGTAAAAGACCCAAATTTAACTCATGATGATTTGAGGATCATGAAGCAAACACAAATCAAACTAATTGACAGCCACAGTGAATCACGTATAATGCACTGAAAAGAGACACAGAAACCCCAACTGCACTGATCAGACAACAAACTAAACCAACCAACAATCTGAACACTAAACATGTTAGACTCTAGTACAAGTGATAGAGTAATAAAACAACCTAGGACAAACAACATATTACTGCATCCCAACTAATTTAAGTTGAATCCTTTAATTCCTTTCTTCTTCTTTTGGGGCAGAGAGAGTATGTTGTAGGGTGGGAGGCAGAACTGAACCCACAACAAACCTGTGACAAGGGCAGAAGGGAAAGAGCATTAATTGTAAGCCCATTGGCTGAATCCTTTAAAGCCATATCCCAAAAAAGCCTTAGCAATCAAGCTGTAAAAACTTTTTTGTGTGGATTGAAGATCCTCCAAATTGGTTATGACCATAGATGAGGATCAATGTTATAACTGATTTTTCGAATAAATATCAAATGTTCTACCATTTTGACAAAAATAAAAATTCCAGTTGCCATCTCAATCATAATGCTGATTTTCCCTTGTGAAGCCTTCAACTAAATTTGATCATTCCCTACTTTGTGTGCATTGGTCTTCACTGCACCTTTCCAAGCCATCCAAGGTGACCTTTATCTTGTCATCAATTGGTGACATACATAACTTTTAATTAATGTTTTTTTTTTCCCTTAATCTATCATTCATTTCATTGAAAAAATTATTCAATACTCCGGAAGCAACACTCTCTCCTCTCACATGAATAGTAGGTTTCATCATAAATTTAATTAACAGAACCCATTATTAAGTGATAGAAGGGCGGTGGCGGCACCACCTTATGGCCAAGGTGGTCTTGGGACCACCCTGACCTAAAAAATATATATATATATATAATAATTTAAAATTTTATATTTATTTACCTTTAAAAAAAAATTTGGGACCACCTTGAATTGGCATAAAATTAAATTTTGATTCATAATTTGAGCAACTTAACAATATATTGGGGTCTTACAGGCAAAAAGGAAAAACTCCAAAAAAAAATTTTGAACAAAAATCTTTAAAAAAAAAATTTATAATAAAACTACTACAGTATTATTTTTCCTTTTCAACACACTGCCCAATACAACACAATTTTCAACCTTTTATTATTTTTTATTACAGTATTATTTTTCCTCACCAAACATATATTACTTACTTCTCATTTTTAATTATTTTTTCTTGTTTATTCTTAACAACACACGTTGTCTCCTCAATTTTTACACTCCATACTTATAAACTTTATTACATCTTTATCTACACTTTTACATCTACGTTTTGCCTTCCTCCTTGTTTGTAACTTCTGCATCTTCTACCAGTACCAGTGCGACAGTGCCTCTTCTCAAGTTTTGAGTATCAAATTTCTCAATACGATTTTCTTTTAGCTGTACATGTACATTTGTTCATTTCTTTTCTTTTCATTTTTTTTTCCTTTTGAGATTTTTTGGTTTATAGAATGCAAATTTGTTTTGATTTTAAGATTTTTTTTTTTTTTTTTAAGCACAAACTTCATACCGACCAAATCTTGAATTTCAACTGGTATTTACCGAAACACCCAAAATAGACCGAAATGACCCGAAATTTTTTCTAAAGTGGAATATGGTAGGTTATTGTTTTGGTTTGTTTACCGGCACAGTATTTTCCGGCCATTACGGCCGGAACGGAATGAAATTAATAACATTGAATCAAACCTAATTACCTAAAGGTTAAAAAGAAATAAGATTGTGTAATTTCCTAAAAAACACCCTGAACAAAATTCTTGGAGCTGCCACTGTAGAAGGGAGCATTGCATCCGGAATACTGAATATTACTACTTTCATTGCCACTAAACATTTAAACATCCTTGTGTTTAATTGCTAATATGTAGGTTGACATCTGTAGTTTGGCCCACCAATGTTGTATTAAAAATTAATGTTTAAGAACAATTAATTGGATTAACTAAAAAAATGATTGCAGGACCATGAGAAGTGAATCAGAATTTTCATTACTAATTAAGAAAATAAGTAAACAATCAAATATAAAGGGTTTAACACAAAGATGACAGCTATTTCACAATAACAAATACCAAAGCACCGTCAAAGATTCTGTTGGAAAGTTCATCCAAAGAGAACAGATGTACCTCCAAACTAGCTCGCTGAAATTACTGTCTCCAATTGAGACGGAAGGTGATTAGAAAATGACATTATCGCCGCAGATGCCGCTGGAAAACAAAAGGGTTAGTTAAATCATGAAACCCTTTGTCCATTGGATATAATATGCTACTGTGATGGACTTGCAAGCCACTTTGCCACAATTCGATATGCTAATTACATCAACCAAGACGTAAAATCAGGGACAAAGGCAGAAAACCTACTGTTCTTCTCATAAGCAATAAAAGAAACAAGGAATAAAAATCCAAGATAAGAAAGAACATACTCTTGTTGCATTATTAGCTACTTGTGGTCGTCTATCAGATACTCTATCTTGATCTGGTATCAAGTCTGGACTATCATGCTTATAAAATGCCTGTAGGGCTCTCCCAACAAATGGGCGAACTATGTTCACTTCCATAGCAGATAGATTGTTAATCTGCAATTTGAGGTTAAAAGGATTAGGAGCATAATACTCAACGAAGAAATGCCATCAGAGATATATTATCACCTCTCTCTCTCTCCCGTCCATGCTATAAGCTATGTACAAATATCTTTGAGCACAAACATTTTACAGGCCCCAACAAAGAGGTTTTACATCAAGCTCCCTTCAAGTATTAGCTTTAACCATATGACACATTGTGGTGAAAAATGCCTTACATTTGATTTAATGTTGTACCCTTATGAGCAGTTAGGTATTTTATTCAGTCTTATAGTTGTTATAAAAGAGAGCTGCTCGAGAAAGGGTCTTTGCTATGAGATCAATTGCTCATATTAGTCTTTTTTTGTTTTTTGTTTTTTTCTTTTGGGGTTTGGGTTTTTTTTTTTTTTTTGGGGGGGGGGGGGGGGGGGGGGGGAGGGTTGTGGACTATGCAACTAAACCCATATATTTTAAGTTGGAAAGTGGAATTGCCCCCATTCCTATGACCATTAGCTATCATATGTAATTATATCATCTAATCCTGTATTGAGAAAATTATGGTGAGAGAACTTTAACCCTGATTATCAACTAGTGGATCCCCCCACACAGCAGGTGAACATTGCCAAACCGCATAAATCTTGTTGCGTGGCTCACTTGCATATAGGTTTCATTGCAATATCAAAGTTGAACAACTCAACTTTTAGATGGTTGAAATCATAAATTCTTAATGTTTATGAACTTAAGATGGCAACAATGCAAAGCAAATAGAAGGAACACCATCCTCTCCAATGTATACCAGATTCCACTTTGTAAAGGAACATGTTCAAACTCTTTCCCTTTTTTTTTCTATAAATTTCTCTCATTTTTCAGTATCTAAGATAGAGAGATATCTCTCAAAATCCACAAGGCTTTTAATTCCACTTTATAATATGCAGCATCCATAGATTCACAAAGGGAGATAAAAATGTATACCTTCAAAGCAAAGGCACGCTCATTAAGTGACTCTAAATTAGTCTCAACTTTATGAAACCTTACATCCCTGATGTCCTCAATAAGAGACCTCACCTATATAAAAGATCTATATCAAATTCCTTGCAAAAACTCTCATGCATATTTAAACAAAGTTATGAGAATCTAAAACTCACCATATATACATCGGGGATGTCATCACGTGCACTATCATCCACAAAGTTACAGTTGACATCAGTATCGTTAAGTTATAAATACAGAATGTAATATTTACAAAACTTACTGGTCAAAAAGAAGTCTTGAGATCTCCACATAATGGAATGGTAGTTGCTCAAACACTCGTTGAGAATCTCGCTCTGCTTCCAAAACCTGCGTCAGCTTTTCTAGTCCACAAAGCATGAAATGGTAAGAAATGTTTCTCAGTGTTACAAAGATCAATAATTTTCTACTTACAATCATACAAGTTAAACAGCCTGAATAACAACCACATTCCATGACATTAAGTATAAAATGTTTGACTAAATGAATTGGAATTCCAACAATAGATGAACGACAGGGATATCAAATTAGCACTTTTGCAGGAACAAATGTAAAAGTTTGGCTCTACCTTTACATTTAGATAATATAAAGCACTGAACAAAAGCAGACGATAAACACTCAAAACAGAAGGCCGTGCTTAATCATAGAATTTTAATTCATACTTTCAGTTGATTGGAAGAAGGCAGTACATTAATACCACATGGATCTCTAGATCGGCTGAAAAGATTGATATGAAGATAAAAATGAGGAAGAACACTGAACAGCTAGTGGTTTGTGATATTTCTGCCCTATATAAAAACCTCTTATCAACATTTTATGATTCTTTTTGTTCTCATTGAATTTTCTCTACATTCACATGCATGTATGTAGAAAAAACATTCAATACATTAAAATATATACTAGAATAACAGTAGATCCCAAAATTCTATTCCAAAAATATATTAGAAACCAATAATCTTTCCATTAATATATATATATATATATATATAAAAAATAAAGAGTGGTTTAAGTTTAAAAACCTTGTCAACCCACACTACCCTCCCCAAAACTGAACCATGATTCTTGAATCAAAATTCAAAATAGAATGCAGATTGCAGATTGCAGAACATATCCAATTAGAATCAAACTTTCATTTTTCTATTTATGGTACAGAAAAACATATCCTACAAATATTTCCTTTTTGCTGAGGATCAGCATATATTCATACATCCACTCCTCCCTGGCCAATTTATTGACCCCAAAAGTAACTATCCTCACCATCTCCTATGAAACAACTAAAACCACCACAGATAAGATCTCTTTCTTTTGATATATTCCATGATTAAGAACCTCTTGGTCTAAGATAATTTTACAAAATTCAAAACATAAAACCCCTTGATCATTGATATGAGTTAGAACGTTACAAGCCATTCCACCATTTAGAAGAATAATAACTTCACTTGTATCTATAGAATCCCAATGCCACATCTTTTAAAGGCACACTCCAGTCCAAGTTAATTGAGGTCATAGCATTGTCAAAGGAACCACCATCTCACAATATATTTCCTCTCTTTTTTGGCTTCAATATACTATTTGTCTTTATCTTTTAGCCCATAAGTGATTTTAGCCACTAATATAAAGTGATCACTTTCATACATAAACGTGGCCAGACTAAAAACTTACACATCATCACCCCGTTAGGGACCAAAAGACTTTAAGTTTGTTAGGAACTAAAATCGATCACTTGAAATTTGTTAGGGGCTAAAGGCAATCAATTAAAACTTCAAGCGACTAACATCAATCATGGGTTAAAGTTTAGTGACTAATAGTGTATTTTGGTCCTTATTTTAAGTAATTTTTTTTTGTAACTTGTCTAGCTAAACTCCAATAGCTCTTAGCAAGAGATGCACTCCTAAATAATTACACTTAAAATCTAAAACACAAATCATAAACAATTTGATAATTTAACTATTAGCTTCAAAATTCCAAAATTCACATGCAACAATTACTTAGTTTTATATGTTAGGCCCTTATTGTGTATGGTGATGTCATTAGACTGGGAATCACTAACACAGACAGAGAGAATAAAATTATGTAACATAATAATAAATGAGGAATCCCAGTATTTATAGACTCCTCATGTCTCTTGGGAAAAGACCAAGAGATGTATCTTATCTAAAAGACACACCACTTCTGTAAATAACTAACGCTTAATTAATTCTCTACTGTTAGTCGGTGAAGCAACATCATTCACCAAGTGGGTGTTATTATATAGATGAGGTTGCACCATATTATGGTGTGATCACCTATCACTATTATATGCTAACATTATAGACATCAAACAAATTAGGCGTGCGAGCGCACATTCACAGGCACAAAAATAGAGAAATATTACCGACTGACATCCACTGAGGAGGTCGAATAGTGCACTTCCCTCTCTTCTTCAACGCCGCCGCTAGCCAAAGCGGGACCTGAGTAGCTAGTTGTGGGAAGAAAGGACCAAAATCACCCTGTCAATTGTATCAAAACCACACTCACATATATTAACAGATTGTATGCAATTGATTTCGTATGAATAGAAAGGGAAGGGTAGAGTTGGAAAATAAAATTACGCAGACAAAATTGAGTGCATCCATTCGGAGATTGGGGACGATCTCGACCATTTCGTCCTCCGCAATGAACTCAACCTGAACAATAAATTTTTCCAATCAGATCCAAAAACAACTGTGCTGTAAAGGTAATTCAAATTATGTGAAGAAAGTTAAAGCATACACAGAGAGAGAGAGATACCTCTTCGGCAGAAAAAAGTGAGAGTTGAGGGTCAGATTGGCCGGCCATTGCTGTGGCTGTGGGTTCAGATAGATTTAGGGTTTGTGCTAAGAGAAAATTTATGCGATGAGGTTTGAGAGTATAGAGAGGGATTGTGAATTTGAAAATGAGTGGTGGAACTGGTGACTGGTGAGTAGTGGAAACTGATCGCAGGGGAGATGGGGATGGATATGGTGGATTTGTGAAATTGTGACCGACTGTACCGTGAACCCTATTCTCTCTTGTGGCGGGAAATTTTAATTTTTGTCTCTTTTCTTTTTTTCCCCGTTCGCGGGAAAAATATTAGCATATTAGAGCTGTGTTTGGTTGGAAGTAAAATATTTTTCGGAAAGGAAAATATTTTCGGTGAAAATATTTTCGGGAAAGGAAAATATTTTCAAATGTTTAGTTGCATTCTAAAAAATATTTTGGAAAATATTTTCTGGTGCTTGGTTGTATTCTTGAAAATGCTCTAGAAAACCCATTTTTATCATGTTTCTCACATTTTCTCAGCTTCTAAACAAATATATCATCAAATCCAACAAAACCCAAATTCTCAATACCCAACAAAAAAAAAAATCATCAAATCAGAGATCAACCCAAAATCAGAGAACAACAAAACAAGAACCACCCACGCCACCACAACAACAACAAGAAAATCAGAGATCAAAGAGAGCAAGCGGATCGGCAACGAGATCGACCCAGAGGAGGATCGACCCAGAGCAAGCAGATCAGCGATTCGGCGGGATGATCTCGGGTTTGACGAATGGGTTTGACGATTTATGGGTTCGCGATCTGAGGAATGGGTTCGACGGCGTGATCTCTCTCTCTCTCTCTCTCTCTGTTTGCGCGTCTGAGTCCTTCCTTCTCTCGCTCTCTCTCTCTCTCTTTGGGCATTGCTCGACGAACGAGCTCGGTCTTGGGTTTTTTGAGTTCGTCGAAGCTCTTGGATGTGGATCGATCTCGCCTTCGCCGGTGCTGGGGTGCTGGTGCGATCTCTCTTCCTTGTTGTCTCTCTCTATCTTCTATTTTCCTGGGGCGGAAGTGATTTGAAGTGAAAATGAGAACGAAAATTATTTTCCGCCCTCTCAGCCTTATTTTACGGTCAAACTGAAAACATTTTCAGTTTGACCGAATTTTCAGTAACAGCCACACATCCACTTTTCCGGAAAAGCATTTCCGGAATCAATTTGAAGCCAAAACAAACAAAGCTGGATTCGGAAATTTTTTTTTATTTTTATTTTAAGTTAGAAAATTCAAAATTTGGATTTTTAAATTTTATTTGATTGATTAATTATATATGATTTTTTTTGAGAGATTAATTATATATGATTTTAAAACCACATCATCAATGATTTTTTTTTTTTTTTTTGAGAATGACATCATCAATGAATTTAAGTTGGTATAAGTTCGTAAATTAAAATATGTTTAATTAATTAAGTTACATAAGCTCAAATTATAATTTATTTATGGGTCATGCTAACGGGCACCTTTAAGGCGATGGTTAACAATTCATTTTATGAAAGTTTTGACATCACTTTTATGAGAAATGGAAAAAGTTGTCAAAACATTAATTGTTTTTCTTTTCTTTTCCTATAAAAACTTTCTTTAAATGGATTGTTAATCATTGCCCTAAGGGCAGGCATCCGTTAGTATTTCCCTTTATTATTTATTAATCATTAATAAAAAAATTTAGAGTTGTTCAAGTTTGAGTTTATGCAAATAAATAAATAAATAAAACATTAACATCTAATATTGCTTGATCATAAGCTCGATTTTGTTTTTGTATTGTGTTTAGAATAATTTTGAACTTGTAATACTTTATAAAATGCCAAGTATGAAATTAGCACAAAAAATTTTTCAAAAAATGTCCTTAGAATTAGGATGAATCCCAAGTCCTAACACAGACAATAGAATAGTGGTAAAAGACGCTTTTTATTCAATTCTAACATAAAAAAGAGCTATTGTGCACATAAATAAAAAATAACCATAAAAAATTTGTGCGTACAAACCACAAGTTGTTAATAAATATATTTATTTAAAATATGTATTACAATATTTAATTGAAATATTTAATAGGTATTAATTTGTGTCATTGAGATACTTATATACTTGTGAATAAATTCAAGTTTGTCTTTTAAAAAAAATTAACATATTTTTTTTGAGGAAGAACGTATCTTATTTTATTAAGTAAAACCAGATATGTCAGCCAATACAACAGGAAATAAAGGTGGTGGAACATCCTCCATCCACACTGCAAAATCCAAAACACAAATAGCATGACGAGCTAACTTGTGAGCAACAATATTACCCTCTCTCTTTACATGAGAGTAGTGTAATTCAGTAAAAAAATTAACCATATTTATAATCTCATCCAACACTAAGCCCACTGTTGAAAGGAACTCTGTACCTTCACGCAAGGCCTTCACTAACACTAGCGAGTTGGTCTCAAGGATGGCTTGTTGAACTCCCAGGTCAGCCGCGAACTGTAAAGCTGTTTCGACGGCCATCGCCTCGATTTGCAGAGGGCTAAATGCTTGGGAAATTTGCTTAGACAGTGATCCCAACACCATACCCTCACTGTTACGTATGACCACCCCAATCCCTGCTCTGTTATCCTTTGCAAACCTGGCGGCGTCACAATTAATTTTTACCAACCCGTGATCTGGTGGTTTCCACTTCTGCACTGAGGAATGGGCTATCCGAGGAGATGGAGGGAATTTATGAGGTTTCTCACGTTCCCCTTCACTACTAACTGTGCTCGTATGCCCTGCCTCCTTAGTATCCGTTGTATCAAACTTCCTTATTTCCTTGTCAATAACTGAGAGTTGTGAAAGGGATAAATCACCTTGGCATTTATTTTTGGAACGTGATTGAGGGAATAAATGGTCGTGGCAATTACTTTCGAAAATTGATTAAGAGAATAACGGGTTTGGCTTCTCTTGGTTTAGCACATTTCCTACCTCAGACTCCCTTTCCTTATCAATTACAAATTTTGAATTTGTAACGGACTTGGAATTAATGTCATCCCCTGATTTTTCGATTTCCATAATTGCTTCTCCCTCTCCAGTCCGATCAGCCACTGTGCTTAAAAATTCTCCTTCCTGTCGCTGAACTGGCGGAGATCTCATAGGGCGCCTGAAAATTCTCCTTCCTATTGTTTCACAGATACTTTCTGCCACAACCCTATTCATGAATCTGTAGGGGACATCATGTACCCTATGGTTGCCACAATGCTTGATTTTGAAACCATTTGTAGAGCGCCAGATTTGTTTGGAGGTTTGTGCAACAGCCTCCATCTTGAGGATTCTGCTTGTGAGAAATTTTGCATGATCATGAACTTTTTTTTGGCTCATGTTCAAAATAATCTAACATTTTTAAACACTCTTTATAATGCCAAGTATTAAATTAGCAATTTTTTTTTTTTGAAAGTTTGTGTAGAAAATTCTTTAAGAGCATTCTCATTAAGAATGCTAAATGCTATAAATGCTAAATTTTAACATCAAGTTTGTAAAAAGCATACTCCATCAATGCTCTTAAATCCTATTAATTTTGCAGTCTAGCTACAGTGGACTGCTATCTCTAGCAGCCCACTATAGCAAGATTGTAAAAGAAAAAATGATTTGTTTAATAAAACATGTTTTACTTTCCCTCTCACACACTTCCCTTTTCGCGCCTATCTCCTCTTGTTTTCCCTCATTTTTTTTTCTGGTTCTCTCTTTCTCCCACGCCTACGCCTTTGCCTCCTCTCCTTCTTTTTTTTTCTTCATTCTCCCTCAACCCAAGTCGCTCTTCCCTTCCCTCAACCCGCGCTGCCAAACCCATCTCCGCTTCACTACTTTCTCTGACCGAACCACGTTCACAAACACAGCCTCTACTCTTCTTCCTCTGAGTGAACCCATACCGAACCCACTCTTCTCTCCCTGGCCGAACCCACCAAACCCACTATTCTCTCCCTGACTAAACCCAAAAACCCAATCTTGAAACCCATATTCTCATCTCAAAACCGAAGATTCAAGGGAGGGGATTAGGCTTCCATTTGGGTTAGACTAAAGCTCCATGGTATAAACAATAGGTTATTAGGTTTTGTTTTGGGTTAGGGATTTTGTGGGTCTTGTATTGCTGTCACAAGTTCATCACCGATTAGGGCAAAACTTCTAGCCGATTCAACTCCAAACAGGTTAGTTATATTTGTCAATCTTTCTATGATTTTAGTCTGAATCTTTAATTGTTTCTTTTTGAAATGTTTTTGTGGAATTTATCATGATGATATATTGGGAAGCATTCTTCTTCTTGTATTTTTAGAGTTGAAAGTGTCTCTGACTTCATTGATAGCTAGGAACACAAACACACTCAATTTCTGCTCAGTTTTCAGTTATATATAACTTCACTTGTGGCTGCTTACCTGGCCTTTGTGGTAGCAGCCTTTATAATAGTTCTATGGCAAGTCTTCTATGCACCTGATTAGATCATATTAACTAGTTGGTTCAAGTTGCAGTATCTTGTACTTGCTTCTGTCCACAGTTATGTAACTTGATATGGTTCTAAACAAGCTCATTCTTAAGCTTTCCTAAAGTTGGAAGCTGTAGTAGCAACTTTGATTTGTTGGGATTTAATTGGTTGAACTGAATGTGAAGGTTCTTATTATAGTGTATTATGGAGCTTTGAAATGGTATTGTAATTCAACATTTCAATCTAGTTGTAATCTTTGCATTATATCATGTTCATGTTCTTGTTCTTGTTATTGTTCATTGACTGTTATCACATACTTATTTACTCTAGTTGTAATTATTTACTCTTTTTATTGGTTCTAATTTTATATTGAACTTCAGTTGACTGTACATTATCTACTTATGGACTCACAACAATACATGTCGATTTACACCAATATCATACAAGAGTAAATTGATGTTAACTCTCATTTGTTGGGTGTATCCCAAAATAACCCAATTTCTTCCCTTGAAGTTGGGATCACCACCTCCAATAAACCACCAGACGGTGTACCAACTTTAGTGTAGAGGAGGATAATATCCTTGTTTTGGCATGGCTTAATACTAGTATTGATGCTATGCATGGTAACAAGCTGAAACAAGAAAATTTTGGCAATACTTCTGCCAATATAGCCCATCCAGCACCACAGGTACTGCTGGCTCCCTATCAAGTCGATGGGGAATGATTAATAAGGAGACAAGTAGATTTTGTGAGTTCATAGTTGCACTTGAAGCAACCCCTCATAGTGGTACAACCGAACAGGACAAGGTATAATTATATTGCAATAGTTTCAAAATAGATATTCACCAATAGTTTGAAGATACTAATTATTTGCATTTTCTTTTAATTTTTTTAGATTGAAAATGCAAAGGCTATGTATAAAGAAAAAGTCAAAAAAAACTTTCCATTTGAACATTGTTGGCATGTGTTAAAGCACCAACCAAAATAGAGCATGCCTAAGGAATACTTAAGAGTAGTGCTACCTCCAACTCAAGATTCAATATCTATTGCCGATGGGGATGACGTGTCCTTAGTTGATGACACTACCAACTTTGAGAGACCAATAGGTAGGAAGGCCGAAAAGGCCAATCGAAAGAAAAAGGCTAGTGGGAAAGATGTTGGAGAATACTTGGCAAAGAAAATGAAAGTTATTGAGGACTTACAAGAATAAGAAAAAGAGAGTCTCCGCGTCAAAGCGGAAAGGGTTCGATTGGAAGAGTTAAGGGATAAGGAAAGAATTCAATTGAAAGAGTTGAGGGATAGGGATAGAGTTCGATTTGAGGAGAAAATAATTCAAATGGAGGAGGAAAGATTTAGAATTGAAAGAAAAAATCTTTGTATCAAAAGTATGATAGAGGATGAGAGAATTATGAACTTGGACACAAGTGGCATGTCTGAACCATTAAAACTTTTTTATGAACAACTCCAAGAGAGAATCCTTGCAAGACAAGCATTAAGTAAATAGTTTGGTAGTTGAATGGATGTATTTTGGTAGTAGTTAGATCAACTTTGTTATGTTAGAAAAATAGTTGATGTATTTTGTTGTGTTAGATCAACCTTATTATGTTAGAAAAATGATTGATATATTTTGTTGTATTAGATCAACCTTGTTATGTTAGAAAAATGGTTGATGTATTTCGTTGAAGCCTAGATCAACTTTGTTACGTTAGAAAATGGTTGATGTATTTTGTTATTTTATATTATATATTAAAAATAAATGTATTAGATCATTGTGTTCTTTGATATTTACTTGCTTCTCTTTAATTGAGATTTTGGTGCCATTTAAATAATAGTATTTTGTAAAGTTAATTGGACTTATGAAGTTGTTGGCAAAAACAATAAATTTAGATTTGGAATGGGAGTTTATTTCAGAGTAATTATGAAAGTGTATGATTTTGTGATATTCATTTACTGGTTGTGTATAAAAGTGTGCATGTGTCTCTTGTTACATTATATGCCTTGCTTTACAGGAAATAGGAGATTTAGCATAGCCTTGGTGACTTCATATAGGAATTATTTTGAGAATTACTTACCCCATGTAGCATATGTTAGGATTAATACCCTTAAATCCTATTGTATGATACTATGTATGATATTAAGTATAACATTATGTATGATTTAATATTGTGTTTAATAAATTTATTTTATTATTATCTAAAATAATGGTAACATGGATATTCGAACATTATCATATAGTCCATAAGATGCATAGTATGTGATTTATGTGAAAAGTCACAGAAGATATAAATCACAAGTTATTTGTAAACTTAGAATTGTAGTTCGTAATCGGTGATGAAATTGGGCATTTCATCTGTGAAGACTATAATATATCAACTAAGATGATTTGTCTTGATCATGGAAGTGAAGACTTCTAGTTGATATGTTGATATGTTTTAAGAGTTAAGACATATTGAATTGAACCGCTGTGAGATTTATTATTCTCCTAACAACTGTCAATTGAATAATAAATCTCACGACTTTTATTTACATGAACTCTTAATCCTGAGAGAATAATGGACATGATCATGAAGTGTAGGTTGTTTTGATATATCAGGAGTGAGATCTAAATTAATGGTCAAAATCTCAGTATGTTGGACAGCCATATTTAGTGTTAATGGAACATATATTCTCAAGATGGAATTCACAGTCTCTTAGCGGAGATATAAAATATTCTCTTGAGATAAGTTTAATAGGTATAGTTATTCAGAGTGTTAAGCCTAACCACTTTAGTGAAAAATTACTAAAGTATATATTTATGGAATTGGTTTTCATAAATATATGATGAATAATATAAAGGATTAAACCGGGTACTCAATGATTAAGATGTAGTAATCTATAAAGTGGCAGTCTACATTAATGACTTTGTATTACTACGAATATTTTATGAAGGGGTTGCATGCACAATAAAGTCTTGGAATATAATTTATTAATAAGACCTAGAGTGCAATTATATTTATATAGTGGTATTAAATATAATTAATAGTAACTTTGGAATTGTCAAGAGTTGATAGAAAGCCCAAGGCCCATTGGAGCTAGTGTCTTATTTGTTCCTTTTTAGTCCCACTCCAAGCTATTTACTAAAACCCAATTGGAAAAATCCAAAAGGATAGCTTAATTAGATAATCAGTTATAAGGAGAAAAATATACAGAATTTTGAATAAGTTACATGAAATGGTTTGTATGTGAGTGTTGGACACTCTTGAATTCTCTCTTGAACACATTCATTGAAACTGATTGAGAGACCACACTTCTTGGGCGTTAGTGAAATTGGAGTGAATATTAAAAGTGTTCTCAAGAACTTGCAATTTTTGTTTTGAAATTCACCACACCAAGGTACACTCTCTTGTTCTTATATTTTGAAATTTACATAACACATGTTATCAATTCCGAAAGAAATAGATCTGTTAATTTTCCGCTGCGTATGTTTAGTATGCGATACAAACATATATTTTTCCATCAAATGGTATCAGAGTGGTCTTCAATTTCGAATCTGTATAACATATTTTGTGAGTTTTGGAATTAGAGATTATAGTTTCATGTTGTTAAAAGATTATCCATTTAATTTTCTACATGGTTGTTAAAACTATATTTTGATAAAAACTAATATTGATGTTATGATGTTGTTTAAATTTGAATTTAAGTATGTTAAATTGAACTTTAAGGCTATAGCATCAATGGAATTTAGTTTTGATATCATTCTCTGTCTATCATGTTCGTATGATGGTTGTTTGTTCAAAAAAAACCGTAGAAAACTGTCTTAGAAATTTTCTGAAAATTCGAGTTTCACGAGTTTCGATCGGTTGAAAATTACTTTCGATCGATTGAGTGAAATAGGGGTCAATCTGCTTGATTCGATTGATATTCGATTGCTAGTCGATCGATCGAATTTTATATTTCGATCGATCGAACAGCAATCGAGTACCAATCGAGCCAGGCAGATTGTCAGGTTCGAATTTTTTAATTTTTTCGACCGATCGAGGGGCACATTCGATCGATCGTAAGTTGGGAATTCAGAAATTTTTTGAAGTGTTTTCACATGTATAAAGAGTAAGGCTATGTGTAATTAGATTATGCATGTTTTAAAACTAAAAACCTTTCTTTTAAAACATCTAGTAGGAGAGAGATACAATGGTTGGATCTCACGGCCTCCATTTTCGGTTAATAGTAAAGTGGAATATATACTTTGTCTTTGCCTTGAGCTTAGCATTCCACATGGAGAGTATTTATTTCATGGTCCTACAAGATTGAATTTCTTGGTTTATAGTGGTTTGATCAAACACCTTATCTTAGCTTCGAGATTTGCATTCTATGCGAAGGGTGTTTTGTATCATGGTACTACAAAATAAGCCTGTTAAGGGGATGAAATGTGGCTACACATAATTCTAGACAATGGTATACACTAGACTAAATATTATAGTATCCTCTATACTGAGTTCTTACTATTATTATTTATAGGCCAAATGTATAACGACATATTATTAGTATTTGATAAGAGTTATCATAATAGTATTAATAATGAGAATAGTTCTCAATCAATTATAGTATTTAATGTTCACTATATGCTGAGGGATATTGAATATGGGATTGGGTTGTCGTTGCATATATTATATTATGGTTTTATTAAGGTTCCATACTATATGTTTATATGCTAAATTGATAATGTCCAATTTACTTATTATATTTATGTTTATTGTTTTCAAATTTGAACATGACATCATTTAGCCCACTTGTTACTATTCTTAATCAAAACAAACTGACTGGATCCAATTATGTTGACTAGAAAAGAAATTTGGACATTGTTCTTACTACTGAAGAGCACAAATATGTGCTTACTAAACCATGTCCCAGCTTTCCTTCATTAGATGCTCCTCTTGAGGAAAAACAACGATATGATCGTTGGCATAAATCTAATGAGATGGCCAAGTGCTATATTCTAGCATCTATCTCAAATGTTCTACAGCATCAAATGCAAGATGTAGAACTAACTTCAGACATTATACTAAGTCTCAATGAGATGTTTGGTGAGCAAGGCAAGAAATCATGAGACAAATTTATAATACCAAAATGGCTGAAGGCAGTTCAGTGCGAGAGCATTGTCTTACAATGATCTCTAATCTGAATACATTGGAAATTTTAGGTACCGATATTGATGGAGAATCCCAAGTAGATATGATACTCCAGTCACTACCGGAATCATTCAAGGAATTCAGACTTAATTACAATATAAATAAAAATATTTATTCTTTGTTTGAATTAATGAATGATTGGTAGCGGCGGAAGGCATTCTTGGTACTTCTAGTGTTGATGCTAATATGGCTGAAGCTTCTACTTCTCAACCTAAGTCGAAAGGCAATGGTAAGAAGAAGAAGAAGAAGAAGAATGACTTTTTCAAGCGAGAGGGTAAACAAATTGACTTAGGGGTTGTCGACAAAGGAAAGAAAATCAAAGGAAAGTGTTTCCATTATAGTGAGAAAGGACATTGGAAGAGGAATTGTCCAAAATTCAAGGCTGCCAATAATAAGGGTATGAATAGTTCATTCCTCCTTGAAATATGTTTAGTACGAAATCCCACAGATTCCTGGTGTGTGGATTTAGGTTGTACTAATCATATCTACAATTTTTTGCAGGGGTTTCAGGAGACCACAAAGCTTAACGAAGGGGAATTGTTTCTTACTTTGGCTGATGAGAGCAGGATTCCAGTTGTAGCTATTGGTGTTTTTAATTTATGTTTTGAGTCTAGAGTTTTAATATTGGAAGACTGTCTGTATGTACCTAATGTTCGTAGGAATTTGATTTCTGCAACTTATTTAGGTAAACATGGATATTGTGTTATCCTTAAAGACAATGTTGTAATAAAGAAGGGTAAAATGTTTATCTGTTCTGGCAATATTATGAATGGTCTTTATATTTTAATTCCTAATAAGCATGAATTATATAATTCTGAATTAGATAATGACTCTTATGTAAAATCATTAAAGAGAAAGTTTCCTTCTACTAGTGATATATATATTTGGCACTTGCGTTTAGGTCATATTAATTCAAACAGAATTCAAAGAACGATCAAAGACGGACTCTTAGAGCCCATGGACTTTGATGAATTTCCAGTTTGTGAATCTTGTTTGGAAGGTAAAATGACCAAACGACATTTTAATGCAAAAGGTAAGAGAGCCCAAGATTTGCTAGAACTAGTACATTCAGATGTATGTGATCATATGTCAATTCAGGCAAGAGGTAGCTATGAGTATTTATTACTTTCACTGATGATTACTCTAGATTTGGTTATATGTGCCTAATGAAACGGAAGTCCGAACCCTTTGAAAAGTTCAAAGAGTTTAGGGCTGGAGTTGAGAATCAATTTGGTAAACGCATAAAGGTCATTCGATCTGATCGTGGTGGCGAATACTCTCTTGGAAATTTCAAGGATTACTTAACTGAAAATGAGATTGTATCCCAATTGACTGCATCTGGAACTCCATAACAAAATGGTGTAGCAGAAAGAAGGAATATGACTCTTTTAGATATGGTTAGGTACATGATGAGTTATTCAACTCTACCTATCTCTTTTTGGGGATATGCCTTAAATACTGCAATGTATCTTCTGAATTTAGTACCTTCGAAGTCTGTTCCTAAAACACCTGTAGAGTTGTGGAATGGGCGTAAACCTAGTATGAGACATCCCCATATTTGGGGTTGCCCAGCACATGTATTGAAAGGAAAGTCTGACAAGTTACAGCCTAAAACAGAAGTGGTTTTCTTTGTAAGGTATCCAAAAGGAACTGTTGGAGATTTATTCTATAATCATAAAGATAATAAAGTATTTGTTAGCACAAATGCCAAATTCTTGGAAAATGATTATATGAATTATTATACTACTAGAAGTAGAGTTGTATTGGCTGAAATGAATGAACCTGTAATTGAACAACCAATGGATGAAATTAGGGATGATGTGGTTGTATTAGATACACCACAAGATACTACTAATGAGATGTCTAGTACATAGGTGGCTCGTCGTAGTGGGAGGATTGTTAGGCCACCTATAAAATTTATAGGTCTGGAAGAAACTTATGAAACTATCTTAGAAGAGGCTAAAACTGATCCTTACACTTATGATAAAGCAATAAATGATATAGATGCACATCATTGGGTCCAAGCTATGAAATCTGAATTAGATTCAATGTATTCGAATCATGTTTGAGATCTTGTAAAGGCGCCTAACGGCATTAAACCTGTTGGTTGCAAATGAGTTTACTAGAGGAAGAGAGGGATAGATGGAAATGTTGAAACCTTTAAAGTAAGGCTAGTAAGGGTACACACAAAAAGAAGGTATTGATTATGAAAAACCTTTTCATCAGTAGCAATGCTTAAATCTATCAGAATTCTCTTATCCATTGTTGCTCATTATGATCATGAGATTTGACAAATGGATGTCAAAACTGCATTTCTTAATGGCAATCTTGAAAAGGAAATCTATATGATGCAACCGGAAGGTTTCATAGCTAAGAACTAAGAGCATATGGTATGCAAGTTGAAAATGTCAATTTATGGACTTAAGCAAGCATCTAGGTCATGTAACATCAGATTTGATCAAGCAATCAAGTCATTTGGTTTAAAACAAAATCTTGATAAACCATATGTGTACAAAAGACATCAAGATAAAGTAGTAATGTTCCTAGTGCTTTATGTTAATGATATTCTACTCATTGGAAATGATGTAGGAGTAATGTCATCAGTAAAGGTTTGGTTGTCAAGCCAATTTGATATGAAGGACTTGAGTGAGGCTAAATTTATTATAGGAATCAAGTTTTAGCGAGATCGCAAGAATAAGATGTTAGGCTTATCACAAGTTGGATATATAGATAAGGCTCTAGAACGGTTTAGCATGCAAAACTCCAATAAATGATTACTTTCTTTCAGACATGGAGTTCCTTTATCTGATGACCAAAGGCCTAAGACTCAAGAGAAAGAAAATATGATGAGACAAGTTTCTTATGCTTCTGCAGTAGGAAGTCTCATGTATGCCATGCTTTGTACTAGATCAGATATCTGTTATTCAGTTGGTATGGTCAGTCGATATTAATCAAATCCAGGACCAAAACATTGGTAAACTGTAAAACATATTATCAAGTATCTACGGAGAACGAGAGATTATATGCTTGTTTACCGTTGTGAGGATTTGATTCCCATTGGCTATACAGATTTAGACTTTCAATCAGATCTAGATTTCAGAAAGTCCACATCAGGATGTGTATTCACCTTGGGAGGTGAAGCCATAAGTTGGAGGAGTATTAAGCAATCTTGTATTGCAGACTCCATCATGGAGGCAGAGTATGTTGCTGCTTGTGAAGCGGCAAAAGAAGTTGTCTGGCTCAAGAAATTCCTTTTTGACCTTAGTGTAATGAGAATGGAGCAAGTTCTAATTACATTGTTTTGTGACAATAGTGGAGCAGTTGCACAATCTAAAAATCCAAGGAATCACAAGAAAGGAAAGCACATTGAGAGGAAGTACCACATCATTCGAGATATTGTTGCTCATGGAGATATGGTGGTAGCAAAGATTGAAAGTGCAAATAATTTAGCAGATCCATTTATCAAAGTCTTGCCTTAAAGAACTTTCGAGTCACATTTGGAGGGAATGAGAGTTAAATTAGTGCACAATAGTCTTTAGGGCAAGTGAGAGATTGTTAGGATTAGTGCCCTTAAATCCTATTGTATGATACTATGTATGATATTAAGTATGACATTATGTATGATATTATGTATGACTTAATATTATGTTTAATAAAGTTGTTTTATTATTATTTAAAATAATAGTAATATGAATATTCGGACATTATTATATAGTCCATGAGACGCATAGTATGTGATTTATGTGAAAAGTCACAGAAAATATAAATCACAAATTCTTTATAAACTCAGAATTGTAATTCGTAGTCGGTGATGAAATTGAGCGTTTTATCTGCGAAAACTATAACATATCAACTAAAATGATTTGTCTTGATTATTAAAGTGAAAACTTCTAGTTGATATGTTGTTATGTTTTAAGAGTTAAGATATATTTAACTAGACCGCTGTGAGATTTATTATTCTTCTAACGAATGTCAATTG
Source organism: Notholithocarpus densiflorus (assembly GCA_030021035.2). Lineage (NCBI taxonomy): Eukaryota > Viridiplantae > Streptophyta > Magnoliopsida > Fagales > Fagaceae > Notholithocarpus > Notholithocarpus densiflorus. Next base: position 4,736,314 of record JARYZH020000026.1, on the reverse strand, counting down.
AATAATAAATCTCATAACTTCTATTTACATGAACTCTTAATCCTGAGAGAATAATGGACTTGATCATGAAGTGTAGGTTGCTTTGATATATCAGGAGTGAGATCTAAAATAACAGTCAAAATCTCAGTATGTTGGGCAGCCACATTTAGTGTTAATGGAATATATATTCTTAAGGTGGAATTCATAGTCTCTTAGAACATCTCCAGCAAATTTATCAAATTTTTGTACTGTTTGGAGAATGAACAGTGACTTTTACCTTTTAGCTACCAATTTTTTTTTAAAAACTTTCCAACAGATTCTCTATCCCATTCTCTATCTCATTTAAATATTATTTTTTCATTCATTATTTATTCTTTTTTTAACAATTACACATCTTCCAACATTTTTTTATTCACCACCTGATTATTATAATAGAAAAAAAACTTTTGAAGAATGAACAGTAGCCCATCAGACTTGATGAGCTACTGTTTATGAGCCAAAAAAAATTTCGGGTATAGATAACCCATTGGAGAGTGTTTTTATGGTCTCATTCTCTATTATAGAGAATTTTATGCTTTTGCTTACTCAGTTGGAGATGCTCTTAGCGGAGATATAAAATATTCCGTTGAGATAAGTTTAATGGGTACGGTTATTCAGAGTGTTAGGCCTAACCACTTTAGTAAGAAATTGCTAAAGTATATATTTATGGAATTGGTTTTCATAAATATATGATGAATAATATAAAAGATTAAATTGGGTACTCAAGGATTAAGATGTAGTAATCTACAAAGTGGCAGTCTACATTAATGACTTTGTATTACTACGAATATTTTATGAAGGGGTTGCATGTATAATAAAGTCTTGGGATATAATTTATTAATAAGGCCTAGAGTGCAATTATATTTATATAGTGGTATTAAATATAAGTAATGGTAACTTTGGACTTGTTAAGAGTTGACAAAAAGCCCAAGGCCCATTGGAGTTAGTGTCTTATTTGTTCCCTTTTGGTCCCACTCCAAGCCACTTACTAAAGCCCAATTGGAAAAGCCCAAAAGGTTAGCCCAATTAGATAATTAGTTATAAGGAGAGAAACATACAGAATTTTGAGTAGGTTACATGAAATGGTTTGTATGTGAATGTTGGATACTCTTGAATTCTCTCTTGAACACATTCATAGAAATTGATTGAGAGACCACACTTCTTGGGCGTTAGTGGAATTGGAGTGAATATTAAAAATGTTATCAAGAACTTGCAATCTTTGTTTTGAAATTCACCACACCAAGGTACACTCTCTTGTTCTTATATTCTGAAATTTACATAGCATATGTTATCAATTACGAAAAAAGTAGATCCGTTAATTTTTCGCTGCGTATGTTTAGTATGCGATACAAACATGTATTTTTCCATCAGCATAACCTTGTAGCATTTGTTCAGTCCTAAGAAGAAGATTGCTGGGGCAGCTCATTTTGTTTTTTGATCATTAAAATTTCGGTTTGGAAGTGGAACTGGAGACAAAATGTGAATGATAAACAAGACTAATGGCTTAAAAATATAGCTTATGTGATATCTAAGCATGAGAAAACATGTCAATCAGAATATGCAGAATTTCAAATCAAAAAAGAAAAGAAAAGAATATGTTGAATTTGAAAAAACTATGATAAAAGATAATGCTGCCAGCTAGCTATAGGATCTGTTTTGGGGGGAAAAACAAAAACTGAAAAGCAAGACTTCACCATGTTAAATGATTCATAAACTGAGGTAGCATTTATTGAAGAATCCAGATAGGCAATGATAAGATAGGTGAAGCCATTTTCTCAGAAAGTGTTGCTGTCCTGTAATTTTCTCATACAGTGACAAGATACTTTCTTAAAAATAAATTGAATCTTTTTAAGTTCTTAATAACATATAGAATGGGCTCCTAGTTGATGATTTGGTAAGAAAGAGAGTATCTTTGGAACACACATCTAGTTTAGGTTTCTGACAAGGGATTGTCTTGAGTTGCCCAAGTGTTGTGTTAAGTTTGATTGTTATCAAGTGAGATTAGGATGTATCACCTTGTAAACTTGTCTTGAATTCAATGCTACTTTTTCTACACCTTCATTTCTTTTGGCATTTACAAATCCAAGCAGTTTACAGGCATTTTACCCTTGCAAAATGTACCCTGTACTCGTTGGTAAACTGTAAGAGTTGCATTTGTTTGGTGTGCGCATCACAAGGCCATAACAATCATTGCATAAGTCATCAAAAGACATTCTTGAAATTTCATTGTTATTTCCATATCATTACAATTTTTTGTTAAAAAACATTATTAATGTAGAAGTAAATAGAAGTGAAGAACCTTAGCACCAACATTAGTACCTTGATATTAGTTATATTTTTACTGCATAAAACCATTTATAATTAACAAGAACATAGCTGGCTACTTAATGCTTGAGGGTTGTTGCTAGGTACAGAAAACATGGTAATTAATAGTAGTTATTTGAAAACATAAAGAAATAATAAAAAAAGAATATTTAAATGAAATGGTAAAATAATAGAACTTTTGATGTTTGGTGTATTGTAAAGTGAGATGTTAAAATGAATAAAGTAACTTTTTTGAGATGCTAAATGCTAAATTTTTTACAATCTTTGATGAGAATGCTCTAAACAATTATGCACATTGAGTTTATAGAATTTAGTGCACTCTTTGAAAAATGTGTACTTTAAATGTCCAAAAAATTATAGATTATTTAAAAAAAAGGAAATGCTAACGAATGTCCTTAGGGCATTAGTTAATAATTCATTTAAAGAAAATTTTTATGAGAAAATAAAAAAAAGTAATTAATGTTTTGATTGTTTTTTTCATTTCCCATAAAAGTGGTGTCAAAACTTTCTTAAAATGGATTGTTAACCAATATCCTAAAGGCACTCGTTAGCATGACCCTTAAAAAAAATGTGTACAATAAATGTACTCAATTGTGTACATTATTTAAAATTATATGTGTTGAATAAATAAAATTTATATACAATATTTCCAAACTGAGTACGTTGAATGTACAAAATTATGTGTATTATTTGAAATATGTGTAAGTTGAATGAACAAAAATATGTACAATATTTAAGAAGTGTGTACATTTTTTTTTTCCTTTTTAAAACTAAAAAAAATGTGTATGTTGAATGTACACAATTGTGTGCATTTTTTATTTATTTATAAAATGGTGTATGTTAAATGTACATAATTGTGTAAATTCTTCAAAAAATTGTACATTAAATTTACACAATTGTGTACATTCTTTTAAAAAAATGTATATTGAATGTATACAATTGTGTACATTATTTGAAAATTTTGTATGTTGAATGTACATTCTTTAAAAATGTGAACGTTGAATAGACATAGTTATATACGTTGAGTGTACATGACTGTGTACAACTGTACATTATTTGAAAAGTGTGTCCCGTGAATGTACAAAATTATCTACATTATTAAAAGATCGAGTATGAATTATATACATTTCTTCAAAATTTTGTACATTGAATCTACAAAATTGCATATATTATTTGAAAATTGTGTATGTTGAATGTATAGAATTGTGTACATTTTTTGATAAATGTGTATATTGAATGTACACAACTATGTGCATTATTTGGAAATTGTATATTTTAAATATACAAAATTGTGGAAGTTTATTGAAAATTGTGTATGATGATCGTACATAATTGTATACATTATTTGAAAAATTGTGCACATTGAATATACATAAATAAATACATTATTTGAAAATGTTATGTTGAATATACACAATTTTGTATATTATTTGAATATTATGTATGTTGAATGTATAAAATTGTTTACATTATTTGAAATTTTGTGTACGCTAAATGTACAGAAATATGTACATTATTCAAAAAAACTAAAAAAATCTTGTTTGTTGATTATACATTATTTGAAAAATGTGTACGTTGAATGTACTAAAAAATATATATTATTTAAAAAATGTATACATTGAATGTATACAATTGTGTAAATTATTTTTAAATTTGTGTATGTAAAATATACATAATTGTGTACATGATTTGAAAATTATGTCAATTGAATATATAAAATTGAGTACAATTTTCTTTAGAAATGTGACATTTAATGTACAAAATTATGTACATTGTTTAAATAACATGTACATTGAATGCACACCATTTTTAACATAGCGCTTGGCATCATTAAGAGTGCATTTGGGATTTGATGAAACTAAAGCTTATTTAGAGTTTTTTTTTTTTTTTTTTTTTTTTTTTGAGGATCAAGCTTATTTAGAATTTTTTAGCTTATTTCTTTCTATTATTTATAGGTTTCATTACACTTTTTGATACTATTTATGAGTTTCACTGTACTATTCAACTAGTTTTTAATTTTTTTCTACAGTACTTTCAAATTTTTTTTTTAATTTTAGTTAAATAAACGGTTTCTAAATGGACCATAAATATTTGTTATATATTAATTTGTGTATTTTTTTTTATAGGAAATTTGTGTAGTTATACTTCTTACTCGTTGACAATATCCACAAAATGAATGAAAGAAAAATAATAAAAGGGTCTTGTTAACGAGTGCCGTACGGCATTGGTTATGTTAACATTAATTGCTTTTTTTTCTTTTTTCATAATTTTTTTTTTAAATTAGATTCTTAACTAATGTCGTACGGCACTCGTTAACATTTTTCTAAATAAAAATATGTGCAAGTGTGCAACCCTAGGCATGAGGGCCCCATAGGAGGGCATGATGAGTGCACGGTGCAGGCTGGGCCTTTCACCTAATCCGATAATCACCATTCACCACCCACTTGTTGTGTGACGCAAAAACCCGTGGGCCATAATCACTCCGTGAGCTCTAACTGTCAAAAGCAGTCACAGAATTCAAAGACCAATAAAACCGAAAAAGGAAAAAATAAACCTTTATTTTAACTCACTTTGACCAAAATACCCACCTTTCTGATCTCAAATAGCCAATAGATGCCCGATGCTTGGAGCATATTCCAAGGCTGAGGGCGTATCGGTAATTTCACACCTATACTGAGATCCACAAATATTTTTATTTCCAGTAATAACCAAAGAAAAACCACATAAATATCAAAACCTCACCGAAACCACTAGTCCAAAATTCCAAAACCCACTCTCTCTGCGACTTTGTGAAATTTTCGATTAACAAGAAAAAAAAAATGGCCAGGAAGTTCTTCGTCGGTGGAAACTGGAAATGCGTGAGTCTCCGATCCAAAATCTTTTGTCTTCATGTTTTTTATTTAGTCTCTTACTATTCGATTCCTGCTCTGTTTGGTTGCCGAGAAAATTAAGTTATGATAGTAAGGGAAGTTGAAGGTTTATTTTTATGTTTAGTTAATTAGAGAAAAAAAAAGTTGCGATTGTCTTTTCTCAGAAACTAAATGGAATATTTTGGATCTGTTATTCATGGCTGATCGTTTTTCTTATTCGCTATTAGTGAATCAGTTTTATTGATTTTTGGATCGTCTCATATATATATATATATATAAATCTGTGCTAATAATGTCATTTTAAACTAAAACGTTTAAATTGGATGGAGAGAGTGTTATTTATCTATGATTCTTTGTTAGAAATGCACACACAAAGAGTTTTGGATTGTATGAATGAATAACTTGATTTTAATTGGTTTAGATTGAATGTGAATGTGAATGCAGAATGGAACCACTGAGGAGGTGAAGAAGATAGTGTCTACACTTAATGAAGGCCAAGTGCCTCCCCCAGATGTTGTGGGTAAGTGAACGCATGGTAACTGTTGTGTTGTATTGCTGTTTGAGTGCTTATATTCCTGATATTCCTGTGCTTCTTTTCATGCAGTTTTAATTTTAGGAAGACCCAAAATAACATTAGTAAAAGTAATAAAAAAACGGGTAACAGAGAATATGACTTTAGATAGAATAAAATGAAGAAAAAGAATTCATGTGTCCAACCCTAACTAAATTAAGGCTTGTTGTCGTTGTTTTAGAGTTTGTCTGATGCTTGAGAACATTAGGTGAAATGAAATTTGGAAATGAGTAATGCTATGGATACTCAAAATTTTACTATGTAAGCCTTACAATTTTACTATATTATGTTGTTGAAGTGGCACCAATCACGTTCAATTTGTAAGCCTTTGGTAGTAATATTGGTAGTAGTTTTAGCATTTTCCTTTGAGTATTGTTAGGCCCCTTAACCCCACATGGTATTTAATAGAGAAACAGGTTGTAATACAAGTTTCCGTTTCCCCATAATTGTTTTTGGTAATATGTGACCTTTTCTCAAGGTTTTATAGGCTATATGCAGGATTTAAAATAATTTTTGCACACTTTGGCTTAGTATTATCATGGGTTATTTGCACTTTCTCCCTAACTATGGTGCAATTGCAGTGTCCCCCTAAAGTTCAAAACTTAGCAATGCCCCCCCCCCTCCCCCTTACTATGGTTCAATCCCATAGCGTGCATGAGTCACTTTACCATCCAAAAATAAAGAAAGAAAAAGAAACAGCTAATGTGGTGAGATTTCAAAATTATATTAGTTTAAAACAAACTGCCACCTTTTGATTTTAGAAATCAATCCAGTTATTGTGCTTCAGATTTCAAATAATATTAATATTTTGATGGGAGAGTAACTACATTCTTACTTTATTATGGAAAGTAACTACATTTGGTCCATTGATTTGTTAATGCATTGAAGACATGTTCTTGCAGAGGTTGTGGTAAGCCCTCCATTCGTGTTTCTTCCGTTGGTAAAAAATTTGTTGAGGCCTGATTTCCATGTTGCGGCACAAAATTGTTGGGTCAAAAAAGGAGGTGCTTTTACAGGGGAGGTTAGGTATGTTGTGATCTAGTCCCATCTCATTGCGGTCCTTGAATTGTATTTTGAAATGTTTCTACCTTGTTATGCAATTTGTGGGGTTGCATTCTTTAATGTAATATATTTCTTTTCTATTTTGATAAGCATGTAATGAAATATTTTTTCCAGAGAAAATTATAGATTTCTTCCCCTAAGTAGTTACATATATTAATTAATTATTTTATTTTATTTTATTTTATGTAACTACTTAGGGGAAGAATTCTTATGTAAATTAATATAAATAATTTATGTTTTGTGTAATTTATTTAATGGCATTGAGTATTTCATTGTTGGTAAATATGTAAAGATTTATTATCTCAATGCAGTGCAGAGATGCTTGTCAATTTGGGCATTCCTTGGGTTATTCTTGGTCATTCTGAGAGAAGACTAATCTTAAACGAGACTAATGAGGTAAGCTGTTTTTTAATGACCAATAACTTCTTAAGTTTTAGTCATTGCATTTGATTTATCATTGATTACTGCTTCATGAGTGCTTCGTTTTCTTTTTATTTATTAAGGTTCCTATTAAGTAATAATTCCTGTTCTCCATGCTTTCTATATCAGTTTGTTGGAGAGAAGGTTGCATATGCTCTTTCAAAAGGTTTGAAGGTGATTGCTTGTGTTGGAGAGACTCTTGAGCAGCGAGAATCTGGAACTACCGTGGAAGTTGTTGCTGCACAAACCAAAGCAATTGCAGGCACATAGTTCACTATTCCCTATGTTTTTCTATTTATGACATTTTGTTGGGTTCAAAGTTTACTTTATTACTCTATGAGTCGGGGGAATTTATTTATTTATGAAGCTCAATGACTCACAAGTACATATATTGTAGTAATATTTTATCTTTGTCCCTCTTTTTTTTTCTTGTCTTTTTGATTGATTAATGCGCCTTATTTTCTTTTTTAAACATCGGGTTGCAGAAATGATAAATACAATAATTGAAAAACAGTATTTTCTTTTGGCAACTATAAGGGAATCTGCTTTTTCAGGGGAGACTATAAGAGGAGGAAAAAAACGTTTTTCAAAACGATAACCAATGTTTTTTTCTCCCTTAGCCTGATTCCATGTTTTCCTTGCATGGGCTTTATTGTTAAATGCTTGTGATGAATAATGATTGGATAATCATGCTGCTTTTTTACTTCAATTCTCGCACTTGATTGCAAGCTAATTCTAGTTTATTGACTGAGTAGTGTTCAATGTTCATTGAAAGCTGTGTTGTACTTAAAACCATGTGCAAAGTGTTAACCATATTTAGTATGCTTAGATGTTCACATTGATTTTTATTTTTAAATGATGGTCTCTGGTGTGATTTCTCTTGCAGAACGAGTTTCGAATTGGGCTGATGTTGTTCTGGCCTATGAGCCTGTGTGGGCTATTGGTACTGGAAAGGTTGCAAGTCCAGCCCAGGCTCAGGAAGTAAGGCTTCATCTCTTGTTTAAGGCAGTCATCTTTTGTTTTCATTAAATTAAATCTTTTGTCACTTATCTTCACATTTAGCTTTGAGGTGTTCCTATGGTATTGTAATAGTGAAGTTGACGTTTTTTGCTAGAAGAATGTTTAGGTGCCTGATCTACATTTGAAAAAAATACAATTTTTTTTTCTTAAGTGAAATATCCAGCTATATCCCGTTTTTTCAACTCTTCCTTTCAAGCCTGTAGACAGAGTTGTTTATATATCCTGGAGCAGTTTTTGCACATGCATAGGAAGCAATAGGATTGAACCTTGAAGGTACCAATGTCAATGGATATTCTTTGGTTTGGGCTATAATGACTAATTGGATTTATGAGAGAGGGGGCCAATGATCTCTAGCTCTAATGGTACCTCCTCCCTCAAAACACTGCTGGGTGTGTGTGTAAACTTACCAATTAAAGAAAGAGATTTATGTTTGTTTGTGTGTTATGTGTGCGTGAGAGAGAGATTGCATCTGAAACATGTATGTGTGGAGGTCGCTTTCATAAACTTTGACAATCCAATGAAATGTTGATCCAGAATACCGAAATTATTAGCCAGTTGCATGGTTATATAATGCCCTCAGATGCTTAATGATTAATCCTTTATAACTGTCAAATGTAAACAACTCCCATGGTGTCTCCCATGTATATATAACACTTCTTTGTCATATGACAATTTTATTCTTTAGTAGTACTGTAGGACAGATCTTGTTGCATCAAGTTGCCTTAATTTCTTAACATTTAGTTTTCTGACACAAGGATTCTAAATATGTGCAGGTACATTTTGAATTAAGGAAATGGTTTCATGCAAACATCAGTCCTGAAGTTGCTGCTACAATCCGAATTATTTATGGAGGTCTCTTCATTTGTTCTGTCCCTCATCCTACTGTTGTCTTTGTCCTTATAGCATTCAGTTCTTATATCAATTTTGAAGATAAGTCAATCATATTGACTTGTGAATTGTGTGACTAGTCAATAAGCTCTAACTCAACTGGTACTTCCTCTCCTTATAAGTTCTAGGGGGAGGATGAGGTCGTGGGTTCAAGACCCATTGCGTGCATGTCTAACCACCAATAAATAAAAAAGAAAAAGAAAAAGAAAAAGAAAAGGCTTGAGTTTAGCTTTTGCCAAGACAGGCTCATCTTGCTCAAATTTTGAGCCTTGGTAGGACTGGTTTTTGCTGCATTTTCCAATCTATCAACTTTGATCAACACCTGAAGGAGCACCCTCCATTTCCTTTTTCTTTTTGGTTTCCCATTGATAAAGAGAAAATGATTTATTTTCTGTTGACACTTTGGCTTTGTTAAAAATCTGACCTGTGTTGTATTGAAGTATCAATCTTTATTGTTTTCCTCTTGACCGTATAAAACAGAGGAGAATTCTATATTCCATCGATATGATTTATTAGAAACTATAGATGCCTTTAATCCTTTGGTATCTTCATAGACCAATTGCCACCAATTTAGTCTGACAATACTGTTAAAGACAGGTCTTATCATTTTTGAATAATGGGGTGGCAATGACAAGTCATTCTTGTGGCAATAATTTTAGTTGTAACTGAGGCCAAGATTGAAATGGCCTCATGAATCTGCACCTTTACCAACACTGCCACGGAGTTCAGATTTTCTATTTTTTGTTGTTTCTGGTTTTGTCAATGTTCTTCTTGTTGGCTTGAACATGCGAGTTTTTACTTAGTTGGATTCCTGTTTTGTTGAAGGATTGGTGATTGTAAGTATAAATGGATTAGTATATTTAAAGGTGTTTTAACATTTATTCTTTCCAGTTTTTGCTTTGTTGTTTCATTACCTTAATTGCATATACCTGTTTCAGGTTCTGTGAATGGTGCAAACTCCAAGGAATTGGCAGCTCAGCCTGATGTTGATGGCTTTTTGGTTGGGGGAGCTTCTTTAAAGGTAATGACTTTGTTGCTTGCTTGATATATTTAATCTTTCAAAAGTCTCTTCTTCTCATGCCCTAATTTTTTTATTACCCACTGTGCTATCTTCAGCCGGAGTTCATTGACATTATCAAGTCTGCTGAGGTTAAGAAAAGTGCCTAAGCTATTTACCGGGTGTGAGTAGGTGTGAACTTCGAGCTTTCATATGGGGATCTATAGAATCCATGGGATACAATTTTACTTCTTGAGATAATAAGTTTCGTTTTGCATTCAGATCAGCATCCCTGACTGGAACTGGATTTTATGTATTAATAAGTACTACTGAGTATTACTTCTTTTTGCCTTTCAAATCCTGTTTATTATATCCAGTAGCTTCATTCCCTACATGCATTTGTGTTTTAGTTGCATGCTTCTATTTGAATCTTTGCGGAAGGTTAAAAATTAAAAAGTTATAAAGCTTTCACTTTGGGTGGGCTAGCTCTTTCAACTTTTTACTGGGCTCAAGTGTTGCGCATAAAGACTATACTCTGCATTTTATATTCCAATAAAAATAGTGATTCAAAAATTTCTATACATTTTTTAAAAACTTCTATTAAGGTGGTTATGACTTATGATTAGTGTACCATAAAAGTTGTCTCACCTCGGGAAAAAAATAAATAATAAAAAATATTCAATAAGAAGTTGTGAAAATGTTTCATCGGTAACATTGTTTTTTATATTCTCCCTCCTTTAACTAAGCTGGAGCACAAGAATGACTTTCTTTGGAAATATCATATGCGATTTTAAGATGAAGAGGTAAGAAAGGCCCTCAACAATGTTTCTGACCCGGTAATTTTCACAATTCACAATTTGTTAAGGTGGATTGTGATTTGTGAAATGGCTTAGCAAGTTAGCATATTATGACCTCTACAAACAAAAAAGTGGTAGTTAATTATGTATAGCGGTTTCCTTTATAGTTATGGGTTATGTAAAGTCGTTTTCAGCTGTTTATACTTTTAAAAGAGTTGTCCAATTCTGTAAATTCTGGTCGTTAATTGCGACGCCACCGATACGGACTTTGAGAACTAACTACTACATGTGCCCGTCGACTTCCTCGTGGCCTTAACTATAAAACCAGGTTCCTGGTCGTTGTTAACAGTGTATGGGTTGGTAACATTGCATGAATGGAACTTCTGTGAATTATTCTAGTTGTCCCCTACCAAACTGAAACATTGTCCTTGACCTGGCTTCACACGTGCTGGACTTGCTGCGGTAACATGATCTAAACTCGTCACGGTGCAGCCTAGTAATTGGAGACTTGAGAATAGTTGCGAATCTTGAGATGAACTCTAGACCTAGACATATTTGATTCAATCTTCACTAGTTCTCCTGGATTACTTAATACGCAATTTTAACAGATGGAATTGTATATCCGTGGTTTACTTTTCAGGAGTGAATTCAAAATACCCTACCATGATGAGATTATAAGTCATAAATAAAAAATAAAATAAAATAAAAACATGATATGCGAGCTATGATTTATGAATATATATATATATATATATATGAAATAAAACGTAATTTTTTCTAGGGTTGCAAAACAAGGCAATGCGAGCTGAGTATTAAAAGTTCAAGTTTGTTCATTTTATTTTATTTTTTTTGCGAACACAAGCCGAGCTCGAGTTCATTACCAAATAACATTTTATGTTCAAGTTTGGCTCATTTTCTTGTCGAGCAAGCTCGAGTTTGTTCACGAGCTATTTGATTAACTTATTATTTTCTTATATATTGTGAAACCATTACTAAAAATGTTTTAACCTTGTACAATTCTATGAATTTTTATTACAATTATACTGTTTATATCATCAATAAGCTAAAAATAATAAATTAATATCATATGGATCTATTGACAAATTTATACCATCTAATCTCAAGTCTAAATAAATATATTTTTAGACAGGTATATATATAAAAATATAATATTATATATAGTTAAATCGAGTCCTTATGTTCATGAACACATTATTATGTTTGAACTTGACTCATTTAATAATTAAGTTTAAATTTAAAACTTGAACTTGACTTATTTTTAAACAAATGAGTATAGACAAAAAAAAATTTTAGAGTTAAATTCAAGCTGTTCATAAACAGCTTGTTACATTTATAATTCTATTTTTGCCTATGCAAGGAAAGATTGTGACTTGTTACAGTCGGGTCATGATTGGATTTTAGGGTTAGAAAAATTATGAATTTGACGTAAATGATTATTTTACTTTAAAGTTGTTCAACAAATTAAAATAATTTGGAATTGCTTTCGTCATGCCTGGCGCAATTGTTAAACCTTTATAGCTTATATAGGACAGCTTGCAGCACATGCTAGTTGTCAATGTTGGCGAAATAGGTTGTGCAATGAAAATTACAATTATCTAAAATATTTGGGAGTGAGATGGGACTATGTTGCGGTCTGACCTGATTGACAGTCTCCGTTGGTAGAGTTACGTGTCTGTGATTCAATCTGTGAAGATAAGAAGGGGACCAATATTATAATTTATAATTATAGGGGTCTTGGGATACAGAGAATGTGACCAGCGACATAGACTTAGTTGGTAAAGAACTATTATCAGGAGCGGAGCCATAAATTTTTATTTGGGGGGTCAAGTTACGGCACTAATAAATTTATTAAGATAACCCCCGCATACATACACACGTTTTATATATATATATATACACACATATATATATACTTTTTTATTTGATAAGTTATATATATATATATATACACACACACACCCAGCAAAAAAAAAAATAGAGCTTAGTATTTTCAATCAAAATTATGTTTGATGGTGATCTTTCATAAAATAAAATTCATTTTTTCCATTTTCATAGTGAAATTCTTAGAAAATTTCATTTTAAATACAAATTATCAAATTTTATACTAAAGTAAGTAAAAAATCTTTTAATTGAATTAATGAAATTTTCAAAAATATGAATGATCCAAAACTTGGAGGAATAAATTAATCTCCAAATATATTTGAAGCTATCTTGCTCTAACCTATTATGTGGCAACTAAAGACACATTTCATGTGTAGTTTTAATGACAAGATTTTTTTAATGTGTCAATGACTTGTTAATCGCCACATAACGGGTTAAAAAAGATAGATTCAAACATTTTTGATGCCAAACTTTATCAAATATTTAACAGATATAAGAACATATTTTACAATAAAAAATAAAATTTCAAAAAAGAAAGTTATATCTTTATTACTATTAGACCAATTATTTTTTTTAAGAGCATCATTGGACTAATTCAAATATTTGGGGGGGCCAACTCTTATTTTATAGACTAAATTTTGAAAACATTAAAATAATTATATATATTTAAAAAAAATTCAAAATTTTGGCCCTCCCACCCTTCAACACAACTCCGCCCCTGGCTATCATCAGGAGCGGACGCCATAGGTTGAAACTCTCTAAAAAAAAAGAAAAAAGATAGACTTCGTTGGATACCAAACCGGGAGGCTTGCATATATTCTATGGTCACGATTAGGGTCTGTTTAGATACTGTTTATTTTGTTGAAATTGAAAATTTATTGCTAAAAGTACTGTAAATAAAGGTAAAAGTTAGTTAAAATAGTATAACAGGGCCTATAAATAGTACCAAAAAGTACAGTGAGACCCATAAATAATAGCAAAAATAAACTGAATAAGAAAATAATTTTAATTTTCCATTTCTATCCAAACACACACTTAAAGACTATTATCTTTGACTTGTTAAAGAGGTTTCCGAGAGTATATTTGTGGAAACAATCAAAATATTGTTTGTTTTTGTTGGGTTTCCAATTTACTCAAGTTACTCCATTGATAAATTTTCTTATCATCCAATATAAGATCTAGTTTTGAAGTTGGAATCTCTTTTACATTAAAAAGTAACTAGTATCTTAAACTAATTATAAGGAGTAATTACTGTGAGTCAGATGTTATATATTGAAATAAGCAATGCAATGACCATAAACAATTATATAATTTTTGTCACAACTTGCTATGTGGTGAGTTGTGTTGTGACGAGTTGTGAACGGTAAATAAAAAGTGGTAGGTCCATGTGGATTCTCACACTTCTACCACTCATCACAACACAACCCATCACGTGATAAATTGTGACAAAAGTTGTGTGATTATTTATGGTCCTAACATTTTTCTATTAAAATTAGAGGATGTGGTTGATGAAGTTATAAATAACCAAGGTAAGAGTAATTTTAGTACCAAATTAAAAGCAATAATTTTTATCATAACTATTATATCTAGCATAGTATAATAAATTGTTTGTCACTTTACACAACTTCTTTTACCGCTGAACACAAAAGTAATGATTTTTTTTTTATGGCCGTCGTATAATTTTTGCCAAGTCAAATGATTGATTGACATGTGGGGGTTATTTATAATGAATTAATTATAGGCTGATTTGTTCTAGATCATCAGTATAGTTGTAAGACACGGATGCTGTTGATGCAAAAGAGTCAAGAGAATACCGAACAAAATGATGATGGTACGCGTGAATGAATCTTATAATCACAAGTATAGGAAAACATACTTCACTGCTCCTTAAAAGTCCACCGTTTGGATAGATTAGGTGGCACTGTGTGACGAGGATTTCCCTTCATGATTTCGACACATAATTCGACCCTTCCCACCGACAAACTAAAATCATAAATTTATAATTGAATGCATAATAAAAAAAAAAAAAAAAATTCATTGATTTGACTGAACCCATCATGGTTCGATTTGATGAAATTTACCTATATTATTTTGTTCTTCAAAATTTTATTGTTAATTATGCTATTTTCCCAGTTATTCTACATTTTTAAAAAAGGAAAAATGACTATCGGAAATTCTGAAGAGTTGTTTTTGTTTTTTGTTTTTTTAGTTTTTAAGCTAAATGGAAATTCTGAAGAGTTGTACATGAAAGACTGCAATTTGGATGGCATGATTTTTTTTTTTTTTTTAATATGCAAGCCTTTTACACCTTTATTAGAGAGACATCTAAATAAAGCCATTTTGACTAAAATAAAATCATCACCCATCTAAAGCCAGCGTGCGTTTGTAGTAGTGTTTTTGTTTTCTTTTTCCTTTCCTTTTCTTTTTCTTGATTCAAGCTTATTTGTTGAATGTAGACTAAAGTACAATTGTACTTTTATAAATGTGGCTTTATTTGGCTTTACATGAACAAAAAAATTATTTGAGTTAAACTTATTGCACACAAACTATTATACACTTTTTTTTTTTTTTTTGGTTTCCTATAATATTTTCTCAAAACTTTTAACCAAACACTAAAAAGTAACTGAAATCATGACTTATAAAACAGTTTGTGTATAATAAACATTGCTCGATCTGAAAAAAAAAAAAGTTAATCTTAAGTCTAATCTTATTCATATATATGATCAAAATTGGCCTTGACTGGTAATCAAACAGCTGAAGACCAACAAGGGTCATGAATTATTGTCGCCATTTGCTTGGAAGATCATAGCAAAGCCAACAAGAAAAAGGATAAAGCTCCAACCATCAGTGCCATTTTCCCAACCTCTTCCTTCACCCCTGGCCTTTATTTCTCTCTCTCTCTCTCTCTCTCTCTCTCTCTCCACTTGCATGTAAAGTTACCAAACAATCTGATAAGTCAGACTCTTCACGTTAGTCCATCTCGATGTTCTAAAAATAAGAACTTTCCAAGAAAACATACACAAAGATAAGTCCAAGGTTTTCACTGCTTTTCCAATACGCCGCTCTGCTATATATCTCTAGAATCTTGGGCTTTTCTTTTCTTTTCAATTTTCTATTAAACTTGGCGGTCATGCATGTAAGTGACAGCTAATACCTCACGCAAAAAAAGCCTTCGCTTTCACACTTGGGAGTACCTGTTTTTTGTTTTGTTTCTTGTTTAACTCTCACGGGGCTTGGTTAGTTTGACTTTTGTAGCAGTTGCATACTTGCATGTTGTTCACATTTATTTTTTCTACAACATTTCAATTCTGAAGCAGGTGGTGATGTGTCTAATGGAGACGATTTCTTGGCTCGTGCTACATAATTCCTTTTCATCTCTTACCTTTCACCTTTTTCACCTTTTCAACTATATATATAACTAAAATAAGGGATAACTGCACGTTTCAATAGCCACCACCCTTGTGGGATTCAAATCCTTTACTTAAAAGGGCCATTTAGTTTAATGTAAATGCTTTGGGTGTACATTAATCATCAATTTTAAAAAAATAATTTGTAAAAATTTGAAAATATTGTCTAAAAGTTTTCTCAAAATAGTTTTTTAATGTATACCTTAAGAGCATAAGTTAATAAAACCCTATTAAAAATACTTGTTTTGAAATAAGAGGACAACCATTTTTATAATCTATTTTTCTCAACTATATATTGAGATGTAATTTTATGATGAGTTTTACTAATGTATGCTCTCAAGCATTCTTTAATAAACCATTTTAGAAATTTTTTTATAAGAAAATGAAAAAGTAACTAGCATTTTTGATAATTTTTTTAATTTTTTATAAAAAAATTTCTTAAAATAAAATATTAATGGATGCGTTAAAGGCATACATTAACTTGGCTCTTTTAGGATTAATTTTAGTATGTAATAAAAATGAACTTGAGTAACATTATGTTATTTTAGTAGTTATGTCTCAAGTATTCTTTATTTTGAAAAGATTAAAGGATTATAAAGTGAAATGAAAATAAAAATGATTAGTGTAACTTTTAAGTTACTATGCTTTATAAAGCAAAATTTGTCGTATAATGAAGAATCCTTCTCTGCCCATTTTATTTGTTTGAGTTTGAAAGGCTTTATTAGTTGGTTTGACTTTTCCTGCTGCAAGTTGTTCAAACTTCACACTCACAGTTTTCTATTTCCCACCGCCAAAGCTGTGGCTATGTCTGTGTAAACTACTCAAAACAAAGCTGCACTGTGTCCTTTGGAGAGGATATACCGATTCTGAGAGACAGTGAAGCTTTTTTCAATTTTGAATTCATGGGTTCGTGCTTTAGTGTTAAAATCAAAGCTGAGAGTCCTCTTCGCGATGGTATGCTAGCTTGCTGTTTCAGTACGTACCTCACTCATCCAATTCTTTCACCTGTTCTCTGCTAAGAAGTTGCGGCTTTTGATTGTTGAAACATGCAATACAGCATCTCTATCCTGCTTTCTTTTTGGAATAGTTTCTGATAAGTTTCATTGGGATGGATCTTTGTTTTGGTTTCTCTGTGGCTGAACATTGATGCTTTGTTTGGTTCTCCATCTGGGTCTATATGAAAATTTTTGTTCTTTTTGACTGGTTTATGAATCTTAATTCTAAATCTTTATGTAATTGTTGATTGAAAAAAAAAAAAAAAAACTTACGTAATCGTTTGCTATCCAAGCTACATAGTTGGCTTGATTCAGGTGAGGCTACAATTGTTTTCTCCTAGTAATATTGATGACAACAAAATCCTTAAATTCAAAAGCTGGATTTAATTTCTGTGTATATACTTTCTTGGAAAACCAAATGAATGGTTAGAAGGTGTTTGCTTGAGAGTTTTCTCTGTCTCTCTATCACACACACAAACACCCCACACTTGTTTTGCAGTTTTTTCCTTTGGGTTGGTAAAGTTGTTTAGGATAACAGAAGTTTTTATTTTTTATTTTTTTGAATCAATAGATTTTAGCTGCATTGGAGCTTGAGAAAACTAAATCAGCTAAAGTTTCTACCTTATAACATTTTCAAAATGTCATATAGATTTATTGATATGGGCTTTATTTGATCTTTTCTGTGGTTATATTTGGCAACCAATAGAGGCTTACTGTTTCTGTACTGAATGAATTTGAAGAGAAAAAATGGGGTTTTCCCCTACTTCTTTTAGTTTTACCATATACAAGTTGATGATAAGTTTGTAAGAAGATCTCTCAATTCTATGCCGGAATTCTAGATTAATTTACTTGTCACATGACATTGATGTTTGCAGGGGTGAGTTCAACATGTGGTCAAAAAATTGGGAATGATTTGAGCTGTTCAAACAGCAAAATCTCATCTGTCTCGGTGCCTTCAACTCCTCGGACAGAGGGCGAGATCTTGCAGTCCTCCAATTTGAAAAGCTTCACCTTTAACAATCTCAAAACAGCCACCAGGAATTTCCGTCCTGACAGTGTATTAGGTGAAGGTGGTTTTGGTTCTGTCTTCAAGGGATGGATCGATGAGCATTCATTTACAGCTGCCAAGCCTGGGACTGGCATAGTTATTGCCGTGAAGAGGCTTAACCAAGAAGGTCTCCAGGGTCACAAGGAATGGTTGGTGAGTGTTACTTCTACTTTTCTTTGGCTTGTTTGCATTTTCTTGATACCTATCTAAGCCTTTTTGTGTTGAACCTTAACTGTATTTCATATGAGTCGGGTAGTAGGGTAGAGCCAAGTGTTTTAGAAATTTATTAGTATTGGAATGTTATGGTTTAAAAACTTGTAAGGGATTTGATGAGCTTCTTTTCAACAATGCAATAAATTCATAGGAAGTCTTCAACCATTCTTGCTTTAGGTAGGTTTTTTTATTTATTTAAATTTTATATAGATGGTGTTGCACATTATATCTTCAGGAGTTACAATTGATTAATTTTGTGGATCCTCTTCAACTGTAGGCAGAAATCAACTACCTGGGGCAGCTTTATCATCCTAATCTGGTGAAATTGATCGGTTACTGCTTAGAGGATGACCAACGGCTTTTGGTGTATGAATTCATGCCTCGGGGCAGCTTGGAGAATCATCTGTTTAGGAGTGAGTTATTAATATCCTTCTCCTTTATTTACTTTCACTATTTTAATGTACTCATTGTTTATCTATTGTTAAGGACCTTAAAACTTTTCTGTTAAAATCATAATCTCATTTTAAAGATCTTGGAACAGGGGCTTCTTACATTCAACCACTTTCTTGGAACTACCGTATGAAGATTGCACTTGGTGCTGCTAAGGGTCTAGCATTCCTTCACAGTGATGAAGCAAAAGTCATTTATCGTGACTTCAAAACCTCTAATATCCTGTTGGATTCCGTATGTTAAAAAAATTTCAATTCTTCTAATTTTAAGGCATCTAGAGAATTCAGTTAGACATGCTCTAACCCACTTTTCATTGTAAATGGCAGAAATTTAATGCAAAACTCTCAGATTTTGGGTTGGCCAAGGATGGTCCAACAGGTGAAAAAAGCCATGTCTCTACAAGGGTAATGGGAACCTATGGGTATGCAGCTCCTGAGTATATGGCCACAGGTACCTTAAACTTTACAGATTTTTGTTCATGTTTGCATATTGTTTAACTTTATAAGCTTGAAGTATTGCCATAAGGTTTATCTATTGTCCTCGCATAGCTGTGCCAGACACAATTACTTCATCACTTGCTTCTTGTTTTCTTCACTGATCCAGGCCTCTATTTTATAAATAGGATAGCTAATGGCATATTCATTAACAGTGACATATTTTAAAATTATATAGCACCAATAGGTGTTTACCTCTCACTTCTTTTCACACTTAACAAAGACGCTTAGTTTGGATTTTCTGTTTATTGTGCTAGGTAATTTTCTACCTGTAGTCCTTAAATTAGATCACAGACCACCTTTCAACATAATTTTGAGATTCATTCCCTCACCTTCCATAAATTTTCAAGAGATGGAACCTTCGAATTTTTGGGTAAATAAAAACTTTATATCCACAAACTGTCTGCATTAAGCACACCCTTTCTCGAGCTTTCTGCAATCAATTTTAAGTCCCAACTCCAACTATCTGCAGTATTTTCTAAATTGTTATTTGACCTGCAATTGTATTTGTGTTTTTTTATACATGCTTGATGCTTCTTATGCGAATACATGAAACATGGAAAGATAATATTATTTTCCATCAAACTTCTGGCTTCCCAAAAAAACTTGACCAGACTTGTTTAGTCAACTGTGGCATTTTAGGAAGTTGTAGTGAAACTAGTCTTCTCAGGTTATTCTGTTTGTGACTTCAAGTCCAATTTGGGTACTATTAAGTCCCAAGTTACTCACTCTTAACTCTATTTGAACCTTTGTAACTCAATTTCTCCATTCCAACTTCACAGATCTCTATTTTTCACTTTCATGCACATGTTTGTAATGCTTCAAACTTAGCCTTGTATCTTGTACCCACTGTATGGACTATAGAGCTCTTGGTGAATGCTTCAGTTTACTCTCTAACTTTCTATATTGGGATTTGACACACAGTTCATTCTATTCTCATGAAGGTCATTTAACTACCAAAAGCGACGTTTACAGTTTTGGGGTTGTGCTCCTAGAAATGATATCTGGTAAACGAGTAATGGACAACAACAGGCCATCTGGGGAACAAAATTTAGTTGAGTGGGCCAAGCGTTACCTTACCAGCAAACGAAAAGTTCTCCATGTTTTTGATGCTCGTATTGAAGGCCAGTATTCATTTGGTATAGCACTGAAAGTAGCCAACCTTGCAATTCAATGTTTATCAGTAGAACCCAGGTTCAGGCCAAACATGGATAAGGTCGTAAGAATATTGGAGCAACTTCAGGACTCCAATGACATTGGTGGCTCTCGAAATGAAATCAGCCCCATTTCTACTAGCAATTCAAGCAATGGTCCGAAGCATCACAGCCAACCTTGCAATTCAAGTGTAAATGAAGCTTCCAATGAGAAAGCTGCTTCTTCTCCTGGGCCATCCGCTCCTCACCTTCAAACATAAAAGAAGAAAAAACATTCCACACATATATATAATGCTATAGCCTTAGCCTATGCTACATTTATTCATTCAAAGTAAAGAAAAGGAGAGGGGGGGGGGGGGGGGGGATGGTTATTTGGATGAATACCATATCTTGTGCTCAGAGTATGTATACCACTGTTGATTATTGTACAGTTTTTGTTTAGTTAATGATATTAGAACAACATTTCTTTGACTCATTTTCTTGGTGTGCCTGAAACATGGTAAACATGAGGAAAGCCTTGGGGTCATTTACATGATTTTCCACCTTTTTTCCAACTGCATATGCAACATAGAAATTTGTAAGCAAGAAAATTGTTGGATTGCATAATTGATAGTACCCTTTGGGTATGGTGTTATGCAGTAACATGTCCTAAAGTTATATAGGAGTATTAATTATGATGTGGCATTTTTTTTATAAGTCATATAATTATAGCAACTAGCAAGAAAGGATGGATGGAAATATCATTCCATATGAGGAAACTTAGATTAAGCTTTTCATAAACAATCAAAACTTAGATTAAGCTTTTACACACACACACACAAATAATTAAATTTAATAAATAAATTTAAATTATATAATTATAATATTGTTTTATATAAATGGAAAGGTGTTATTAAAAAGACTTTAAATATATATATATATATATATACACTAATCAATTGACTTTTTTATTTATTTAAATTAATCAATTGACTAATTTGAACATATCCAATAATATTAATAAAAAAACGCACATTCCTATTCCATGGAACACTTTTAACATGTTACATTAAGTTTAAATTATTATATAAGATTATAATTGTAACATTTTTTTTTTTCTTTCCAAATATAAGTATAATGCCTATGTTATTGAAACTCGAATTTTAAGGTATTATTGTGAATATTTATCAATTTTATTGCTGTTTAAGGCCCAATTAGTCAGAAATGGACCAAATGAAATGAAATGGACCGAATTTGACAAAAGTGTACTGAAATTGACCAAATTAGACTGAAGTAGACTGAAATTGACCAAATAGACTGAAGTTGACGGAAGTGGACTGAAATAGACTAAAGTGGACCACACCGAACCGAAGTTGACCAAATTAAACCGAAGTGGACCTAGTGGACTAAAGTTGACGGAGGTGGATTGAAATGGATCAAAGTGGACTAAACTGGACCGAAATTGACCGAAGTGGACTGAAATGGACTAAAATACTACGCTGATATGACTTAACAAGAGCTTAGCGACAATAAATATTACGTTTTAAGTTTTAGATATTATACAAAATATAGTTGAGATGAGTGAATGGTGAATTAACATAGTTGAGTTCAAACCAATAGATAAACTTTTGGGTTAAGTAGTGTTCATATATATTATATCATATAGATTATCAAAAAAAAAAAAATTGTTATATCATATATGCATCTAAGTTTAGGTATTTAGTTTATCTATACTAATATTTAAGGGGCTTTACTTGTTTGGACTGGACATTTTTTTGGTTCCAAAATATCCCTACAGCCTAAATTTAAGTAGAGATAAAGCTTGACGATAACATAGTAAAAATACGTCTTTAACTCTCACGTGTAACCTTGCCTACAAAATAGGCAATGTTTAACTCCCATGTTTAACTCCAGTTGATTTTCAAACTAAGCATTACTCCACGTTTTCAAATTTTTTTCTTTTTTTCCTTTATCAAGGCTTAACTCATTATTTTTATATATTTTTTTTTGCATTAAAAAAAAATGACTTAACTTTTTTTTTTTAATACCCTGGTTCCCTTGCTCCTTAATCTTATCTCATGTTTGGGTTTTTTTTTTTTTTTTTTTTGAAAAAATACTAAAAAGTAGAGATAAAACTTAAGGATAACATGCTAAAATAATCTCTAACTCCTATGTAAAACACTGCCTACAAAATAGGACAACTATCACATTAATTATTTATTTATTTATATATAGAAACAACTGTCACATTAGTTACTCAACTTATTCAATTTTTTTCTTCCTCAATTCCTCTCTCAGTTCCATATTCTTTTTCTCTACACTATCATCATCATCTTTTCTAAATTCAAAATCCAAAAAAGAGAAAACTTTACTTACAAAAACAAAAGTGCAGTTCTAATTGTTCCGGTTCAACAAGTATGTCAATGTACATTACTCTTTTCTATTTTATTTGTATAAAGAAATCAACTGCCTTCTAATTATTTGGACTTTGAGTCTTCTTCATTTCTTTATTTTCTTATGATTATCATTTTTTTTTTAATATACCTTTGTGGGTTAAACCTTACTCATTGCTTTTCTTTGATTGCAATAGCACGGTGCCTATCTTTGATTACTATTACAGTAGAACACAGACTGAATTTAGAACACAAATTGTGCAATTTGAATAAGTATCAAATTGTGTAAAAGAAACACAAAAAAATACTTTTGCCCAAAAATGTAGTAATTCTAAGTTATAATTGTTGCAAATTATTAAACCTTTACAAAAAAAAGAAGAAGAAGTCTGTGATCGTCCAAGTACTTGATAATGGGCCGGACTTTTTTCGAACTTAAAAAATCTCAATATTGAGGCCCGGTCTAAAAATAATAAAAGGAACTCGAGCCCAATACCTATCAAATTCTCAATATATATATACAGTTGGGAAGGCGGTTTCAACTTTCAAGTTCCAACTCCAACCTCCAAAGGCGCTTCACAATTCACGTCACAATTCCATCATACAAAGCAATCGCTCTCTATAACCCTAGGTATCAACATCTCTTTTTTCTTCATTGCTAATGGGTTTGAATTTGATTCGCAAACACCATACCGTTATACACGTTACGTGTTTGATAAAATGCCGTATATAATTTGTGCCTATTAAGCTTATGCATTCTCAAATGGACTAGAGCTTTAATAATACAGCCTCAATTTGCTGGGTTCAGTACGTGAATTTTATCATAAAATATAGCCTTTAAACACTATCAAATTCCAAATCCAAAACCCAACTCAATGCTGCCAAAATGTAACTCTGCAGGGAAAGTGTATGTTGGGTTGATTATAGTTTGTGCTTTACATGTTTGTTATAGCAATATAGCTTTTAATACTATCATGTTGGTTCAATTATATATGCATAGAGTTTGATACTAATTAAGTGGTTGGTGAATGTGTAGACAATTGGGGTTTGCTAGATTTTGTATTTTATATGTTTGTTGAAATTCTTGAATGAGATTAGGGAAGAGGGTATTCTTGTTAATTGTTTGCATTGTTATTAGGCTATTTAGTTTGTAATGTACGTGTTTTGGTACGTAGATCTTGTTATGATCATTGACTGATGAGATTATTATCGTTGGCAAAAGGAGACAATGGAACCGAGGCAATCCGTGGACCCGTTTGAGGTGGCATTTAAGGATGTAGAAGAATTGCCACCTGATTCCCCTACTGCTGATTCTATGGACATTGAAAATCAAATCCAGACTCCTGCTAACGTGTTAACATCGCCGGCCGTGATAGCGCCCGCTGGGACTAATGCATCCACTGGCAACAATGAAGATGAGGATGAGGATGAAGAGGATGATAATGTGGACATCAACATCAGAAATATTTCGTATAAGAGTGACCCTGACAAAGCTGCCAGGACCCAGTATGTAGAAGATTATTTGAGTTCTTTCTGCTATGTCTTGCAGTCATATATGGGAATGTTATCTTTTACTATGGTAAAAGAAACCAAATTAGCTTGTCCTAATTGCAAGTTAAATAATTTGTAAGAAATGGGATGTACCTGATGGAGGATCACCCTTCATGCCTTTCTGGTATACTTGCATCTGATGTCCTAACTGCATAGTTACTCATTATCTAATAAAATCTACACTATTATTTTCTTTTAAAAAAAGAGGGATTTTTTTCCCAACTTTTCAGAAGTTATAGTTGATGTAAAACCAATTTAATGCAAATCAAAATATAATAGATGGTTTAACTTTATGGAGAACTGATAGACATCTTGCTTTTTTGCATTTATTATGGAGAATTACAACTACATCTTGCTCTATACTTTTCAGGGCTATCCTCTCACGGTTCACAGAGGAACAGATGGAGAGGTATGAGTTCTTTCGGAGGTCTCGATTTAAAAAATCCGACATGAGAAAGGTATGCTTGTTGCCTTGTTCTATATATTTGCTGTGAATTTTCCTTCTCTTTTCCCTTGTTTTCTGTCCCTTGTAGTTGGGTCTTTGTAAGGCTTGGTCAAGTTGAGTTATTGACCACCCAAAATACCTTTTTACTTTTGCCTAAAAATTTATTGGTTCCTCCACTTATGTGATCTGAGTCTTGGTATGTTGAGGAGCCAGCCACCTATAATGAAACACTTCCATTGGACTGAGTGTTGCCAATTAACATGTTCCATGAATGTGTGAGGGAAAAAAGAAAATGTAGAACAACATAGTCTGGAGACAATAATTTGGAGAAAGACCTTTTAGGCTTGTTGACCTCTTAGTAGGCATTTTTATGCAGCTTTCTTGAAGTGCAGCAATAGAACTGGTAGGTGATTAATTAGTGCATTTAAAGTTTTCCCTAATTTTTTGTTTGTTTCTCTCATATGGTGAAAGTGTAGTTGTTACTGAGCATCACTGGAATGCGGGCAGTTTCTGAGCCAATGATAGTTGCAGTGTCAGCGACAGCAAAAATGTTTGTTGGTGATATTGTTGAGACTGGTATGCATATATTATACAAATTTCAAAACTTAAGTTGACATGTATTTTCCAAAATACAAGTGATCCCCTTTGGCAGTGGTGGACCTAGCAACAGCCTTTGGTGGCTATTGATGCTTTCTCTATCACGTTCCCCCAGAATCACATGTAAATCTAGCGCACGTCTTAGTCTTATATAACCATATTTTCAGATACTTAAAATTCGTTCAGTCTTCTATGTATCCTCTGTTGATGCATTTCTGTTTACAGCTAGGGTGGTTATGACTGACTGGAAGGATTCTGGGCCTATTCGGCCTTGCCACATTAGAGAAGCATATAGAAGACTAAAGCTTGAAGGCAAAGTACCAAGGAGATCAGTGCCAAGGCTCTTCTAGTGGATGGGGTGAGATACACAGCTTTTGCGCCTGATTGCTCAGGTTTTAAAATTAAGGATAATGATCTTTCATTTTGTAGTATAATTCTCTCTCATCCTCTGTATGTTAGGTAGTAATTTTTTCTTTTTATAACCCTAGCCAATAGAGTGGTCTTTTACCTTGCCCTTAAATATTTGTAAAGGGGGACTTGAGGGCTCAATCTCTTAATTTTTCCCGATTGAGGGGCAGCTGAATATTTCTAAAGCCACATTGCTAGTTTTAGTTGGATTGCTAGGCCAAATGGCCACTGGTGGGTGGATAGATTTTTGTGAAGGCATATTAGCTTGAAGTTTTGGTAAAATACATTTATTTTTTCATATCAAGACGTAGATGACAGCTGAGGTTGGACTGTGATGGATATCGGAGGTGGAAATTGCAGCTTAGGTTTCTACGTTGTGCTGGTTATGACAAAAGACAGAAAGCAAATGCATAACTGTTCAGTGAGAAAAGCAAAACTACAACTGAAGTTAGGATATGAATAAAGGTGGTAAAGAATGAACCAAATGCATTGAGAACTGCTAAAGTTTCTATTCCTGATAAAAATTATAGATTAATTCACCTAAAAAGAAACCTTATATAAGTATATTTTGGGCGATTTTGAGTCTCTCATCCTCATCTGCGTACTCGTTGATTCATTTCACTGTTTTCAATTTTACACCATGTGTATTAAATTCATTTACTTGTTGGTAAAAAGCTTCTTTTTTTTTTGTTGATAGTTTGATATATTAATCCTCTATTCTTTTCTCTATTCATTTTTTCCCTTTATTTGGATCTTTTTCAAAATTTTCTTATTTATGCTTTCTTTTGCCTTATTTTCAGATCAGCTGGGTTGCAGTCTCACGGTTGGATACACAATAATATATAAAGCAAAGGCCAGGATTTTTGTTTTTGTTTTTTGATAAGTACAAAGGCCAGGATTTTTAGCCTTTGTACCTCCTTTTCCAGTACATACTACATACCAGTGTAGAAAGTTGAAAATACAGCTGAAGTCTAATATAGTGTGATGAGTAATGACTGACAATTAAGATTTCTGTCACTAGACTCACTACTCACTATTAAACAAAAAATTGCAAGTATCAAATGTTGCCCTTTTATTGTCAGTTTGTCACAAATATATCCAGGCTCATCATGAGCCTCTGAACAGTTTTGTACACTTCCCTTTCATACATTGAAAGCAGTTGGTGTGATTATATCATACAAGCTGACTCCATGATGCATTCCTCCATTGGCCTTGGGTTTACAAGAATTGATTTATGTTACTTTTATTATTAATGCTGATTAAGGAGGAGAGCATAAAGTTTACAAATGTAATCCCAAGCCATCCTTAAAATGATCCGATTGACTAATGCTTATGTTGCTTGTCTATGAATCCGGACCAGAAACTGCAATTGGCTCATGTGTAATGCTTTTCAATAGGCATTAGGCAAGAATGTTAACGTTAACTTATTTTAGGAACCATTTTCACAACTTTGCCACAACTTGTCCACATGGCAATTTATGAGTGGTGGAATTGTGAACTTACATGAACTAACCATTTTTTTCCATCACTTACAACTCGCCACGTAGGCGAGTTGTGACCAAAGTTATGAAAATTGTTGTGGTAGTAGACTTATTCTTTAAGAACCACTTGGCTATTCATTTAAAAAAATAAAAAAAAAGGAAAGAAGCAGTTGGCTATTTTTTGTTGTATATTTTTGTCTTTTTCATTGAAATGTTATAATAAAATAGTTTCATAATATTATTTTCTTACGAGAAAGTATGTCATACATTGAATATATGCATATTTTCAGAGTGTGTGAGATCCATACTTTCCCCTTCCCAAAGTGATGACGGGCACGCCTAACCCGATTTTCAACCCTGTTCCATTGCCATCCAGATAAATTTTTTTGAGAAGAAGAGGATAGTTTTCCCATTTTCTACCCACGGTCGTTTACTACATTACATACCAGTGGTGAAAGTCGTTTACTTGCCATCTAGATAAAAAACGCAAGTCGTCCAAAACAGATAGAGAGGGTTATTATCGTATTTTGCAACCGAAGGCTGGGGTTTAAGCGATTGGCTTTGCTTGCTTGGGGTTCTGCACTTCTGCTCTGCTCTGCTTCACACTTCAGCGTTTGCCTAAACGGAGCACTGAGCAGTGATGATTGCCACTTCAATGGCGCTAATACAGCACGTGTGCTCCGCCCCTCTCGCACGTGCGGCGCGACCTCGCTTCCTTGCTGCTGTTATATCCTCCCGCAACCTCTCTATAAGGTCTTCTTCTTCTCCTCCTTCTCCCGCACGTGCCTCCCAAGCTGACTCGCACGTGCTCCTCGGCATGTCCGAGCAGGAGCTCCAACAGGTCGCCCTCGACTTCGGTCAGGTAATCAAAAAAATAAAGCAAAACACTTATCCTCTCTTCAGTTTGGTTCCCGAGAAAATTAAAATCAAAACTTAATAGCATTTAGAATAACTGGGCATGGTTGAGCAATTAGGCTTATTAGTTCTTAGTTTTTTTTGTGATGATTTTTTTAATATTTTAAATTTTTTTTGGAATTATGTTTTAGCAAAGCTTTAGAGGGAAGCAACTCCATCATCTAATTTACAAGAGAAAGGTCAAAGAAATTCAAGATTTCAGTCAATGTGAGAGAAAATTCTCTCTTTCCTTTCTTTTTGCCCAATTTGTTCTTTCATGTATTCTAGCCTCTTTGTTACGTTTTTCCAAAAAAAATAATTGTTTGACTTGTACTGGACTTTTTGTGCTGTTTTCATGGTTTACAGTGCCTCAAGCATTCAGGAATGATCTTGAAGAAGCTGGATGGAAAGTCGGGCGGTCGCCCATTCATAACACGGTAACTGCAGTTGATGGCACTATTAAGGTAAGAAGAATATGATTAGATTATTTTACTAATTGTAATTTGTTAAACGGTACTTTTGGATTTTCCAAGCAGTTCATAAGAACTATGCACGTGTACTTTTAGTCACATGATCTATTTAATTGTAATGTGACTTGTTTAAATTTGATAACTCATGTGATTTAACACACGTAGATGGTGTTATGAACCGCCGTGTAATCGGTTGGAGGAGATTCCTTCAGTTTGGTTTGGTGGAAAACTTTGTCCTTTGGATATTATCATAAACTTTTTGATCGTCGAGTGAATATATGGTTGCTAATGTCTTTGCTTCACATTTTGATTTGGAAGTTGTCTCTTTTCTCTTATTTAACTCTACTTGCCTCTGACCATGCAGTTATTGATTAAGTTGGAGGACAACAGGTTGATTGAAACTGTGGGCATACCAGTTGAAGATGCCAAAGGTTCAGTGAGACTTACTGCGTGCATATCATCACAGGTGATTTTCTGACCTGTGAGTCAGGTGATATTCTTTTGTGGATTCAAGGAACTGTTTTCATGCACAACAGTAATGAAAATATATATTGTAGTGTACTTCTTTTATTGACTTGTTTTTTATGTGCCTTTATTTTGGATATTCAGGTTGGCTGCCCACTGCGTTGCTCATTTTGTGCCACTGGAAAAGGTGGATTTTCAAGGAATCTTAAGAGGCATGAAATTGTTGAGCAGGTAACTCTAATGTCTTTTCCATGTCCACTCTTCGAAGTCCACTGTGTGGTAGGGTGGTGGGGTCTTTGAATGTTTTATTGTTTACGCAATTCTGAAAAATGAAGTGACCAAAGTAGAATAGAGGTATTTCATTTTGAAGAATGACAAAAAAAAAAAAAAAGGGAAATAAAAAGCCTATAATTTTCATAATATGCTGAAAAAATTAATTTACTCAAAGCAAGCTTGGCTTTGTATACAATGAACAAGTAAATACATTTGTGTACACAGGTTTTAGCTATTGAGGAGCTCTTCAAGCGTAGGGTGACAAATGTGGTGTTCATGGGAATGGGTGAGCCAATGTTGAACCTGAAGTCGGTACTTGAAGCACACCAGTGCTTGAATAAGGTGAATTTACAACTGTTTCATGCATATTATCTAATTGCTTCATTACCAATGTTTGTTGTGTGGATAACCTTTAATAACTTGTTTATTTTAGTTTTTTACTTACATAATTGCAAGAGGTTTGTCCACTAACATATTATACATTCTTTGTGATTTACTTACTCCGTCCTTTATTGTTGGTTTTTTTGGGATTATTGCAAAATATGATCCATTTTGAAAAGTCAATAAACACAATATTAATAACCATCTTAATTTATCCTTTACTTTATTGAAAAGTCAATACCCCTTTTTTTCACTTTTTTTATACTTCACTGAGTTTAAATTATGAAGGGCAATTTGAAAAATTCTACCTGTTCTTAGAAAGATAATTCATTAAATGATGTTCCTTAAAAAATTGAATTTTTTAAATGGGACTAACAATATGGGACAAAGAGAGTATTAGAATTCCATTTTCCTATAAGTTTTGAGTATCATATCAATTTTGGTGGGTCTTTCTTGTTTGTAAGGATGTGCAAATTGGGCAAAGAATGATCACAATATCCACTGTGGGGGTTCCAAACACAATAAGAAAGCTGGCTTCTCACAAACTTCAGTCAACATTGGCCGTCAGGTATGTCATCTATAATAGGAAGTCAAGAATTTTTGTGTCTTAATACCATGTACCATTCACTGATGTTGTTTGTTTGTGAGTAATTGGCCATTTTTGTTGAAGTGTATATGTTTAATTGATAGAATTGGCTTGGTATTCAGAATCTTGTTGCTGCAATATGCTGTTTCTGGCCCATATGTACAGTTTGAGAGTATATCTGTTCCACAATGCAATTCACATATTTTGTTCAAGGGGTTTCAGATCGTTGGTCAGGCTAATGTAGAGTGGGAGAAATATGGTGGACTGCCTTTTGTTCCATATCAGAAAAGATTTGACCCTTAATCTTTTGTAGTAGGCTAATAGCAAATCTACCTGCAAAGTTTACTAAAATCCAGAATTTGAGCAGCGCATATCATTCAAAATTTGATAAACACATTATCAAAATTGTGACTTACTACGTTTTAAGCCTTTTGTCCTTCAACCAGAAATATCCACCCCTGAAATTTTGACTGTAGAATAAATTGACCCCAGTAAAAGCGGATGGGAGGTAATGAATTCTGCCTGCCACTATGCCTTATGATTTAATGTCCATAATCCAAACTTCTGAATCAGCTCATATCTTTTCTTTTCTTCTTGTTCTTCTTCCTTTTTAACCCCAATAAAATAATGTCTTTGAGTCTTGACTGTAAATCAAACGTTGCACTGCTTCCCCAATTTCTGCAATCTCTAGGGTCTATTTTTTGGTCTATCCTACAATTAATTGGAAAAGTGTGTGGAGGTCAAAAGTCCCAACTAAGGTTGCTTTTTTCCTTTGGACAGCAGCTATGGGGAAAATTCTGACCATTGATAATTTACAGAAATGGAGGATCCTAATTATTGATTGGTGTTGTATGTGCAAATCAGTGGGAGAAATTGTAAATCATTTGCTTCTTCACTGCCCTATTGCTTATGAGTTATGGAGCATGATTTTCACATTATTTGGGGTCAAGTGGGTTATGCTTGAGGGTGTTGAAGATCACCTCAATAGCTGGAACTGAAGGTTGGGTGGACCCAAAAGTCACACGATCTGGAGTGCGATCCCATTTTCTGATAATGTTTATTACTTATCCCAAAAAAAAAAAAAAAAAAAATTTACTTATGAAGAAGACCTTTATTTCTAATACATGTCTGATGCCAATATGTTATTTTTCATTATTTTATGCAAATGCAACTTTGTTTTCTTGTTAATTTTCTTGTCTTCTTTTGCATCAGCCTACATGCTCCTAACCAAAAACTTAGGGAAGCAATTGTGCCAAGTGCTAAATCCTACCCTCTGGATGCTCTCATGAAAGATTGCAAGGATTACTTCCTTGAGACCAGTCGACGGGTTTCCTTTGAGTATGCACTGTTAGGTACCAATGTTTCACTTAAGAACTACTGATTTTGTTCTATTTATTTTATAAGTACAATTCACTTTAGAACTTTTGTATCCCCATCCCTCCCCCTTCACACATGCTTGAATAACATGAATATTGATGTAAATGACATTTTTCTCAGTATTAGTGTTACTTTTGGCCAGCTGGAGTCAATGACAAAACAGAGCATGCAGTAGAACTTGCAGAGCTTCTCCACCAGTGGGGGCGTAGTTATCATGTGAACTTGATACCTTTCAATCCAATAGAAGGCTCTGATTATCAGCGGCCACACAAGAAAGCTGTAATGTTGACCCTATGTTATTATGCCCTCATTTTCAACAAGAATATGCCTCATCACTTGATTTTATTTGTTCTTTAGTAATAGATATATGGATTTTATTTCATTTGGCAGGTGATGGCATTTGCAGCTGCTTTAGAATCACGAAAAATAACTGTTAGCACACGGCAAACAAGGGGCCTGGATGCTAGTGCTGCTTGTGGTCAGCTAAGAAACAAATTCCAGAAGAGTCCTTTGCTCTTGGACTCCGAAGACCTGCAATCTCAACCAGATATTGCAGTTGCATGTTGATCCCACATTGTTTCTTTCCCGTTTGTTCCTCCCCCTTTTTGCTGTATACTGTACACTTTCATGTTCTCTTCCCTCAATCCGTATGAAGCTTGATGAAAGTGGTGCTTCATGTGGCAAGAAGGCTAGTTGGGATCTTTCCCTCTCCTATTTGTGGGAAAAATGGATGATGTTTCGCATGATGATGAGTCAGCTGCAGAATTCAAAATCTTCCATACGTAACAATGAGATGTTGTGGGAGAACTATATGTGGATGGCTGCAAAGTCACAAGTAGACTAATGACCCACCCCTCTTCTCATAGAATCAGTGTCATGTATTGCCTGTTAGGCTAGTTTCTTTCATATGTAACTTGCATTTATAGTTTTGAGTGATGCTCCACTTTATTCCGCACTGGAGGCAGGGCCATAGAATTCAAAAATTACTTTAAATGGGCATAGTGAGATAGGCATTTTACCTTGTAGATGTAAATTTTATTGATGTGGCAACTAGCAAATTTTCTATCATACCGTACTCTCTTGGTTCAAAGAACTTCCTTACTAAGTAATGTGAAATTTTGTTTTGATCCACAACTGTTAGTGTAAATTATGTTTTTATATAAATTTAACGATACAAAATGAATATTGAGTTTTGAGGATTTTGTTCTACCATAAACACTAGTGTGATGTTGTGAATTTGAATAATATTTTACATCTAATTATTTTAAACCCATATATTTAGAACCCTCAAATGAGTCAAATTATTCATAAATTTAATCAATGAAAAAAAAAGGAGAGATTTTCTCATAGTTTAATTAAGTCATTTAAACTAAAAACTAAAATCTAAAACCCTCATTTTAAATACTTCTATCCAAAATGAATCATGAGAAAGATTCTTCTCATCTAGTGTGTTTGGGCGATAGATATTGCATGAAACTAGGCTAAAATGGCACAATAGCACTGTTTACCGAAATATATATCAATCTACCACTATTTCATAAATATGTATGGATCTACCACTTTTTGGGTACTTGAGTTTGGGGAACTCGAGTTTTCTATGCTACTTGAGTTCCATCAAAAATTTTCCGACAAATTTGAAGGCTATTTTTTCAAGAAACTCGAGTACCATAGAAAACTTGAATTCTCAAACTCAAGTATCCAAAAAGTGGTAGATCCCTACATATTTTCAAAATAGTGGTAGATTGATATATATTTTGGTAAACAGTAGTATTTGGCTATTTTGGCCCATGAAACTAATCTCTAGACCTTATTGTTATTGTTTAGGAGGTGTAATTAAAAAAAACATTTTTATGTTATATAAGGAGGAAGGGGAGTTAAAAAAGAAAGAAAGGGAACTTAAGCCTAGCCCACTACGTTTGTCACCCAAAATAGGGCCTCACTTTTGTACTAATAAAAATCGGGGCAACCCGGCCCACGAATCAATCCCACTCCTAGTCCTAGGGCTTAAAATCTAAACACGGTTTCTTGGAAAGTTCCGAAACCTGGCTCTACAAAAGTAAAGAATAGAATTTTGACGAGAGTAGCTGCGACACGGTTTCACTTTCATTCTTCAGATTTGATTTCAGAACCTGAGATCTAACTTCAAGCTCAGCTTCTCTTTCTTCTTCAAAGCTCTTCTTTCACAGGTAATTAATCAATCTGTCTACTTTTTCCCTTTTGATTTATCAATAAGCCTTTGTTTGGTTGCCGAGAAAATCATAAAAAAGAAAAACTAGGGATCTTTATCAATAAGGAGTTTTCTATCGGCCCAGAAATTTTAGGAAAAGAAAAATAAAGTTTTGATCTTTGGTTCTGTTTTTTAGGTTTTGATTTTCAAAGTATGATTGTCAATTTTGTAAATTAGGCTCTTGGTTGATTAAAGATTTTATCTTTCTTAGCAACCAAGCAAGGAATCTAGTTTTCTTTCTTGGGTAAAAGCATGTGACTTGAGATTTACGTTCTGGGGTTTGAAGAGTTCAGATTGACTATATGTACATTATAGCTTAAATGTCATTATGTTAATTGATTAATGTTATTTTTATTATCTTACATGTAATGGGTTTAGGAAATAGCATGCTTTTTTGTTTTTTGTTTAGTAGGTTCACATAGATTATGATTGTGTGTTGTTAGGAAGCATAATGAGGAGGTACAGTCCACCATACTATAGTCCTCCAAGGAGAGGATATGGCGGTCGAGGGAGAAGCCCTCCTAGAAGGGGATACGGTGGTGGTGGCGGTGGTGGTGGTGGCGGCGGTGGCGGTTATGGTAGGCGCAAGGAACAGAATGGAAGCCTTTTGGTCCGCAATATTCCACTGGATTGCCGGTAATTTTTTGTGGGTAGTTGTTTATTGTTGTTTTGGAGGTGAAAGATCCCTCCCTTGGTGTGTCAAAACAAGTGGTTATTTTATTATTTGCTTCTTTTTGCAGGCCAGAAGAACTTCGAGTTCCATTTGAGAGATTTGGAGCTGTCAGGGACGTGTATATTCCCAAGGACTATTACACAGGGTGAGTTTTTTACCAGTAAATTATATGCCCTTTTTTTTTTTGGTTCAATACGACAGTGGTGTGTGATGATGGAAATATGTTGAGCAAGTTTTGGGAATTGAGCTCTGAACGCTTGCACTTGAATCAAGGTTGAGCTTCAGTAGAGCTGAATTTGTGATTTCCAAGCATAGTTCACCTGTATTCAGTCATGTTTGCTAGCTTGGTTGAGCTTGTTGGTTTTAAACTAGTATAATGTTAGATTTTGCATGACAATCCAACATCCCTAACTTTACAATGCAAGTAAGTAATGATCATAACATACTTCTGAAGCTCTTCTTTCCTTCTTTGTCCTCCCCTAGCTTCATATTACTGATCAACTTAGTTTATGATTTTTTTAAATGCTTAAGAGGTTATTAAACTGCTGAGGTTGATTTGCCTAATTGAGCCAAGCCAAAGCATGTGCCTTAAGGTTGGCAAGCTGAATAGTCTGCGTGAAAAGAAGCATGAATTTGGTAAACGAGTTCTTGTGATGTTGATGGAAATTAGTTGTCTTTGCAAGCAAACTTAATAGGATTGATAAATATAGATATAAATTGCTAATATTTGAGACTCCATTTCATTATTATCTTTTTGGCACCTTTGGTCAAAGTATACAAGTAGGGGGTGCAAAAGCTGTCTATTGAGTTACATTCTACACTATTTATGAAAATTTCTTTTTTTCCTTTCCATAGTGAATTAAAAATTTGAACTGGCTTGTCAGGGGGTATGTTGGTTTGAACTTTGAAGTTAAAACAAAGCCCAAGCCCCACTTTTGATGAAGACCTGTTTATCATTGCCTAACTTGTTGGTCCCCCAAGAGTTTTAAGAGTAATCTTCAATTGAAGAATGTTGCTTTATGAAGAGAAATTATTTAATTACACAATCAATAGTGGTTTGATGAGGAAGAAGATTGATTCTTGACCAATTGAAGACAACATGAGATGATTTTTAAGTTTGTGGGAACGTTGATTTCAAGTGCATCCTATAATTACAAGAATGTGAAGAATTTTCAAGTCACATGCCTATTTTGAAGTTGGCTTTCATACTTGACTGTAAAGAAAAGTGCAGCCATTAAGCTTGGATTTAGCTGCTTTAAGTAAATTCAGCATGCACTTATCTGGAAGTGCTTGGAGCTGATAATTTAGATGTGTAAAGAAGGTATATTAAATAGACATTGTCGTGCTACTTACTATACTGAGTGTCAGGTCCGTGACCTCATACAATCAGTGCTTTTGGTGAAATTTAATTGTTCATCAACTGAAGCTTTGCTGTGACTTCTTTCTAGGGAACCTCGAGGATTTGCATTTGTGCAGTTTATGGATGCATATGAGGCCTCAGAGGCTCAATATCATATGAATGGAAAAATTTTTGCTGGAAGAGAGATATCTGTGGTTGTTGCTGCAGAGACAAGGAAAAGGCCTGAAGAGATGCGTCAAAGGACTAGAGTGAGGTAGTTTCTCTCGCTCTCTCTCTCTCTCTCTCTCTACCCCCTTGCCTCTTGGAGTTGTATTTCACATTTTATATATTTTGAGATTCCTATGGTTTGTTGTACTTTATACAGAGGACCTTCGGGCTATGGGGGACAACGGTCATCTTATTATGGTATGTAGTTTCTGACAATTTAAATATTTATTTTTTAGTAATCCTGTAACCTGTATAATTCCTATTGCTATATTAGTGTTGTTAAAAGCAACACTTAGGCATGCTTAAAGCTCAAACCTCGAAGCCCAAAGGTCTAACCGTCTAAGTGCTCTTAACTGT
Source organism: Notholithocarpus densiflorus (assembly GCA_030021035.2). Classification (NCBI taxonomy): domain Eukaryota; kingdom Viridiplantae; phylum Streptophyta; class Magnoliopsida; order Fagales; family Fagaceae; genus Notholithocarpus; species Notholithocarpus densiflorus. Next base: position 4,699,562 of record JARYZH020000026.1, on the reverse strand, counting down.
TGTATCATAGAAACGCTATTCCTAAGGTGTTATATTACACAAGCAAGGTTTTTTATTTACATGTCAAAAGATATGAATAAGGTTAATTATCTATTCTTGTTTATTTTGGTCTTTGCCTTTTAGATATATGTTGATTGAACTATATACTTCATTTGATCAAATTATCATAGGACTGTTGACAGCTAAATGAATTGTTTGGTGAAATTTAATTGAGATTAGATTGAAGTTAGGAAGCTGGAAGTTATATAATTTATTTGATTTGGAGTCATTTTTTGGTTTCTATTAATTAACATGGCTTTGCATTTTTTGTTTTCATGTCCATTATTTTGACTACTGTTTAAAGTAATCAGTACTCTCCTTTTGACTCTGATATCCTTAGGACGTTCTCGGTCTCGTTCATTATCCCGTTCACGCTCTCCCCCCCGCTATCCTTCTGGTTCTAGAGGCCGATACCGCTCTAGGTAAACTTGCAAGTTTACAAATGCCATAATTATTTTTTTTGAATGTCCACTTGACTGGTTAACACGTTTGCAAACTAAAATTATAATTGTCAGGTCCTACTCTCCCGCTCCTAGACGGAGGGGTGACTACTCAGTTTCCCCAAGTAGAAGGCATGCAGACCATCCGCGGTCACCAAGAGGTCCTCCAAGAGAGCGAGATGCTGATCATCGCAGGTCTTATTCTCCAGGTTATGCCAATGCTGCTGATCAAAATGAAAATGTCAATGGATATCGCGAGTAAGTTTTAGTGTCTTCAAGTGTTTCGTCTTTTTAGTAACTTTTTGGAGTCTTGTTTCTAGTTGTTGGCTGTCCCAAAGACTTGTTTTTGTCTGTGCTACTTGCATGGTGCTTATATCAAATATTTCTTTTTAGGAAACCAACTTATGATGCTGAGGAACCAAGAGGTCATTGGAGGTCATCGCCTGTTAGAGCTTCTAGATCACCCTCTGGTTCTAGGTCTAGGTCTGCTGATGCGTCACCCAGGCGCAGCAGCAGATAATGGAAAGGCAGTATGCATATTGCAAATGGTCGATGCTACATTTGCTGGCTTGTGTGCTACTCTAGGAAATAAGCTCAAGAATGCGTGTTACATGCCTTAGGAACCATAAAACTTGTGTGTTTTGATGTACTCTATATGATGATTCAACTTTGATAATCCTGTGGTTTAGAGATTTTTTTTTTTTTTTATAATTTCAATTTTACTGTTATGAGGTGAGTTATTATTAGGTGTTATTGGCTGGGTCAAGACCTAATATAATTTAAACTGATATTTTTGGCTCGAGGCCTGCCAAACAATCACTGTTTTGTCATTTGTGGCTTCACCTCCAAAACTAGTACTAGTGGTGGTGTAAATTGAAATAAATTGACATTGGAATTACAAAATACTACTTATTAGAGCTAAGTTGATTTTCGGGGATGCTGGTATATAATGCAATTGCCGTGACATGTACTCTCCGGTTCATCCTGAAATGTAACTGAAAAAACAATTTTAAATGAAATCATTATGGTGTGAAGCGGATTAATGGGTTAGCGTCAACATTCGGTCTAATGACTCACATCTAACAAATGATTTACGCTACCAAATGTTAGTCCAGTCATGTATGGATGTGAAGAAAATGTTAGTAATAGAATAATCTACTTCATAAATTCAAATAGGGTCGTGTTATAAATTCAGAAAGGATCATGTATAAATTCAAAGTCGATCAAAGTTTCAAACACAAATGATTTACGCTACCGAATGTTAGACATGTATGGATGTGAAGAAAATGTTTGTAATTGATTAGTCTACGTCATAAATTCAATTAGTGTCAAGCACAAATTCTAAATTCAATTAGGGTCATGTACAAATTCAAAGCCGATCAAATATCAAACACGAGGAATTCAACAAAGTTGAATTCATAAATTCAATTAGGGTCATGTACAAATTCAAAGTTGATCAAAGTATCAAACACAAGGAATTCAACAAAGTTGAGCTCATGACGACTCAAATCTTCAAGTTGGTCCAGCTTACACAATTATTTCGAGCTACTTATCATATCAATATTATCTCTTCTCAACTGATACTGAAGTTTTTGGTGTCCACGGTTTTAAAAATTGGAACGATCGACTCATTCTTGGTTTCATTGGTTTTTATCAGGTCAGCCCAGTCGATTTTAAAAACAGTAAAAACACCCTGTTTTCAGAGCCTGCCTTTTAACATATTTCAAAACTGAGCAAAAGATTTGCATTGGGTAAAATCTGCTAAAGTGGATGTTGTCAGCCAAAAAAAAGGGTAGTCTACAGTGTAATTGACTTGGCTAATTGGCTATATATTAAAGGGTTTCATATTGTATTATTTTGTATATGGGTAAATACTATTGGAGAGTTGTCAGTTGTCACATGTTAAGATTAATGTGTACAATCAACTTTTGTTTGTAGATAAAGTAGCTGTAAGAATACAGAGAGGGTACTCTTTTGTCTGTTGGCTTGTTGGGTAAGGTCAAATTGGCCTTCCGCATAACCATTGTGTTGTGTAGGTGGCTAAAGATGTTTTGATACAAATTATTTCTTATTTATCCAAAAAAAAAAAAAAAAAAGATAACCCATATATTTGCATTTTATTCAAAATTCAAAATAATCACAATTTCTTAACGATAAACTCTATCCGAAATATCTGCAATTTTTTCAATATTTGAAATGGTCGCAACTTAAAAAGAAAAAAAGAAAAAGAAAAAGAAAAAGAAAAAACCTATAATCACACAGCATGTGAATGAAAGACCTGCATGAACTCAGTCATTTGGTGTGGAATAACACTAACATGTACTCAGTGACATACAAATTTAAGGATTAAGATAAGGTGTAAATGTGTAATAGGGCTATTGTACATTTTCACCCTACAATACTTTTTGAATGGTTGTGATCAAAAGTTAAGAAAATTACTTTTTTTTTTTTTTTTTTTTTTTTTTTTTTTTTTGATGTGAAATAAGGCAACTTTATTCAGAATATGACAAAAACGTTACATCCTGGGTCACCAGGTTTTCAATACAACTTGGTGTTTCTTCTACCCATGCATGCAAAGACGACACCCCTCTGGCATACTGTGCCAACGTGTGGGCTACTTTGTTTCCAGTGCGCGGTACATGACAAAACTGGACAGACCGAAACCTGTGAAGATGGGACACGGCACCAGCTATGAGATTGGCAATGGATGAAGGCGGTTCAGTGAGGCGAAGCATAGCATTCGTTACTATTTGCGCATCACTCTCAAACATACAGTCCCTGATTCCCATATTCCAAGCAAACTCAACTGCTTCTTCCATGGCCTTAGCTTCCGTTTCGAGAGCACCCAGTGGAGCTATCAACTTCTTACTCAACGCTGCCACAACTACACCAAAGTGATCCCGGATAACAACTCCTATACCGGCCTCCTTCTGTTGTTCAAAAGTCGCACCGTCCATGTTCGCCTTATACCAGGGTGGGTTAGGGGGTTTCCACACTGCTTCTACAGATTCACGGTAAGGCCGAACTTCATGGTTGGCTGTTAAATATTCCTCCAAATAATTAAGAAAATTACTTTTAATATCAGTTATTGGATCAATGAGGTTAAAAAGTAAAAAAAATTAAAAGTTCAAAAGAAGTAAAAGGATGAAAAAATTGAAACTTTTTGCGAGTAAGTTAGGGGTATTGCATGGTGCAATAACTACTGGCCATATCCCAAATTTAATACTCTTTCCGTCTCAAATATCAGGCTTCTATTCCGTGCTCAAATGTTTTAAAATGCAATATTTCTTAAAAAATATAGTTTTAAAAACTTACACATTTTTATAATATATTATATTAAATTAGGTTGAAGTTTTTAAAATATATGTTTTTATTTTCCTTAACTTATTGAGCTTATGAATAAATTGGAATTCAAGTTTCCAAAAGAGGGAACTTCAGACATATATATATATATATATATATATATACTTACTTAAATTATACTAAAATTTCTATCTTAAAAAAAAATAGAAACTTTTCATTCTTGTTGAGTTCAGTTGCCCCTATATTTTTTTAATTAAAATCCAAACGTGCAGCCACTTGATGTTTCGTATTAGTCAATTGGAGGGAAACCCATGAGTTGGCCAACTACCAGTCGTTGGTCATTCTAGAATGTTGACCGCCCGTCACTTAAGCAACGATTATGATATCTATGATAATTCCTCGATATAAACCACATGCTATAAAGTCCAGTCCTGAAGTCAACTCTTATAGAATATATCATTGAAACTGAAATTTGAGAGAGAGAGAGAGAGAGAGAGAGAGAGACAGAGATAAAGATGGCTATTGGGCTAATGGAGGTGCTGCTTGTGAATGCAAAAGGCCTTGGAGACACTGATTTATTTGGTATTAATTACGTGAATTTCTCTTTTTCTCCTATATATATTTATGTTGTTCCAAACTTCCAAGCTTTATATATATATATTTTTAGCATCAAAGCATCCATGAAGAAACTCGGGTTTTCCTTCAAATTGATCTCTTTATTTTCTTTCTCACTATGACCATGTCCTTTCCTTTTTTGTGTGAATTTTCTCTATTTTTATTCTTCTTGCTGTCCAAACCAAGATGATTTATTCATTTAATAAATAAAAAAAAAACTACAACAAGAACTAAGATGATTTTTATCATATGGTCTGTGTTGTTGGCTGGCTGCAAGAACATGATATAAGTCATCATTTTATTTTAAGCATCGTCGTGAACATTCACAAATTTATCAAGTAGCTAGAAAATTTTTAGCTCAAATAGTTTTAATTAACTTTTTTTTTAAAAGAGAGTTTTAACCTATGATTTCTATTCTCGATGATAGCTTTTTTATTATCAGATTAAGACACCAATTGATTTTTGGTTTTTGGTGTAGGCGAAGAAAGTATGAATTAACCTTGTTACCATATTTTGTATAATGTGTTTGGTAGGTCGTATGGATCCGTATGTTTTGATACAATACAAAAGTCAAGAGCGCAAGAGCAGCGTGTCCCGAGGTAATTAGTTCATCCTTGCTTTCCAGTTTCCACTCATACTTATTGCAAAATATATTATGCCTCAATAATTCAATATTGTAGCTAATATCTGATGTTGATGCCTCCAAGTTGTCTTTGGTGATCATTGAGAGCTTTTCTTACAAAAAAATCCAAAATTTTTAAACCGAATAATGTGAGAGCTCCATTATCACTTCGTACATTAATTTTTTTGTGCATTTAACATATAATATACCACATCGTATTATATGAATTTTCTGCTACAGTTCCTTAGTTACATGGTAATGCTATAGCATAGTGTTGCCCTTATAAAATAGACAAGATGAATTCAAGGACCACAACCTATATATTTCACACTCATTTTCACAACTATCCGATGTGGCTAACTGTAAGTGGTAAAAAAAAAAAAAGAATCTATATGAAAATAACAGTATGCCACTTACGATAGTTGTGAAAATAGGTATGGGATATATCATAGTCCTAAAATAACTCAAAGGGATTTTGTTAACCCAAAAAGAAAGCCATGAGCAAAGTCAACATCTATCTAAAGTGAAGAGTGGTGACATTAAGGTCTCTTCTAAAATTGAAGTGTTCATCAAATTGCTTTTTAGCCACTCTTATGTAAAATTACATCAATAACGGTAGGTTTTAACTAACTCAATTGGAAAAGTTTCTTTAAACAATAGACTTGGGCTTATATCCTGCCTAGACTAGAGATGTCCCATGACTCCCATTAGCTCAATAGGCCTCCACCTCCAGTGGACCAAAAGCTAAAGAAAATTACTTCATCACCCAAGGGGAATTGAGAGAGAGGCATAGGCTTGCTGTCAATTCTAAGTCTTGCATTTATTCCTTTTGATTTTATCTCAATTCTAAGTTCAAAGTTCAAATTTTTTGATGATTGAACCAAAAACCAAATATATATAGGTAATAGGTTATGCTGCTTTTCTAGTTGCTGCCTCTTCTATAGAAATAATGAGATATACCAATATTGGTGCAGGTCAAGGTGGATCTCCAGTGTGGAACGAGAAAATTACATTCAGGGTAGAGTATCCAGGACAAGGAGACCAATACAAACTCATTCTAAAAATCATGGATAAGGACACATTCTCCACTGATGACTTCATTGGGCAAGCCATGTAAGACATCATAGCAGCATGTTTCTCAGTTACATTTTATGCTCTTAATTAATTACGACTTTCATAAATTCTTCTCCTCCAAAAGGTATAATTTGTTATGTGGCTTGAAGGCTTGAAGCTAATTAGAAAAGACATTGAGACCTAAACAATGAGGGTGAATGATAGGATTATGTCAAGGTTATTATCTTTAAGAAAAAGTGACTGGAGGGATAATGTAGGGCATGAAAAGCAATATTTGATGTGCATTATATATCTTTGTTGTTTGATTGTCCTCCCTCATGCTAGACAAATTTTCCATTTGCAGCATCTATGTGGAGGATTTAATGGCGGTAGGAGTGGAGAATGGAACTGCAGAGTTGCACCCTCGCAAATATAGTGTGGTTCGCAAAGACCAAAGTTATTGTGGAGAGATTGAAGTTGGTGTCACTTTCACCCGAAAGGTATCTTTGAATCTTATATATGAGCTATGAGCTGGTCGCTTCGTTTATTACAATGAGAAGTTAACAACATTGTGCTGTATATATGCACCTTCTCCTCTTGAAAGAATAGATAGTGAAGGATGAGGTTGTCATTCCGAGACCTATTGAATGAATGTGTATTAATTTAGAGAAGTGTGTTTAAGGTTGATCAATTTACCCTAACATACTTAGGTACAGTTCCTTAGCCACAATTCAATTGGGAAATCTAAGGTATAACCATTAAGGAACTATACCTAAGATTTTCTGATTTGTAATGTCGCTCTAACTCAAAATTACATATTTGCCTCTAAGATGTATACTACTCATATACTTATAATAAACAAAAATGGTGCTGTCATTTCTTTCTATTTTTTGTGATGAAAAGTGCTGTTATGTTTTTGCTTGTGATTGAAATGGTTGGTGCATGGAGTGATAAAGGATGCATTGAGTTCCATAAGCCAAAAGAGTACATGACATCTTAATTACAATTTCTTGTTTTATTAATGTGGTTTCTCATTTTTTAAATATTGTAGGTAGAAGAGCAATATCATGGAGAAGAGTTGGGAGGATGGAAGCAAAGCGACGACTACTAGTTCATTTACCAGTTTGGTAGACATGGAATTTATGTGCACCTGGTGGATTTTGGACAATTGAAGTCGCAATGAAACTTTTTTCTGCTAATATGTAATATTAATTTTATGCTCCATTTGATCCGTGGGATGGGAACAGATCAATATTAAAGTTGAGGGGGGAAAGGTATCTGTCCAAATCAACTGGAGCCTTTAGACTGGAGTGGTAAAGGAATCATGTACGGATGTGGTTGGTCTTAATTCCAATAGTAGTAGAGAGAACATTTCAAGAAGTAGATGGATTATCCAGAGTATGTGTAGGTTACTAATCTTCTTGTGGAAACTAGAATATGTTAACAAAAGATATTGTTATTATCAAAGTTTATGTCTTGCTCCTTCGAAGTTCAAACCAATAGTAAAATCAACAACTCCAGCAATAAGATTGATCCCGTTCAATTTTTTATATAAAAAAATAAAATAAAAGCAGTCTTGAACACTAAACCCCAACTTGGAAAATCACCGTTCTTTATTAAATATGACAATTTTTTTAAAGAGTAAGAAAACCACCTTAGCAAAGGTGACAGGCCTAGAATATGACAAAAGAATAAAATTTGAGAGAGAGAGAGAGAGAGAGAGGATTCTCCAAGTGTAATTAAGGACCTAAGAAACTTATTTTGGCCTCTTGGTATATTTAGCATTGAAACATAGTGTGCTATGTAGAACAATAGTAAATGAAGTGGTTTAAGGTTAATGAAACTTGCACTAATGTCCCTATCCACTTAGCTTTTATAGAGGACTCTAAGGATGTTAAAAAAAAAAAAAAACCTCTATTGAGCCCTCCGAACCACACCTCTAAAAGTTCCCATAAAAGAGATCCCTTCAAGTGAACAAGGCCACACAGGATGAGAAAGAGAATAAAAAAGGCATGGGATTGATCTTGCTTAGGTTGTTTTGTTGGCAAAGCTTCCAAGTGGGCCTTCGCAAAATATTTGCCCTCAACAAGAATGAATTCAACATATAATATAACAAAGACTGAAACGAGAATGATTCACCTCATCCATTTCAGACCATCAATTCCTCCAACTCTAGGCTAAGATCCTTTTAGCCCTACAATGTCTATTTGTACTTGTGCCTATTGCTTACAATCTTATGTAACATGGCGTTGCAGCTTATATTTACTGTAAGGGCAGGTTTTGGTTCCTAAGTCCAAAAGGTAGAAGGATTTAGGTCCAAAGAGCCCAACACAATAAATTTTTAGAGAGTGGGTTGAAAACTAGGTTACGATAAGTTGGATAACGCCCATAATGAATTTAAGATTGAAATAAAATAAAGAAAAACAGGTTTTATGCGAAGAAATCCTTCCTCGGCAAAGTCCGATGAGAGTAATTCTGGAGTATATTCTTCTTAAACTTGATTACAATTTCAGTTCTTTGTGTTATAGTGTTTTTCAGATTCTTAGATGAACCCTCCATTCTCTGGAGGATCTCTCACATTATATAGTCTCTTTTGGCTGATCTTGTCCATCCATTTGTTAATCATGCAGGCCACTACTCTAGTGCTTGTCCCATCAGATACCCTCCCAAGTCTTTAGTGAGTTATGGCAACTAAGACAGCACTGTTCAAGGGTTTTCTCCACATAAATGCGGCCAGGGTGTTTGGTGAGGTGTATTAAATGTGGTGGCAGTTACCATCTCTCCAATTATGTCAGGGCTAATCTCCTCTCTAAAGCTCTTCCTCTACAGTGTGGCCCCCTCTGGTAATGTGCCATTGATGTGGCCATGGCTCGCCTCTTCGGCCTTACCATCCGAGTGTATGAACCCCTCGGAACTCTATTGGCCTCCTTATCCTTGGGTATGACACATGGCATGATTAGCTTATTAAATTTTTGTATCCTACATTTGCAATGGTGTATTCTTTTATTCCCAATTTCACTCCTAAAAATAAAAACTATGATCTTAAATTGTTGTATCTAGTTGTGCCCCTAAACCAATATCATATAGTACCATTGATACTTGAGCCAAATTCCTCTCTTACCAAAAGCGCAGCAAAATTCCATCCTTCACATACAAAAAAACCTAGCTAAACCTTCTTAACTTCTGGGTTTTCTAAATTCTAAGACAAAAGTTATTGTCAAAGCCGTCTTAGCTCAGCCGGTAGAGCGCGTGGCTTTTAACCACGTGGTCGTGGGTTCGATTCCCACAGACGGCGTTTTCCTCTGAATTTGATTTTGAAATCATCCTTCGGAATCGTAATTAGTCAAATTGTAAAATATAGAATGATTGGTATCTTAGCCGTCTTAGCTCAGCCGGTAGAGCGCGTGGCTTTTAACCACGTGGTCGTGGGTTCGATTCCCACAGACGGCGTGTTGATCTATATTTTAAAGATTTAATATTTTTAAAAAAAAAAATTGTTTTATACCTTTATTTATTATGTATGAGCTTTTTTGAACCATATATTTGGGATGAATAACCTAACCCCCTTCCCCTTCATAGTTGCCAGTTGCCGCTCAAAAGTGCAAAGAAAAGTTCTCATAATCATGGGCTTCACGTCTCACACCTGACACCTCACCGTTGAAAATGAAATAAATGTAAAATGTACCTTATTATGAGTTCATGGGATAGTCATGTACCTCACAAATGTTACCAAATACCAACCTCAAAAAATCACAGATTTCACAGCTAATCGATTCTTCCACCCACATTCTCATGCCTCTATTTTCCTTTTTGTCTCGGGCCCCCTCTTAAAAGCCCACAGCGACTAAGTATTCAACCTACCTATAAGGCTATAATACTATGGTGGCACCCACGTCCTACACCTAATAGGCAAAAAATATACTATGGTGGCACCCTATTTTGATTTTAATAACAATCTATAGCCTATACTCTATAGGCTCTCTCTCTCTATCTATCATACACTACTTGGTCACAGATTTTTATGCTATAAGAGCTCCCTTCTCTTTGAACGAAGCAATGAAATTTGAGGACTTACTAATGCAACGAAGTGACGAGAGGCAGAAAAGACTTGACCTCGAGGAAGAGGTGAGAGCTTCTGTTCATTTTCCTGTCTTTGGCATTTGAATTTGAACACTTTTCCAATGCAAAACTCACAGAAAAATGGTACTACAAGAAATGGCATGTAACTTTGTCACAGCATATATTGTACAGGTCAAGAAACTGCAAGGAGTACTAGATGGGGAACAAGCACTCAACAGGGTTTTGCGCTTTGCACTTCAAGGTCCAGTTTCTTCCCATCCAAGTCTTTCCTCAGTTGTCCCCCCTGAGGTAAGAGTGTTTGTTTCGGCGTAAATATTTTGTCAAGGAAAACTATTTGTTTTATGGTGTTTAGTTGTGTTCTTGAAAATGCTCTGGAAAACATTTAAGCCTTGTTCTCAGAGGCGAACGTATATTGCAGGTTCGGCTGATTCTGGAAGAACTAGCAATAGTACAGGAAGAGATATTATGGCTGGAGAGAAAAGTTGAGGAACTAAAACTAAATTTGTACAGACAAAGGGAACAGAACAGAGAAAGGGAAATGCTACATTTAACAAGGTTGCCAGAAGAAACTCAGTTGCTATTTGGACTAGAGAACCGGTCAGTGCTTAATGATCAGAGATCCAGATCACAAAATTATGACGAGTTTAGAAAAGAAAGGATGAGAAAGGAAAGAAAACCCTCATTGGGTTCTGTATCAGAAATCCTAAGCATGTCTTCCACAAGATTCAATGGTAAACCAAAGACTTTGCCAAAGAAGAATGTTCAAAAACCACATGCTTACGTTAGGGATAAAGAATCTAAATGATGGAATTGTATTGGATCCATAAATTGGATGGTCCTGTCACATGCCAACATGTTGAAACGTGTTTATGTATTGCCTAAACCCCACTCCCCAAAAAAAAAATCATGTGAAGTAACATGTTTAGTTATTTGCAAATACATAGATATGTCTTCCTCATTCTTTTCACTATTTGTTTTTCCTCAATTTGGTTTTGAATGTGATGACAGAAGATTATCAAATGTCTAGGAGACATACCAGGAGATTGATTCGAAACCAACACCATATTAATAAAGAATCTGTCATCGAGAAACCAAATGAACTCTCTGAGAAACTGATAAAGTGCCTAATCAGCATATTTTTCGAGCTCAACCAGGCATCTATGGAGAGAGAAGGATCAGCTACAGTTCCTAAGCTCACTCTCCCTTGCATGAAATCAAAAGGGTTCATGGCAAAGACCACATTCAACTGTAAAACATCCACATTCCTATTCAATGACAATACTTCAAATCTCGATCCTTACGGCATATTACCAGACTTCGATGGAACAGTCAGGGATTTTGGACCATACGAGAACTTCATCCAAGTCACAAGAAGCTCGTTAGACATTGGCCGTATTTCAGAGTGCTTACCAGCAATGAGGAAACTGAGGTTGCTTAATGCTTCTTGGGTATTTTTACATTATAACACAGTTATAATTACTTGCACACAATAGTCGGACCAAGTAATCTTATATGTTCTTTACCTTTTTGGCAGGTTTTTGATGCATAGGCTATGTAATGTCGACTTGACTTTCTTGACCTACAAACAGAAGTTGGCATTCTGGATCAACATCTACAATGCCTGCATAATGCATGTACCGTAAGACAATCTTAGCCGTGGGCTCCATGTGTCTTGTTCCAGTGCAAACAGGACACGAGCAGATCATGCCATGTCTAATGCATACTATTTTGACAATCATGGCATGATCTGCTTGCTTTGCTTTGCACAGGAACAAGAAGCAAACCAGTCCCTAAAGCCACAAGATAAAAGTAGATAAGTTATAAGTATGCAATATAAGTTCACTTTAATTTTATCAAATTTCAGGCATACCTAGAACATGGATTACCTTCAACTCAAGGGAAACTACTGGATATTATGAACAAGGTATGTCAATGTCTGGGAGAGACTATTATCCTAAAACTTTGGCTAGCAAATCATCACTAACGTATTTTCAAGTCATTATGCTGATACAAGATGGCTCTATTTTGGCAAAGGCTGCAGTGAATGTGGGCGGTATAGTACTGAATGCTTTGGCTATCGAGCATTTTATTCTCCGACATCCATGGGAATCAAACCAAGTATGTGAAGTTAACAACTTAACATCTAGCTACTTGATCTAATCTATATGCACCTAGGCTTATAAAACTCCTATGTTTCCAATGCTTCAAGTCATCTCAATCAATATTTTTGACCACTATAATCTAATAACTAAAATTTTGTTGATCTCAACCAGTATTAAAGCTGACACCAAAACCAAATTTAACATGATGGTAGTCACATTTAGACGCTTAAAGAATTCTGCTGGTCTTATCTTTACTTAGCTAATGAATGCATATACAATTGCAATTTGCAAGGGCCTGGATGAGAAGGAAATGCTGCTACGCCATGCCTATGGTCTGGGTTATCCAGAACCCAATGTTACATTTGCTCTTTGCCGAGGAAGTTGGTCCTCACCAGCTGTAAGAATAACATTCACCTAATTCATTTCACTAAAACAATTTACCTGTCTGCTTCTAGTTACACGCGTGCATTTAATAAGGTTGATGAAAGAACGACCTACTTTGCAGTTAAGGGTCTACACACCAAATGAAGTAGTGAATGAACTGGGGAAGGCCAAAGTGGAATATTTGGAAGCTTCAGTGGGAGTTACAAGCAAGAGAAAGATCATAGTGCCCAAGCTCCTGCAATGGCACATGAGAGATTTCGCAGATGACATGGAATCACTACTAGAATGGATTTACAGCCAATTGCCACGTTCTGGGTCATTGAAAAGATTAATGATGGAGTGCTTAAATGGGGAAACAAGATCTCCTAGAACCAAAATGGTAGAAATCCAACCTTATGAATTTGAGTTTCGCTACCTGCTGGCTTTATGAGTGAGGTAGGAAAACAGTCATAGCTGCTTATATCCAACAAATGGGAAATAGAGGTCCAGATTAGCCAGGTAGAAGAAGCAAAGCGATTTCCTATACAGCAGGCAAATACTGTGAAAGTGATTTGACTACAAATAAGCTTATTAATTATAATCGTCTTAGTGCTAAAGTCCACCGAGATTTACAGTTTATATGCTAAGCTCCACAACCATCTACTACTGATTCAACCGATACTTCATGTGTTTCCAATGGATATGTTTAGGGTTCAAATCCCTCCTCCACCACTTATAATGTATCAAATAAGCAATAGCATTTCCATTGATTTATACAAACGCTAAATCGTAGCAAAACATGATGGACTATTTTATGCACTAATTAGAAATAAAAATAAGAAAAAGTTATGAGCTTTATAGCTTTGGCATCTTTTGGTTTTTTTAACAAAGACATCCAAGGTTCAAATCCCCAACCCCAACTATTAATGTATCAAAAAAAATCTAATTAGAAATAAAAACTAATTCATACAATAATTTCACTGATACATTATCCAATAAAAAATGAAAAAGAAATGAGAGAAACACATGATTCTTTCAGAGAAAAATGGCAACGTACATGTGTAAAATATAACCACTGTATTTATTTGAGCAGTAGAAAGTTAAAAATATGATACATTCCTTACAAATAGACACAAAAGTAAAAACAACAGAGACAAAATGGTCTGGTCCACATTGACAATGACCCATTTCCACAGGAAACAAAGGCAGTACATAATATCTGGATTAGTACAAACTAGAAGCATCAAATAAATAAATAAAAAAAGCCTCTGAACAAGAACTTAGATGCATGAGGCAGTTTTAATTAATAAAAAAATACAAAGGTTTCGCTTTGGCTATTCTTTACGGGTATAACATGAAAAATACAAAGTTGCTTAAGCTTATACACACAAACTTTTTTAAAAGCAAAAACTAAAGAAAAAGGCCAAGATTGTTTAAAAGAACTGCTATGAAATAACAAATTCAAGTACATTTTTAAGACAATGAATCAATTTCTTCGGGTATTCACCTGTTTTCTTCCCAAACTTGATGATCAATAATCCCACATTCCAATGCAACCAATTACAAGGGGGCAAGAGAGGATTCAGCTAAGAAATTTACAACTCTGTTCAACAGATTTAAACCGAATACAGTTTCCTCACAGTTGACTTTTACAGACACTTGCAATGGATCATTGCATTTTCCTTCAACAGTGATGGTAATCAAGCAAGGAATTGAGTTGCTCAAGATCTCACTACTGAATCGTAAACGTAAACCGGATGCATCATCAAGGTTGGTAGAAACTGGCATATCCACTGATACAAGAAAAAGATTTGCATTGCCAAGCATCTTTAAGGCTAGGCACTGGCAGATTACTAGAAAGTCGTCTTTTACTACTAGGTTGTCGCCCTTATCCTTGTTTAGCTCCCCAATGTGGTCAGTGAAAGTACAACTGTTGCATGTAATGCCAGAGAATCCAACTTAGAATACAAAAGAAGATTCATTTTCCAAAAGGAAGTTAAACCCCAAAAAATATCAAATACCATTATTATTCAAATAATAAAAATTGCCAAGAGAAAGAGAACTGTCTCCATAATTCAAATCCCAGTTATCTGTTAATAAGGTGTATTGAGGTGTGACAGTTGCAAATCATACATTGCAATTCCTTTTCTCTCTATTTTCCCCCCTTTTGCTATGGAGATAAAAATAATTGGGGAGTGGGGGATTAGTAGGGGATGCTAGCACCTCCTAACTGCAGGCCTAGAAAGGCAACCCTAAGAAGGGTAAAATCCTCTGACCCAATAAAATTAGGTACCCACTACAACATGAGTGTATTCGAACCCAAGCATCAAGCAAGGAGAATGAACACATTTAACACTACCACCTGTTGAAAAGGTCCTATATAGCAATTTTTACATATAAATTTCCTTATTTACAAATCCCATCACCCACCTCCAGGACAATACAAGGAAAGAAGGCAATACTGAAGAAGATGAAGAAAGGTAAGTATTATAGAATTCAATACGTGACTGACCTCCTAACATATTCAAACATTCCTGGGAGACGAGATTCCTTATCAGTGAAGGCTTCAATATTCATTGGAAGTGGTTTTACAAAATAACCAATGTCTGGCCGCAACTTTACAGGAAGATTATTGCCATTATAAAACAAGGCCAGCTTCAGAGGCAATAGATGATGATGGAAGCGAACCTGGATGATCCTCTTTGCTGTCTGACCAGGTTCCAGATAAGTGATCTCTTCCATAGGAACAAGAATAGGTACGTTATTATGGGATGTCAAGGAGCTGCAGCATCAAGATAAAAAGGTTCAACAAGATTTAGTGCTTTAAAGGTTGGCATGTAATAGACAAGGAGGGGTGGGGAGAGGGGAGCAACAACATAAGTTCAGACAGATACTGCTGAGTCTATAGTTACTGATCACAAACAATTTGCATGAAATTTTAGTAATGATGGCTGAAACTCAGGTAGATCTGGCGAGCCCTTAATAGTTAAGACAACAATTTAAAATATTTGAAAATTTAAACTAGTTTAACACAATATTGATAAAACTATACTCTTTGACTTTTAAAAATCATCAAATATTAATACAACTTACAAATTCTACCAAGGATGAAAAGAAGTTTAAATTTTGACCATGTGAGTCATGCATAACCAGCTTATAGAAAAATATGTTAAAACTTGTAAAAACCACATCAAACCTCAAGTTTAAACATCCCAATTATGAAGAATTTGTTTGACTAAAATAAATAATAATTAAAACAATTAAATTTGTGTCAAACTGTAAGTTATGGAATAGTGGGAGTGGCACAAACTTTTCCAGTAAAAATCATATAACCACATTTTTTTAATTGACGATCATAATCAGACCTTCATGAACACCAGTTAACCTAGACTTTAGGCATGGACCTCACAGAGGTACAAACCCATGATATTAGCAACAATCTAGCTTACATCAAATATACACTCTTCCCTCAAATCTAGGGATGGCAATTTCTGCCCGACCTGTAGGTACCTGGCCCGGCCCGATAAAAAATAGGGTCGGGTTTGAGTTAAAAAAAAAAAAATCCGAAGCAGGTCCGGGGTTTTTTTTTCCAAAACCCGGACCCGACCTGACCCGGTCCGGTTATATATATATAGTTATAAACCCTAAAATTTTCTATTCCTCATTTCATTTCACCTCATAGCCTCACACCTCCGCCTCTCCCTCTTCATCTCTCAGCTCTCTCACTCACATGGCCACAAGCCCACAAGCAGTCAAGCACAGGCACAGCTCTCTACTCTCTCAACTCCGTTTCGTCCTTGCCGTCGCTGATCTCACACTGTCACACAGCCCTCTGCCCCTCTCATCTTCCTCGCCCATGGCCTCACAGCCTCACGGCCTCACGGCCTCGCTCCACCTCGCTCCACCTTGATCTCCATTTTTTTCTTTTTCTTTTTTTCTGGGTTCAGTTCGTCCCAATGTGAGTTTGTGTTTGTGTTTGTGTTTGTGATTTTGAAAGGGAAAATCATAGATCTAAAATTTGTGTTTGGTTTGTGATTTTGAAAGGAAAAATCATAGATCTGACGTTTGTGTTTGGGATTTCTGTGTTTATGTTTGTGATCGTGTTTGAATTTGTGTTTGTGTTTGTGATTTTGGGCCGAAAAATCATAAATCAAAGTTTGTGTTTCTGATTTTGGGCTTGGCTGGGCATGAGGGGATGGGGCCCGCGGAGGCCCGACGGGGCGGGTTTGGGGTTAAGAAAAAAATCCGTTTAATAAATGGGCCGGGTCCGGGTTTATGGGGCAGACCCGCGGGTCAGGTCTGGGTATGAAAAAACCTGGCCCGAACCCGACCCGTTGTAATTCCTACTCAAATCTACATACATAGATGTTCAACCTAGAATGTAAATAAAAATAAATAAATAAAATGGCAACTTCATTGACAAGTATAATAACAATTACCTGTCAGTAGCAACCAATGTTTGATCGGCAGAATTGGAGTCTTTGTTTGATTCCTCATCTTCTAAAAGTATGTCTGACATGGGTTCTGATGAACAATTTTTGAAGAAAACTTCTACAGATACAAGATGTGGGGATATGGTTGAAACTTCAGATGAAAATGAATAATCCACCTTCAAGCCGTTTCCATTTGCAGGATCTAAGAGTGTGTAGCTCTTAGTTTTAACTCGGTGCCGAATATCCCCGATGAAGATTCTTGCTGTAGATACACGGACTTGACTTTGTTCTGATGTACTTGTATTAGATGAATTGGGTTGGTCATCCAACCAGGATTCAAGAGCCCTCTTCGATATCAATTCTCCCAAATCAGCAGAGCCAGAATGAGAAACTCCATGCTGATTTTCAAAAGCATTGCCAACATCTGAAATCTGAATCAGTGGATCAGTGTTGTCATCACCTTCACTTGCAGAACCAGTCTCATTACTGCCACCACTGACATTTGAGCCAGAAATAGAATGTTCAGAACCATAATCTGAAGCACCTTCCTCATCTAAAGACCCAGATAATGAGTCAGTTTCATCTGTGTCGAAGGAGTCACTATTTCTGGCTCTTTCCAAGCCATTTGTTCCTTGATCTACATTGTCATCTCGTAGCAAACTACAAGGCTTTGGGAGGGGTTCATACCCTGGGGCTGCATGGAGAACTATCTGTGAAAGAGAACCAGGAAGATAAAATCGGTAGTTTATGGGTTCAGGTGATGATGATTTTGTCTGTCCCCCAAATATGTGTCCTGAAAGTACATATGCCAGGTCCTTATTTGGGGATAGAATATTTGTTTCTTCCTCTAATCCTTGAGAGTCTAAATTGCTTGACAAAATTTTCCTAAGAAAACGTGCACGGTCACGAACATCATAGTTCAAGTCACACTCAGCCAGTTCAAGCACATAATTTAGAACTCTTTTGAAGCTCTGAATGTCTTGCCCTTCTGCACATAATAAGACCTGTACAAAAAGGCATTTGAAATATATAGCACAGTTTTTTTCGAACCTACTAAAATCAAACAATTCAAAATCAATATGATTTCAATACCTCAACAAGAAACACCAGGAACCATCATATATATATATATATATATATATATATTAAATACTATTAACTAATCTGAATAAGAACTGTCATAATAAAAGAAATTGACCAATAAATAATCTTAATAGCATGACCAAATATACACTTAAGTACAATTGAGTATTGAGTGAATAGATTATAATGGACAAAAATAAAGGGACTCATGAATGGGTATGAGTTTGGAAGAGTACTGCAACCTAAACTTCACACTCCTTACAGATTTCAAGAAATGAATGTTTATAGCCTTAGTAGCTTGTTTGATGGAGAAGAGGGACACTGAAGAACATAAAATCTTCTCTACTAAGATATAGAAATAATCGATGAGATTAAAGTAAAACTGTAGAAAAGTTCTCATACATACCTTCACAATGGAATTAAGTATCTGAAGCTTTGTTTCTAATGCTTCTGAGGTGAAGTGCCAAGCAAGATACTTCAGTACTGTGGATAATGTCCTCGGTATTGTCTCCCCCAAAGAGCTATACTCCCCTACCATCCAAATAATGATTGCACGGGCTGCAGGTACCTTGACTGAATCCAAACTACGAATCAGCTGAATTATAACCTGTAAAAGTTAAAAAGAGGTTACTTATAAATGCAAGAACAAATTATTAAGGTCATGCATAAGATTCCATTGTAGAACACATGACTATAGCATATGTGCTGTAGTGAACAATCCAAACCAAAAAGAATCTTTTGAATTACTTGTTACTGGATATAACTAAATTGTTAAATAGGCCTTAATCCCAAAAGAAAGGCAATGTAAGGACTAGGCCTGCACTTCAATGTAAAAACTCAACCACAACATAAATAACAGAAAGTATTAACCAATAACATTCCTGGAAGATGCATAACTAATGCAATGACATACGAAGGTTCTCCTTTGACATACGCACTTTTTGTTTCATCTAACTGAACTTATAGTTCAATTAAAAAATGCATAACTAATGTTATAAATAGTTATTGAATTCTTATTAGATAAATTTGTAACATGAAACATGACAGGAAATTCAAAAAGCTGAGAAACCTAATAAAATAATGAAAAGAATAGCATGGAACACCTCCAAGTAACATCAAAAACAAAAAGAACAAAAAAAAAATTACATCCAATTTTCTTGAACCAACACACAAGATGCCAAAAATGTGTCATATTTGCCATCCCATTCCTTTTTAATGTGTTCCTTGCCTTGGCTCTACATATCCTTCTAAAATGCCAGAAAATTCAGATAACATAAACAGAATATAGAAAGCTGACACATGTGAGAGAAGATCTTGACAACAGAAGAATAAAGAATACCTTCTCATGACCGGGTGGATCTTGCTTTATGATTGATTGAATTGACATTATTGCTTGAATTAAAACACCCGCTTCTCCATCCACTGATCCAAAGTCACTAGACAAAAATTCTGCATTGTTGTGCGTTTCATTTAACAAAAAAGAAAAGAAAAAAAAACATTTTTCCAAAGCTCAGTATAAAACAAGTAGCAGGCAACAGACCCTGTCTAGTCAGGGCCAACAGCCCTTCCAAGCATGTGGTCGCCATATCGGGAAGTCTTTGTGAACACAAACCAATAGCAGCAACAGTATCTGCAGCAAATCTCCTGTCTGGATCTCTAATGTAATCCTAGCAACACTAAAAGATAAGCATCAATTTACGCACTAAAATCCCAATAACATGAAAGAAGAGATGCAATGGTTGTGATGGACAAAAACGCAAATTATAAAATAATTTTATAGCCAATCCAATCAACAGCAAAAAAATTGCATGTGAATGTGTGCATGTGACTCATATTATGTCATACACGTGAGTTAATTTTAAGAGTTGGTCAACAATTCAAGATTTTCATAGGATATGGTGGATTGGTGTCTTAGACATGGTCTTAGTGTCACAAACTTGAAAGTGACATATTAGCATTAAAATAGATTCCTTCAATTGATGATCCCATCTAATGACTTTTTCCTCAAATTGGCCAAAAATTTCTATTTATTTCCTGTCCCCAAGAAGCAGGTCTGAAACTTCTTTTATTACACAGAGGGATGCGTTCCAATGTCTACCCAATCAATGTTATATTTACATTACTGTGTTTTGGATAGGAGAGGATAAGATGTGCCGAAAACCGGATAAGAAAAAGGGCTTCAAGGTAGGTGTTTATTACCGACTTTTGGACTCTAATACTGATACTGATACTGCTACTACTGATCATCTTTTCCCTTGGAAAATAATTTGGAGATCCAAGGTCCCTCTGAGAGTAGCTTTCTGTGTATGGACTGCAGATTTGGGTAATATTTTGACTATTGACAACTTAAGGAAGAGAAAGGTTAAGATTATAGATTGGTGTTATATGTGCAAATGTAATGGTGAATCTATTGACCACCTTTTGCTACATTGCCCCATCGTTTCAGATTTGTGGTCCATGATTTTTGGTTTGTTTGGAGTTTTCTGGGTGATGCCAAAATCTGTAGTTGAGCTTCTAGCTTGCTGGCAAGGTCACTTTGGTAGTCATTGAAATGGTCACATTTGGATGATTATCCCACATTGTTTGATGTGGTGCATTTGGAGGGAAAGAATAGCAGAAGTTTTGAAGATACCAAGCATTCTGTGCCTGATCTCAAGTTATTCTTTTTCCAAACTTTATTGGACGGGCTGACTGCCTCGAGAAATCTTTCTTTCTTTTCTATTGTTGATTTATTAGATTTATGAAGTTTTTGTAACTGATTGTTTCACCCCAGTATATTTCTTGTATACTTGGGTGACTCCTTTTTCTAATATATGTATATTACTTTATCAAAAAAAGAAATAAAAGCAAAACGTTCAACAAAGTTCCAAGCAGATACACTGACAGCATCAAGGTCATGAAATAGTTAGTATCAAGATGTAGGGAAGCATGACCATTTTGAAATTTGGCCTAATGCATGAATCCTACACCTTTGATTGTGCATGACCGCATTGCCATTTTAGAGCTGCACCTGTTAAACATTCCCATATATGCAAAAATAAACACATCAGTGTAACATGTCACTGACTACAGTTATTTATGGATTACCTGGCATAAATTAAATTCCAACAAATGATGGTAGATTTCCGAAAACTAAGAACTGTAATGAAATTATTTAACACAACATTTTGATGTGGTAAGTAACTCAATTACAGTCCAGCCCACAGAAAGTTCCAAAATGATCATTACTTTATCTGATATATAGGGACCAAAAAAGCCCAACATTGACAGACATTCCTCCAAAAGGTAGCCACTTTTAATTAAAAGTTAGTGAAAAGAGATTATTAAAAATACGGGGGGAAAATACCTGAAACTCTTTTAAAACAAATGAAATGGTTGATTCAAAAGTTAAAGTAGAAGAGAAAAAGATTAGGGAATGCTAAGGTTTTAGTTTGATATACAAGGACCTAAATATATATATTTTTTATTATAATTATGTGGGAATACCTTATTTGAGGAACAAATTGCCCTAAGAAAAGCACTCCAGGAAAAAAAATTTCCAGTGCTTGAGAACATGTGGCAAGGAAAAATAGTATGGGTGTTAAGTAGGACCCACAAAACTTTGTTTTGTTTGGAAAAAGACAAAATAATTTTACGAAGATTTGCACCTAATATTGCTTTCTTCTCTAGTCTCTAGGTGTGGAACGCTTGTGTCAAGGTCAAAATACTTGATAACGTAATATTTAGGTTACTACTCTAGATTTTTTTTAGGAGGTCAGGGGGGGCACTTGCCCCCTCTCGCCCCCCCTTGCCTCCGCCCCTGTGTCCAAGCATTATGGGAGCGATGTCTTGGGCATTTCTATCAGATCTGGAAAGCTTCCTCGAAAGCTTGGTTCATTTAGCAATGTTTGGTTATTGCGTATAAGAAACAACAATTGGTTAGGAAAGATGCGAAGTTCGTGTCCGCCAAAAGCCATTTTTGACTTTGTATTAACCCTTTTTTTTTTTAGAATGACTTTGTATTAACCCTAAACATAGAGAACGAGACAAATGGGGGGCAAAAAGTGATTATCATTATTTTTTAGGTCCACCAGAAGGACCACTTCAGCAGTCCTCTGGTGGACCTAATAATTTCTCCCAAAACTCATAGGTCGTTGAATCATAGCCATTAATTACAACTTGTTACATATAAGGATAATGCCCAACTATCAACAGATAAAACTCATTCAAATTCAAAGACTCAAGGATTACCATCACCTTCGAATAGAAGAGATAACATAAAGATACCTAAAACTAGAACCTAAGAGATATTATCTCTATTTGATTTTTGTATTTGAATTCAATTTAGATTATCTGTACAATAGCTATCCTTGTTGTATCTTGAATTTACATTAGATATAAATACAGAAAAGCCTTTACCGATTTGTTGGTAACGCAGAACAATATTTTTCTTGTGTATTTTTATTAAGTTTGCACTTTTTTTTTTTTTGAATGAATATGTTAAAATCAATGAAAATTAGTTTTTTGAATAAATCTATTAAAATTTATGAAAATTTGGATTTCTAGGAGTCAGACTACAAAAAAAAAAAAAAAAAAAATCAGATTTAGAGATTTAGTTTGAGATTTTAATCAAATTGAAGAGAGAGTGGAAAAGGAGAGGTGTGTTATAAATGCAAAACAAAAAACACAAACTCTTTTTCAATCCTCCAATCTTTTGAGAAGTTGAATTTGCTTTTCTAATTTACAAAATTTCGAACCCTAACTTTTTTTGTTCTTGTTATGTTTATTTTCGTCTAAAAAAAATGTTTTCTAATGGCAAATGGAGAGGTAGGTTACAAAAGACTAATATAATTAATTTCAAGTGAGCAAAATGGCAACTTTTGAATCATAGATAAACAAGATGAAAAGGGATTTAACCTCATGTAAGTTTACTATAATAATAAGACAAGTGAGCTACAAATTTTAACATACGTGATATATAGATTTTAACATTCACCATTCCCACCCATCCTTGTAATACACTGAAACCCTCATTTTTGTACTTTGAAGAAAGTTACAATTCCTTTCGTTACACTTGTAACATGACTCAAGCCCTCGCTCTTTACATCCATCACACTGGAAAGAAGTTTGGATACTTGTGAATAGTGTAAGCCGATGTCTGTGGCTGGGATGTTTTATATCAGTAATTCTCGACATATCTTCTCCGAAGATTGCCTTCACAAGTCAATGGCTAGCCTGTTTCTTGTGGATCTCAAAATTCCTTGACAATTTAAGTGAAAATAAACATGAATTTGGAGTTTGATCAAATAAAAAAAATGGTTCATAATAATATTTTTAAGAGTAAATTACAAAATTGATCTCTATCTTTTTGTACCATATTTTAATTTAGTACCTAACTTTTTAGTTGTGTCAATTTGGTTATTAACATTTTTAGTGCTGTGTCAATTTAGTCATTGTCGTTATTTCTTGGATGAAAAAAGCTGATATGTCAAACATAACAATAAAAATTTATATTTCATGTCATATCAACTACTATCAAGATTGCCATATCAGCATAACTTAAAAAAAAAAAAAAATTTGTGACTAACCTCACATCCAAAATAAAATGATAATTAAAATTTTATTTAACATTTTAATATGTCACATCAGTATTTAAATGAAAAAATTCAAATAACCAAAAATTTTCATATTCTTTATACTTTCTTTTAATTTTTCCTTGCACTTTCCCGATAATCAAACATATCTACGTTAAAAAAAAATCCAAAAAGAAAAACTACTTTACTTTTTCTTTGATAATATGTAGAACTTTTAATGAACCAAAGAGATTAAGACTTAAGAGGAGCCCATGTTAGAACCATGGCAAACCTCCTGTAAGAAAACGTCAGCCTTTGCTAGATCACCTAGCCAGTAGCCACACATGAGGAGATTTATTAGCTTCCTATACAGACCCAATTGAAAATAATTAAATAAATACACCGAAAGCCTTTGCTAGATTACAAACTATATAGCTCCAGCTTGAACTCGTCAATGGATAACTCTGACCCAGCCCCTGAATAGCCTCTGTGCAAGCTTTAGAATCACTTTCGATATATATATATTTTTTTGAGAATCACTTTCGACAATTACTCTCTCTAAGTTCTGGGCTAGATCTCTGATCAAATCGACCCAAACCCAAATCTCACTCTTTCTCTCTCCCTCTCATATTGACCCAAACCCAAATTGGTTCCTACCACCTTCCGAGAAGCTTTTAGATCTCTCATGGCGGACTCGTTGGAGACCGACGCATGGAATGCTCGATTTCAGCTTGGACTATGATTGAGTTGTAACTTGTTTGTTTTGGATTTAAAAAAAAAGAAAAGAATCTTAAGCTTCCTTGAAACTTGCTGGGTTTTGGGGTTTCAACCATCGTATGTGGTACACTGGTACTCCAAAATGGGTTGTAGTTGGCTTGAGGAGACTGAATTGGCTATATAGATTTGATTGGGATTCAACCACCTAAATTGGTGTTTTCATTTCAAATCAATCTAACATCTTTGGTTTTTTTTAGGGTTGTGGGTTCGATTATGAATGTGAATGTTTGAATATGTTTTCATTTCAGTATGTGAAGGTTACATTTACATCAACTCAATCAAAATTTGAAAGGGTTGATTTTTGTAGGATTTGATTTCAGAGTGTGTTTCGATGCCAAGAAATTGAAAGGAAAAAAAAAATGCAGATTAAGAATTATTTTTAATTATTTTTTTCTTTCTCTTTAAAAATTGAGGAAGGAATATTAATATTTAATTTAATTATGATGCTGACATGGCAATCCAAATGGAAGTCTATATGGCAAAAAAATCATTTTTTATTTTGACAGTTAGCCACGTCAGCATTTTTCATCAATCACTTAACGGTAGGGATTATTTTGACACGAAAATGTTAGGAACTAAATTGACACAATTGAAAGGTTATGAACACAATTAAAATATGGTGTAAAGGATAAGGATCAACTTTATAATTTATCCTATTTTTAAAATATATTATGATATTTTTTTTTGGTTAAAAGGTAAATTAATATTAGATTAAGAAGCCAGCGTGGGCAAAGTATTGGCTAGGCGCCTTAAAGAGTACATGCCAACAGCATCAAAATACAAAATATTACAAAGTTCAGCAGAGGAAGGCCTATCTAAAACAACAAAATCTACTTCTAAGCATCAAAATACAAAATATTACAAAGTTCAGCAGAGGAAGGCCTATCTAAAACCACAAAATCCACTTCTAAGGAGCATTCTTCCTTGGCTAGCTTGTCTGCACACCTATTCCCTTCCCTATATATTTATTATGATTATATATGGAGAAAAGAGATTGCACAGAATTATGATTATATATGGAGAAAAGAGATTGCACAGAAGAAGAAAAAAAATGGTGGTGATGATACATGGTTTTCAATTCAATAAGTGGCACAAAACGAGTTATTAACAAAATTTTGTATCCAAAGAAAAATAAAATATAAATAAATATTTATGAAAAAAATACAAAGCATATATATTTACTTACCAGAATTATTCTAAAGCTATGTAAGAAACTTTATTTTCTTCTCCCTAGCTTTTGTTGGTTGTAACTTGTAAGGAATGAAAATAATTGCTCTTACAAGGCTTTATATAAGTCTCATTTCACAAACCGAAACAAAAAAGAACTTTTGAAATTAAAAAAAATTATGGAAGATTCTTTAAATATTGCTTTGAATATGCCACCTCTCTGGCTCCCCTCGGCCCTCTCTGATTCTTCTCAATTATTGATTTCTAGAAGGCTCATAAATTAAGTTTTTAATTTTATTGTAATCTCTTTTGCCATTGTCGGCATTATTACTACCACAAAACCTCGGCCCTCTCTGATTCTTCTCAATTATTGATTTATATAGAAGGCTCATAAATTAAGTTCTTAATTTTATTGTTATCTCTTTTGCCATCGTCGGCATTATTACTACCACAAAATTGAGAAGAATCAGAGAGGGCCGAGGGGAGCCAGAGAGGTGGCATATTTAAAGCAATTCCAATACAACAATATCATTCTAACAAATATAGCACTGGATGGTCATTATAGCTCATATCTTTGTACCCTAAGTGGTAGTAATAATTCAGCAAAAAAAAAAAAAAAAAGTGGCAGTAATAATACTGACAATGGAAAAAGAGATAACAATGAAATTAATAACTTAATTTATGAGCCTTCTAGAAATCAATAATTGAGAAGAATCAGAGAGAGGGGAGCCAGAGAGGAGGCATATTTAAAGCAATTCCAATACAACAATATCATTGTAACATATATAGTACTGGATAGGGGTGGCAATTCGTGTTTGCGTGTCAGGTTTGTGTCGTGTCAACTCATGAATATCTGACTATATGGGTCAACACTAACCCGACATGTTTATTAAACGCGTCAAAATTCCTCAACCCTAACACGACCCATTTATTAAACGGGTCAGTCATGTCGACCTGTTTATCTGATTTTATCAAAATGAAGAAAAACATTTATGAAAAAACAAGCAAATAAACATTTTAAATATAAAATTCAGAACTAATGAGTAACTACGTCACAAATAATCATTCAAAACTAAAGCATATCTCAATATCATAAATAATTAATCACAATATGTCAAAGAAAATAAACCACAACAACTAATAAGTTTATATTCCTAGGATTTGAAGGGTATATTGGTAAATTTTCATTTAATTAAACGGGTTAGACGGGTCAAACGGGTTTCATAGGTTGAACCCTAACCCAACCCGTTTATCAAACGGGTCCGTCGTGTCAACCCGAATATGACACGAATCTATTAAGCCTCAACTCATAACCTGCTAATTTTGTGTTGTGTTATGTCGTGTCGGGTTCGCGGGTCGTGTCCAATTTTGCCGCCCCTAGTACTGAATGGTCATTATAGCTCATATCATTGTACCCTAAGTGGTAGTCATAATTCAGCAAAAAAAGAAAAAGAAAAAAAATTGTGGTAGTAATAATACTGACAATGACAAAAGAGATAACAATGAAATTAATAACTTGATTTATGAGCCAACTGCAAGCGTAGCCGCCAACTAATAACAATGAAATTAAACTTTTCTTAGAGGCCATATATTAATAACAATGAAATTAATAACTCGACAAATGGCCTCAAAGAAAAGTTTCGGATTACAAGCGTAACCGCCAACTGCAGCTGGAATTCAGCACCGTCAAAAATAAAAAATAAAGAGACATAGTACTGGGATTTGTTTGGATTAGAGTATCTCCAACAGCATAGGTAAAAACAAAATAATTCTCTAATAGTTTCTATAAAATGGTCTCCAATGGTTTCTATAAATTGGAATTTTTTTTTTTCTCATGAATAGTAGCTCATTAAGTCTGATGGGCTACTGTACATTAGCAATTGAATTTTTTTGATTAAAAAATTATAGCAACTATTGTTATGTCAATTCTTTCTCTTTCTTCTTGATTTTTTTTCTTCTCATTATATTATATCAACTAATATTTTAATGAGATAGAGAAAGAATAAAGAATCTGTTGGAAAATATATTTAAAAAATTAGATAAATAAAAGATAAATGTAACTGTTGACTTCCCGTAAATCCTACAGATAAATTTGTTTCAATATTTCTTTAGTACCTAAAATTATCTATAAAAAAATGAAAAAAAAATTTGAGTACTTTTTATTGGGGGAAAAGGGCCAATATGATTTTTTTTTTTTAATTTTTTTTAAAGCAAACTACAGATAAATTTTTTAATCATGACTTGACTTGGAATAATATTTAATTTTTCAAGTCTTAAAGAAACAAATATATTATTGATTGGTGGAATCTTTCAGTCAGTCTTCTCAAAGCACAGGCATTGGTTGCAAACGCATATGCTCTTCTTATCTACATACTTGTTAAATCAACGTGAAGGGTGGATTGTTTGAAATGTCACATATTTGGAAACCTACATTTGACTTTTCACTTTCTACTTTCATGATTCCTCATAATTTGTTTTTTCTATCTTAGTTCAATCTGAGTTTGAAACATAAAGGATCATTATGATTGGGTTGACACTTTACTCCCTCTCTCATTTCTGCAAGACAAAATTTACATAATCTAATTGGTCTGGATGGTTTTACAGAAAAAAAAGTTATTATCACATTTGCCATCAATGATCTTCATATTAGATGCAAAATTAGAACATGTCATAATCCCCAGTATTGTTAATCAAGTTAACCTGGTATAAATAAGAAGATTTGAGAACCAAGGTTCTTAATGCTCATGTTTTAAATACTGCCAAGCATATATGTTTGCTGTTTCAGGGCTTTCCTTGTCTGCCTGGTCACTTACTTAAGATTTCATAGTAAAAAGACTCAGAACTTGGAGATTCAGCTATTATGTCAGTAAAAAAAAAAAAAGCTATTATGAAATATGCCTCCTAGGGCAGGATGGTTAATGTGCTCATGCGAGTTCTAGCTTTAAAACATTCAAGTTAAGTCTGTAAAAATCAAACTCCAGAAGATACAACAATGCAATTGTTTATAGGTAAATCACACATATAATCAACATGATCATTAAAATAGAGTAAAATTCAACATATTACCAATGCAACTATTAATTACTTAAAATTCAAAAAAAAAAAAAATTAAACAGAACACCACAATATTTAGAAATTAGATGTACATAGACAAATAGTTAACCCTATACTAAATAACAAATTCAGAAATTTAGTTCAGAGGCAAATGAATACCATACCTTTAACCTTGATTCGAATAGAGGAAAAGACTGAAGAGAAAGGCAATAAAAAAGCAGAAATTAATCAGGAGTATTAAATCTAAATAAAAGTGAATGGAAGAACAAATATTAAGAATGAAACCTGCTTTGTTGTTGCAGGGAAGGAACAACACAAATGTACAAAGAATTATAAATTGAACAACCGTGAATTGGTTTGGTGCACAGAAAATATATATATTAAAAAAAGAAAAGAATAAACATTATCGGAAAAACTATTTGAAAGCTCTAAAATGTGTGAAAACACAAGGGCTATTTAGACCCCCAAATTAAAGTTATGGCTCGATTGATTTTACACTAACTTAATGCTAAGTGTGAAATAGTATAAATGTGAGCAGATAAACAAACAAGCTACTCTAATCCATATTAAAAGCAACACAGCAGTAAAATGGAAATATAAAAGAGTAGGGAAGAAGAATGCAGACACAAGATAACACGTCGATGTGTTATCGAAGAGGAAACTGAAGTACTCGGCGTAAAACCTCTTCGCCGCCCTCCAAGTGGTAATCGATCCACTAGACAATCAGTTGGGATACATGGGTTAGCAAGAGACCCTCCAAGCCTAATCTACCCGATGTATCTAAGCCCTCCAAGCTCCTACTCCAACAAGGCTTTTCGGAACTGTGTCTTGTCTAGCTCTCCGGATCCTGCAATACGCCCAATTGCATCCGCCAAATCCTGGCTTCTTCCAATGCTTCACAGCAGCACCAAAAGCTCACTGAACACTCTGAAAGGGTGTGGTAAGTGTTTGGGCTGTCAACCTCTCAATGGTATGAAAATGGAGAGGTAGGAGTTGAGGAAAATTCACAAGCAATTGTGTAGAGATATGTGGGTATAACAATCTCTAACTCTCAAGGTTTGTGGCTAGGGTTTTCTCTCTGAAACACTCCTCAACATTTGTGGGTAATGTGGGTATATATAGTGTGGGTACAGAAAGTGTGTATCAGATAGTACAGTCTGGCAGAACAAAATGTTTCGTGAGTGTCTCGCGGGAAAGCTTACCTGCGAGCTACTCGCGAAACACAGCTGTCTCCATCTGTCCTGACTCTTCGCATTCCAGTCATGTGCAGAGCATATGCAACATTTCGCGGGATGCTTAGTCGCGAGATACTCGCGAAAGCTCTTCAGTCTTCAATAGCTTGAGTCTTCACACACTCTCTCTCTACCACACAACCCTTACAATTAAAAGCCCACAATTAATACAGGGTACAAACGATTGAATAGAATTACAATCAAATTTGGCACGGAATAAAAGCCAACAGAAACACTGTTGTAAATCATAACTTTACACTATTTATAAGATAATGGTTATAGAGTCCTAATTAAATTTGTTTATAGTTACAGATTTCTAAACAAATTTGATTACCAAAACTTATCTACAAAAATAAATGAAAAAAAACACTGATTTCTAATCAAAACATTAACATTCAAACTCTTTCATGTTCCTTCAGTCAAACAATAAAAAACAGAATATTGATTTAAAACAACAACCATATATTTGCTGTGTGTTTAGAAGAGAGCATACCCAAACAACCTTCAAGGATCCTTTGTTGTTTCTTGAAATAATAACAATAAAAAACAGAATATTGATTTAAAATAGCAACCATATATTTGCTATGTGTTTAGAAGAGAGCATACCCAAACAACCTTCAAGGTTCCTTTGTTGTTTCTTGAAATAATCAGCTACCCAGTTTCCTTTTCTTACAATTAAATCCATAAGATGAATGAATGCATCAAAAATCATCAAATTTTGATTTTTCTAAGATGTATATGAATGTTTTGCAAACATAACTTTTTAAAGAAGATTTAAACAATTTTTTTCTTCTTCTTCTTGTTTGATTGCACATTAGGATTGCAATCTACAAACCCTTGCGATGCATGAAAAATTTTTAAACACTTGGGTCACATGGCCTACAAAAAATCTACCCCATCCAATTTTCTGACCCCTACATAATAGCTGAATCTCCAAGTTCTAAGTCTTTATTAGAGAAGTGTTTGGTAAGAGGTAATTACCATAAAGCAATCAAACTAAAAAGAATTTGGAACCTCAATCCATGCTTAAAAATCCAAACTAAAAGAAAGCTAAGAAATCCAAACTATTCTAAGTCTGAACTTAAAACAGTCAAAACATAAACCATGAAGTTGTATTTTTTCTGCAAAAACTGATATAATTGCACTAAAATTAAAAAAAAAAGCTAAGAAATCCAAACTATTCTAAGTCTGAACTTAAAACAATCAAAACATAAACCATGAAGCTTAGTCAAAACATAAACCATGAAGCTGTATTTTTTTTGCAAAAACTGATATAACTATACTAAAATTCAAAAAAAAGCTAAGAAATCCAAACTATTTTAAGTTTGAACTTAAAACAGTCAAAACATAAACCATGAAGCTGTTTTTTTTCTGCAAAAACTGATATAACTACACTAAAATTCAAAAAAAAAAAAAAAATTTATACATGATAAGTTACAATTCAAATTGAGTTTCATGAGTTCTTTAAATGTAAAGAGAACACTAAAATAGTTAGAAATTAGATGTACATAGATTATCACAGAGGCAAACGAATACCATACCTTTAACCTTAATTCGAATGGAGGAAAAGAATAAAGAGAAAGGCAATAAGAATAAACCTATAAATTGAACAGCTGTGAAAAAAAAAAAAAGACTAATAAGAATAAACTATTTATAAGATAATAGTTATAGAGTTCTAATTAAATTTGTTTATTAGTTACCTTTGGGCCGGTTTCGACGAGCTGGGTTGGGTGTGATGGTTTATTGCCTACCGACATAGTTGATGGGCCATGGGCTGGATGAGACCCACGGCAAATGGGGCGTTGTTTCTGGGTTGTTGAGGTTGCATGTGGTTTGTGGCAAATGGGTGGTCTGAGGAAGGAGATCTACCTCTGTTCTGAGGAAGAAGATGTCGTGGGTTTGTGGGTATGGTGGGTTTTGATTGAGGAATTTGTGGCCATGGGCTGGATGAGACCCACGACAAATGGGGCGCCGTTTCTAGGTTGTTGGGTGGTTTGAGGAAGGAGATCGACCTCTGTTCTGGGGAAGAAGATGTTTGTTGGTTTGTGGGTATGGTGGGTTTTGATTGAGGAATCTGTGGGTATGGTGTCTTTAGATGCTTTGCTGTTGGTTTGTCGTGGGTCTGATCGTTGGGGAGGAGCATAGAGGAGTGTTGGGTTGGGGAGCTGGTAGAAGGAGAGAAGGCAGGGCGTGCATTTTGGAGAAAGAGAAGGCAAAGCATCGGGTTTGGGTTTTAGAAAAGTTTTATTATGTTTTTTTTTTCTTCTAATATTGTGCTGACGTGAAAAATGGTGGGAGTTTCAAAGGTTTTGGTTATATATATATATATATATAAAAGACAGACAATGAGACTGCTCTTGGGTCCAACGCGCTTCTCTTTAAAGCACCGACAACCTCCAATCATCGACTTGACAAATTTGGCTCAGTTAGTAGACCAACCAATTAATCCAACACCATCATGTAATTCCACTGGTTTTTGAGTGGAGTTGTGGTGTGCCTTTGTGTTAGAACTCCTTTCCCTCTTCCTTGTGTGTGTGTGTTTGTTTCTCCAAAAAAAAAAAATCCTACCGGTTTTGAGGTTTTCATGAATTAATATATATGTGGACTTCAGTTGCCCAATTGATAAGTTTTCTTGAACAGTTAAAAAAAAGAGTTTTCTTGAATGATATTTTGGTCAAATTTGGTAAGTTTTCTTTATAGTATTAGATGTCATATGAGTAATCACCTTGATGATATCAGCAAATGTAGAAAAAAGTTAATGGGTATCTTAACTACATTTTAGAAATTTATACATAGTTTTTGCAATTTATATTATTACATTAGTTGATTTATAGAATATAAAAAAAATTTATAACATGGTGGAGGTAATGATTGATTTTTTTTTCTTTTTTAGAAAAAAGTAATGACTGAATTAAGGATGATAAATTGTTTTTCCTTTATTTATAAAAAGTCTTACATATATGCTGATATGCATATGGATTATGGATGTTCTTTTGACTTTTCTTGATAAAGAGAATGTTTGGCAGAAGTTGCTTAAATTCTTGAGACCCGTTTGGTACATGTGTTTAAACACATGTTTTCAGTTTTTAAACAACATTATACGTATTTTCACACACTTTTTCACTCACACGTATTTCCAAAAAATACAAACAACGTTACTAGAACAACGTTACCAAACAGCCCCTTGATTTCTGAAAAAGCTCATAATTCATATTACAAATTTCATCGAGCTCTCTTTTGTACATTTTGGTCACTAAAAACCTTGGAACACGTGTTGTCTTGTTCAATCTTCATCGCCAAGAAAGCTCATAATAAAGTTATTATACATGCAGTCATATTATGAATTTCTTTGTGTTTCCCTTCGTCAATTTTTTTTTTCTTTCCTGGATAGAGTTATCAACAAAGTTATGGAAGATCTTAATCCGATTAAATAAGTATACTTTTTTATTTGTGTTTTCTAAATCATCAGTGTAAAATATATAATTTAATTTCACTCGCCTTTATTATAATCCAAAACCAAAATCTTCATGTTGCAGTGAAACAAGTAATGATTGAATCGAGGGTAATCAATGTGCCGAGTCTGCTGACTACTTGGCAAAGAAGAGAGCTTCCTTACAGTAAAATTTTCTGATTTATGATTCTCCTCCCATGGAGATCAATTTGCTTTTTCTTTATGATTATATTGGGTTGTATTATGAGAGGTATTATATTAACTCTTATTTTATTCCTTAGTCTTTTATATCAGATTCCCCTTTTACGTACCCAAAAAAAAAAAAAAAAATTTGAGTGCAATCAATCGCTTTTCCTCTATTTTTAATTGTTTTTCATTTATAATTAGTTAATTAATTGAGTTCCAAGACTCTTGACATGCACTTATAACTAGTTTTCTACCCCTAAATTTCATAAAATATTACAATTATATAAATATATATATTTATATATATATATATAAACAAATCAACCTCAAGAGAAGCTCCTCAAGAGCTAAATTGTTGTAGAGCCCAAATAACATGTTGCCTAACTTATATTCAACAAAATCCAACTTGAAAAAAATCCATTTAAAAACGCCTGATACATGACTGAAAAACTTGATCATCAAGATTTAGAAATTATAAATATTGGCCGGAAAGAGCTTTAATTTAATTGTTTTTTCTTTAATATTCAAGCATGATGTAACAATTTGATCAAATTAAAGCTTTATTTTCATCCATATAAGAAATTATATAACACAATCATAATATAAGCAATATAAGCTAAGCATCTTCCTCGGTTCGCCATATCAAATTAATAATATAAATATATATATATATATATATTATCATTTACCTCATGAAAAGTTGTATGTTCTCTTCACATATATGATCAAACGATATGGACCTTGAATTCTATTGTCTTGTTCTAAAAAGAAAAAGATATGGACCCTGAATTATTTATAGATGTTACTTGTTGAGAGGAACTCTACTATACGTCTATTCCTAGAAATTAAGCACATAGAATGCCACAAATTGTCCATTTATCCACATAAAATTCATAAATATATACATATACGGATCAGAATCATATATAACATAATTATATATAAATATAACATAAACTTCTCTACCTCAAATTTGGCATTAGAAACCGATGTCCTAACTGTCGAAGGTTTTGAAGAAGTCTTTACCGAAGCTTTTCCAGAGGAATCTGCCAAAAATTTTGTAGAGGAATCACCTGACATCTTTCTCCTCAATAATTAAGTTCACAAATCAATCACCAAAATCTCCAAAGAGAACAAATCCAAACGCCTAGATAACGAACCTGGGCTCTGATACCAGTTTGTTGTAGGAAAGCGCCTCCGGATAGCACTCCCACCTCAATATTGATTGTGAAAATATTATGACTCTAGAAAGATCTCCAAGAAATAAACAATAAGAACGAAGCAAACCCAAAATCAGAAAATAAATAAACACACACAAACAAAAAAAACACTAAGGATTTA
Source organism: Notholithocarpus densiflorus (assembly GCA_030021035.2). Classification (NCBI taxonomy): domain Eukaryota; kingdom Viridiplantae; phylum Streptophyta; class Magnoliopsida; order Fagales; family Fagaceae; genus Notholithocarpus; species Notholithocarpus densiflorus. The sequence continues at coordinate 4,664,669 of JARYZH020000026.1, read as the reverse complement.
CGTGGTTCGGCTTTTGGCCTACATCCACTAGCAACGACGAAGAAATTCCACTAATCAAATATGGAGATATACAAGTTGGTGTATCAATATTCTCACACACACCCAATTCCCAATACACCCAATAGCTCTCTCACAAATACAAGGAATAGAGAAGACCTTGCATCCTATGCTAAACTAGAGAACTCTCACAATAATATGAAGTAGCCAAAACTCTCAATTGCACTCTCTATTTTCTTCTGCTTTTATTCAATTGCCGCAACACCTATGTCCTATTTATACATAGAGTTAGTCGGCTATTAGTGATTGCCTTGCACCAAAATTCTATGAAAAACTAGTCCTAAAATAATTAGGAAACATAGTTGCACTTGAAATAGGAAATCAAGTCCTATACGCCACTCTAAAACAATTTGGATTAGGATAACAAGCCACCGACTTCACACCCAGCCCTTAATCTCTCTTGAAATTTTCCTACTTTGGCATATTAGGCACTTTGATATCATTGGCAACTTTTCACGAAGATTTACATTCACCCCTTGATCATTAGCCCTATTATGTGGGAGCTTCAAACAACAAGGATGAAGTACGTGTGCTTTGTTACCCGAAGACTTGTACATGAAGCCTTGGACATTCTTGCCACACGCAACACAAACTAATATAGTGTCAGATTGAGACTCCTCATCATGAAATATGAAGTGGCAGTTCTTGAAGAATGGGTGAGTAATAGAGCCAGAACCAGAAGCTAAAGCGCATTCCTCATGAAGATGAAAGCCACACCTCCTTTTGTTACTGGTAAAATGACCCAAGCCCTTGCTCTTTACATCCATCACACTGATAACAGGTTTCAATACGCATTAGTTTAAGCCGATGCCTGTGGCTAGAGTGTTTTATCTCATCAATTCTCGACATATCTTTTCACAAGAGATTGACTTGATCACTTGCTTGACCTTTTTGTGTTTCTTGTTGATCTCAAAATTCTTGGACAATTTAAGTGAAAATAAACATGAATTTGGAGTTTGATCAAATACAAAAATGGTTAAGAATGTCTTCAAAATATGTGATTATAATCATTATATAGAAAAAGAGATTGCACATAAGAAGAAGAAGAAAATGGTGGTGATCGCCATTAATTGCTGCTAGGGTGATAACATGATTTTCAATTCAATGAGTCGCACAAAACTAGTTATTAACAAAATCATGTATCCAAATAAAAAATGTAAATAAATAATTGTTGGAGAAATACAATTGATGATGCCGAAAATCGTCAGTAAGTCACACAGTGTTCACATGCTCAAAACAACACCTGCGAAACAAAGACAAAGAAAACCCTAGGGGAGTATCGGTGTGGTACCGGTCAAAGACCCTTCGAAGGTTAAGTTAGAGAACTTTCACAACTCTAGAGTGTCAGAGTTGGGGGAATTATGTGTACCTTGGTTTGTGAGGGTCTTGGGGTTTTTATAGTAGCATGGGGTTGAGATTCGTTTCTTGGCTTAGAAGATCTTTCCTTGTGGGAGAGATCTTCTTTAATTTGCATATCTTACGGGATCTTTTCCTTATAGGACTCTCTTGATTAGGGTTAAGCGTGGGGCACAAGAGATTTCCTTATATGCTTATGCATGGAGGTAAAGTCATGTCAGACTCGTCAAAGGTTCGCTTATCCTCTTCAGCTTCCCCCTGTCAACTTCATATCCCATCAATATATTCTAGTCGTCTAATTCAAATGTTTGTTGTCTTCAGGGTGCAGCCATCAGCTTTGAGGTGGAATCGTCGACTTTCACTTTAGGCCGTGAATGTGCAAGCGAGACTGACGAGTTCATTAGAACTGTCGCTTCAACCTAATATGGACGACTTCATCAAAACCACAGAATTATCCTTATCATCTGCCCCCTACTCCATAGCCCCGTCGGCTTTAGCCAACGGGTTATGGAGTTCAATTCGTAGCTCTCTCCTTTTTCACTATTTATTATTTTGTTTATCGAAAAAAAGAAAGGGCATTTATGGGTGATTCCTCGAGCAGCCTTTATTAATTGCTTGGACACGTGGCTTAAGTGAATTGGCTTCGTTTCTGGACGAGGGTGTCGCCTCGTCTTCCGTGCACTTTTCATCCTATAATATCTCAGTTCCTTCCTCATTTTCTCCTATTTCATCATTGTTGATCTTCAGAGAGAGCTTTGCTATTCCAAGAACTTTGCTCCCGTCACCTTGCTAACTTCATTGCCTTCGTTCTTTCGCTAAGATCGTCACCTTTCAAGGAACCCTCTACTTGGTAAGTCACCTTTTCCTTTCCTTCATTCTATCTCTCATCTTTTTTTTTTTTTTTTTTTTTTTTTTTTTTTTTTTTTTTCCGTTTACCTCTTTTAGAGAGGTCGTCAACTTAGGCACTTAGAATACCTCCATCGCTTGTAGATAAATAGATGTCTAAAGAAGCGACGAGTGAGCAGTCATCAGTCTGTAAGGGAGTGGGCTACGACGAGGTTTTCCAGACAGGTCATGAGCCCGAGGAGGGCCTTTCTTGGTAGTCAGAGAGGGAAACGTCAACCCATTCTCCTGACGAGGAAGTGGAGAGTTGTGTTGGAGAGGGAGGTGAGGAAGAGGAGATAGATGAGGGAGAAGAGGATGACAGGAATGAGGGTGATGCTAAAGAGAGAACCCTTGAAATTGGAAGTTCAGGAAGCCCTGGGAATGGGCATGCCCGTCTGTTTATCCTTCCTAAAATGTGGACCGTCAATGATTTCTTGCCGACGATGACGGTCAATATATTTAAGAATTTGAGGGATCGTTACTAGATCCCTAACCATATCCCGATCCGTCTCCCTGGGAAATTCGAGAAGTGCTACTTAGGGAAGACTGCGGATGTCGGCATGTACGACGCTATGTTCGTAGTGGGACTAAGGTTGCCACTGACGGCGTTGCATCGTTAATTGGCTAATTTTCTTGGATTATCCGTTAGCCAGATTGCTCCAAATGCCTGGAGGATCTTTATAGGGGCTGAGATTTTGTGGGGTCGTCTGAGTGGTGGGAACCGTCAGCGTTCATTGGACGAGTTCTTTTATTGCTACAGACCTCAACACATCGTCTCGTCCCAAGGAATATACCACTTCGCTGCACGGAAGAAAATTTTAAGGCTCGTGTTAGACATGCTTGACTTAAACAGGAATTGGAAGAGTAGATACTTCTTCGTTCAGGGGACGAATTAGGTATGCCGTCCAGAAGAGTGGGTTACAATGCCCCATGATTTTGACAATACTTGGGGTATTATTAAGGATTCAGGTTTAGCACCGTCAGTTTTTGCTTTAAATTTTCCCATTTATTTGTTAAGTGTTTTAATTGGCGTCATTTTCCTTTTTCAGCTAGTGTTTGTCCGAACATAACTGACGAGTAGGAGGCCTTCATCCGTCGGGTCCTTGAAATTCCGTTTGAGCAACGGAAGTGTAGGGACTTGATCACCCTCGACACGCTGCACGCATATTGTGGAGGTCCAGAGCCGACGCCTGCAGCTTGTAGATTAAACACTTATTCTCGTTGGCGTAAGTAATTTATTTTCTTCCGTCATTTTTTTCTTTTTGTCGTCTCTTGGTCTAATGCTCGTCATTTGTCCTTTATAGAAATGGATGCAGCCATGTAGAGGGCGCAAGTGAGGGTAGCTGCTACACGTAGGAAAGAGGGACAGAAAGCGAAGGGGAAGGAAGGGGCGTCCTTGTCAGCCCCTAAGGCCATCGGAAAAGGGGCGCCTAAGAGAAAGGCTGACGGGAAGGACAACCGTCCTTCCAAGAAAGTCACTGTCACCTTCGGGGATAAGCTCCCGAAGAACCCGTCGCCTCCCAAGCCGAGCCGCGGGGCAGGCAAGGGATTAATGACGATGTTAGGCCCCGTCACTCAAGGACCTGACCGTTGTCTTCTCACTCACAAGGACTATGCCGTTGAGATGGTTGAGTCAATCATTAAGGATAAGGACATGGACCCTTATATTGAGGAAATGACGGAGGATTTGGGGGCGTCAGGCCTATTTGACCTTGCTCGGGTACATTTCTTCCTTTCTTTCTTTCTTTCTTTAGTTATTTATTACTCAATGCTGACGGTTGTTCTGTTTTGTAGGGGTTGGTCCGTATGAAGGCACTGCAGGATAGGAGCGTCGCCCAAGAAGGGGTGATTGCCCGTCTTCGCAAGCGCAACGAGACCTTGACCGACGAGCAAGAGCAGTATAAGGGGGCCTTTCGTACTCTCAACACGGAGGTGAAGGAGCTAAGGGAGAAGCTAGAGGAGGAGGGTCATCAAAAGAAGAAGGAGCAAGAAGCTAAGGCGTCGGTAGAAAAAGAGCTGACATCCCTTCTTGGGTAGATGGAGACGGCCAGGGCTGACGCCGTGAAGGAATTCAAGGCTTCACAGCCATTTATTGATTCCTGCGCCGTTTACTATGGTGACAGGTTTGAGGATTGCCTTAAATAGGTCAAGTCCATCTACCCTCACTTGGATTTATCCAAGGTCACCATGGACGATCCCTTACTATCAACTCCTATTGGCGACACTATCCAGGAGGAAACCGTCGACTTCACAGAGTCGGAATCTGTTCCAAAAGATGATAGCGTCATCCTTGCTCAACCCGCTGCGGATCCTCCTGTCACTCCTTTGGTCCCGTCCACTGAGCCTCTGAACGTTAAGAACCCTTTAGCTCAGGACGTTCAAGACAAAGATGATGAGAACCCTCCGGATGCCCCGGCCTCTTACTTTTCTATATATATATATATATATATATTTTTTTTTTTTTGAATTATTGTATATTTAGTCTATCTTTTAGACAGTGTTAAATGCCCTTTTGTTTTTGGGCCTTTTTGTAAAGAACTCATTTTATGTATGGTATGCTTTTTACATCCGTTGCTTTTTAGCATGTGTTGATCTTTACATATATATATGTTTTACTCATTCTTTGTGCTTGAATGTAAGAGGACTTAGGATGAATCCATCAGCCGTGATAAACACCCTTGTCCTGCTAATAATTTTAACAAACCCCAAAGGGATGAATTCGTCCATTCTTGGTCTTATGGACGTGTTAGTTTTAAGGTATCCTAAACTCGTCCACTTGTGGACCTAGTAATGAATTCGTCCATTTGTGGACTTAGTCATAAACTCGTCCACCCATGGGATGAATTCGTCTACTTGTGGACTTAACGATGAATTCGTTTACCTTGTGGACTTGATAATATTAAGTCATCCTCATGGGGATGACTTCATCCACTTATGGACTTAACAATGAATTCGTCCACTTATGGATTTGATATTTTTGACTCATCCTCATGGGATGAACTCGTCCATTTGTGGACTTAATTATGAATTTGTCCGCTTGTGGACTTGATAATATTAGCTCATCCTTATGGGATGAACTCGTCCACTTGGACTTAATCATGGATCCGTCCACTTGTGGACTTAACCATGGATCCGTCCACTTGTGGACTTAACCATGAACCCGCCCACTTATGAACTTAACAATGAATTCGTCCACTTATGGATTTAACTCATCCTCATGGGATAAACTCGTTCACTTGTGGACTTAACGATGAATTCGTCCACCTTGTGGACTTGATAATATTAACTCATCCTCATGGGATGACTTCGTCCACTTATGGACTTAACAATGAAGTCGTCCACTTATGGATTTGATAATTTTGACTCATCCTCATGGGATGAACTCGTCCACTTGTGGACTTAACGATGAATTCGTCCACCTTGTGGACTTGATAATATTAACTCAACCTCATGGGATGACTTCGTCCACTTATGGACTTAATCATGGATAAACACGTAGAATAAACATGTAGAAATAGATAAATACGCCAGTCATATCTGAATAAACTCCTCTTATTATGATAAATGCATGCATACGTAGAAAAATTGTTCTTTAAAGAAAAAGATCTGCCTTTTGGGCTTTAAAAAGTATTGTAGCAAAATTTAATTAAAATAAATTGGAAAATGAGGAGTGTCGCTCTTCATGCTATCATCTACTAGTATTACTTTCGGAGATGCTCGGTATTCCATGGATGGTACAACTTCTGTCCGTCTAGTGTCTCCAGGTAATAGATGCCTTTCTTGTGCCATGACGTAATTCTGTAGGGTCCCTCCCAGTTAGGGCCGAGCTTTTCTTAGATGGGGTCTCTAGCTACGCCCATTACCTTCCTTAAGACGAGGTCTCTAACCTTGAAGCCTCTATGTCTGACTCGGGAGTTGTAGTGCTTGGCTATAAGGTCCTAGTAACGTGCGAGTCTTTGTTCAGCTGTTGCCCTCACTTCGTCTAGTAAATCGAGCTATAGGCGTATAGCCTCGTCGTTCTTTCTTTTATCATGATTACCCACCCTGTAGCTTGTGAGTCCGACCTTTGTTGGGATGACTGCCTCGCTTCCATATGCTAGTCGAAACGGTGTCTCTCCTGTAGGTGTTCAGGCTGTTGTTCTATACGCCCATAATACGCTTAGCAGCTCTTCTGGCCATACACCCTTTGCCCTCTCGAGCCGAGTCTTGATGATTTTAAGCAAGGATCGGTTCGTGACCTCAACCTACCCGTTAGCTTGAGGGTGGGCGGGGGAAGAGTAGTGGTTCTTGATTCCTAACTGTGAGCAAAAATCCTTGAAGGAGTTGTTGTTGAACTGTTTCCCATTATCTGAGACCAAAACTTTGGGGATCCCATACTTGCAGACAATGTTTTTCCAAACGAAACTTCTCACATTCTTCTCCGTAATAGTAGCGAAGGTTTCTGCTTCTACCCATTTAGTGAAGTAGTCTATGCCGACAATAAGGAACTTCAGCTGTCACATTACAATTGGGATTAGACCCATGATGTCGAGTCTCCATTGAGCGAATGGCCACGGGGCTGTCATCGGGTTCAGTTCTTCTGTCAGGTGTCTGATGACGTTGCTGAACTTTTGACATTTGTCGCAGGCTTTGACATAAGTCTGGGCGTCCTTCTGCATAGTAGGCCAGTAATATCCAGCTCAAATCAGTTTATGTACCAACGACCACGACCCTGAGTGGTTCCCGTAGATCCCTTCGTGTACTTCTCTCATGACATAATCCGGTTTTTTGGGGCTTAAATACCTTAGATACGGGTGGAAAAAGCCTCTCTTGTACAAGACGTCACTTATCAAGACGAATCATGCTACTTTGACCTTCAGCTTCCTTGCGGCTTCCTTACCGTCTGGTAGTGCGCCGTTTTTCAAGTAGGAGACTAATGGTGTCATCCAGTTGCTTTTAGAACCTATCTCCTGCACATGGATGGGATCTATTAATGGCGAAAGCTGAACAAAGGAAAGTACCTTGTTGGGGGTGATCATGTGTTCTGCTGATGCGGCCTTGGCAAGACGGTCGGCTTGCTCGTTCTTTCCTCTGGGGATTTAAACAATCTTAGCTTGTAGATCGTCCACCCTCCTCTTTACTTGCTCTAGGTACTTCTTCATCCTCTCGCCCTTGCATTCGTAATCACTGTTTACTTGGTTTGTGATGACTTGGGAATCGCAATGAATAACCACTCTCGCGACCCCTGCTGCTTTAGCGAGATCTAGTCCCGCAACTAGAGCTTCGTACTCTACTTTGTTGTTGGTCGTAGGGAAGTCGAGACGAACCATGCATTCAATCTCGTCCCCTTCTAGAGAACGAAGTACAATGCCCGCTCCACCAGCCTGTCTGTTGGACGATCCGTTCATGTGTATACTCCACTGAGGATACTCTTCTGCCCCTTGGCCTTCTACGTTAGTGAACTCCATAATGAAGTCAGCAACCACTTGCCCCTTAATGGCAGTATGCGAGCGGTACTGTACGTCAAACTCACTCAACTTTATGGCCTATAGTGCCATTCATCCAGCAGCTTCAGGATTGCTCATTACTCGCCGTAAGGGCTTGTCAGTCAGAACAATCACCGTGTGGGCTTGGAAATATGGCTTGAGCTTGCGAGTTGCTGTAACCAAAGTGAAGGCGAGTTTCTCCATTAGTGGGTACCTCTCCTCTGCACCATGAAATGCCTGGCTGGCGTAGTAAACGGGCTTTTGCACCTGGTCTTCTTCTTTGATCAAAGCCGCACTAACGTTGGCCAGGGATACAGCCAAGTTAAGGAACAATTCTTCTCCTAGTTTTGAAGGACTTAGTAATGGCGAGGAAGAGTGGTAAGCCTTTAGATCCTCGAATACCTGCTAACACTCGACCGTCCACTTAAAGGATTTCTTCAGCGTGCGGAAGAAAGGTAGGCACTTGTTCGTTGCCCTCGACACAAACCTATTCAACGCGGCTACCTTGCGGTCGAGGCTTTGTACTTCTTTAACGTTCTTTAGGGGTGTCATCTCTATTATGGCCCGGATTTTTTTTGGGTTGGCCTCGATACCTCTCTGAGACACCATGAACCCAAGGAACTTTCCTGCCGTCACCCCGAAAGCACACTTGTCTGGATTGAGCTTCATGTTGTAAGAGCGAAGGGTGTTGAAGGTTTCCTTGAGATCATCCAAATGATTGTCCTCTCTTCGGCTTTTTACCAGCATGTCGTCCACGTAGACTTGGACATTCCTCCCAATCTGATGTGCAAACATCTTGTTCATGAGTCTCTGATATGTTGTGCCCGCGTTTTTGAGACCGAACGACATTACTTTGTAGCAGAAAAGGCCTTGACTTGTGATAAACGAAGTCTTCTCTTGATCTGCTTCATCCATTTTGATCTGGTTGTAACTAGAAAAAACATCCATAAAGCTTAGCAACTGGTGCTGAGCCGTAAAGTCTACCAGGACGTTAACCCGCGGGAGGGGGTAGCTATCCTTGGGACATGCTTTGTTTAGGTCTGTAAAGTCCACGCACATCCTCCACTTCCCGTTGGCTTTCTTAACCATCACCACATTCGCTAGCCAGTCGGGATAGTAAACTTCTCTGATGAAATCTGCCTCTTGCAACTTGCGGACTTCTTCTATTATAGCCTGGTCTCGTTCCTAGGCGAACACCCTCTTCTTCTGACGGATAGGAGGAAAGACGGGCGACACATTCAACCTGTGTACCATGACTGAAGGGTCGATCCAGGGCATGTCTTCATGACTCCAGGCAAAGACGTCCTGGTTCTCTTGGAGGAAAGTCGTAAGCGCTTGGCGGACATGCAGAGTGCCGACCTTAGTCGTTCGGTCCGGTCTGGAATTTTCGAGAAGTATTTTTTCAAGCTTTTCAACGGGCTCTGCTACTGTCCGTTGTTCTTCTATGTTCATGGTTTGTAGATGATCGTCCATCTCCAACATTGCTATGTAACATTCGCGTGCAGCTACCTGATCTTCACACAGTTCTCCTACTCCATAATTGGTAGGGAATTTGATCATCAAATGGTAGGTCGAAGTTACAGCCTTCCATGAATTGAGGGTAGGTCGTCCTAGGATGGCATTGTAAGCGGATGAGTAGTCGACCACAAGGAATGTTACGTCCTTAGTGATCTGCTGGGGGTAGTCACCAACCGTTACGGACAATGTAACTGTGCCAAGGGGGAATACCCTTGTTCCTCTAAAACCAACGAGCGGAGCGTTCGTCGGAACCAGTCGCTTTTTATCAATCCTTATCTGCTGGAACGCTGGGTAGTAAAGGATGACAGCTGAGCTGCCATTGTCAACTAGGACCCGGTGTGTGTTGTAGTCCCCTACCCAGATGTTAACGACGAGTGCATCGTCGTGCGGGTGGTGGAAACATCGAGCATCTTCTTCTGAGAATTCGATGATGGGGTTGTCAATCTGTGCCATCTTTGGGATGAAGCTTGTTAGCTGGACGTTTTGAAACATCTTGAGGTAAGTCTTACGAGCCTTTTTGAACGAACTAGAGGCCACAGTGCCTTTTACAATCATTCGTATATCTCCTATGGGTGGCCTAGGATGCTCGTTCTCCCGTCGGGGAACCTGCTCTTAAGGTGGATCCGCTCTCTCCTTGATGACGAACCTTTGCAGCTTTCCTTGCCTGATAAGAGTTTCAATTTATTGCTTCAAGTCGTAGTAGTCAGCTGTGTCATGACCGTGATCATGGTGGAAGCGGCAGTACTTATCTCTAGACCTTTTATTAGGATCTCCCTTTAGCTTGCCAAGAAAGGTTAGGGCTCCTTCGTCCTTGATTTACATCAAGACCTGGTCAGGGCTCCTTTGAGTCATTCTTATACAGAGAAAATAGGAACTTACCCTTCCGTATCCCATTCGTGAATGCAACCACGAGTATCTTGTCGTCAGCTTCATCGATCGAGAGGGCCTTCTTGTTCAAGCGGGTTATGTAAGATCTCAGCGTCTTGTCCTCCCGCTGCCTAATGTTCATCAGGCATGTAGTGGACTTCTTATACCTGTGTCCCTCGATGAAGTGTGAGGTGAACTAGGCGCTTAACTCCTTGAAGGTACTAATGGAGTTAGGCGTCAACCTGCTGAACAAGATCCTTGCGGGTCCCTTCAATGTGGTGGGGAAGGCTCTGCATATGATCTCGTCCGCCACCTCTTGAAGGTGCATCAGGGTCTTGAAAGACTCCAAATGATCTAGGTGGTCCTTGGATCCGTCGTAACTTTCCACCTGTGGCATACGAAACTTTGGTGGAAGGGGGAACGAAGTGACGGGTGTAGTGAATGGCGAATCAGTTCGATGGACCAAGTCATCGAGGTCGCTAGATACCCGTCTTCTATGGGCATTCATCACAAAGTCCATCTGTTCCTTCATCATCTACATCTCTGCGACTATGTGAGGTGGAGCAGTATCTGTGATGGATAGCCGGCTCGTGTCCAGTCGTTCTGGTCTGCTTGGGGCGTTACTACCCTCTGGCCCTTCTTGGTCTCTTCTCTTAACGTTGGTGTCTTCTTGGCCTTCCTCCTGAGTGTTAAGGCCTGCGTTCTTTTGGCGCAGTTGCTCTTCCAGGTCATGGTTTTGCTTGGTGAGGCACTCCACGGCAGCGGCGAGAGTTTGAACCTGTCTCTCGAGGGCGGTCATGTGTGGTTCGTCTCCTTGAACGTTGTTGGTGGTCGCCATCGAGCGAGTAAGTACCATACAACTCTTTGTCCGGGAAGCGATAGTATGGCTTACAAGTCGCAAGTTCCTACAGATGACGCCAATTGATGATGCCGAAAATCGTTAGTAAGTCACACAGTGCTCACGTGCTCAAAACAACACCTGCGAAACAAAGACAAAGAAAACCCTAGGGGAGTACCGATGTAGTACCGGCCAAAGACCCTCTGAAGGTTAAGTTAGAGAACTTTCACAACTCTAGAGTGCTAGAGCTAGGAGAATTATGCGTACCTTGGTTTGTGAGGGTCTTGGGGTTTTTATAGTAGCATAGGGTTGAGATTCGTTTCTTGGCTGAGAAGATCTTTCCTTGTGGGAAAGATCTTCTTTAATTTGCGTATCTTACGGAATCTTTTCCTTATAGGACTCTCTTGATTAGGGTTAAGTGTGGGACACAAGATATTTCCTTATATGCTTATGCGTGGAGGTCAAGTCATGTCAATCTCGTCAAAGGTTCACTTATCCTCTTCAGCTTCCCCCTGTCAACTTCATATCCCGTCAATATACTCTAGTCGTCTCATACAAATGTTTGTTGTCTTCAGGGTGCAGCCGTCAGCTTTGAGGTGGAACCGTCAACTTTCACTTTAGGCCGTGAATGTGCAAGCGAGGCTGACGAGTTCATTAGAACCCGTCGCTTCAACCTAATATGGACGACTTCATCAAAACCACAGAATTATCCTTATCAACAATCATATTTACTCACCGGGATTGTTCTAAAGCTATGTAAGAAATAACTTTTCCATCCATACTTGAAAATCTGGTATGCGTAATGTATTTTTCGCCAGACTATGAGCAACCCTATTGCCGTTTCTCTTAACATGAGAATACAACAATCGTTCAAAACTATTAGCAACCCTTTTCACATCATCTACCAGTAGACTTGTTGGAGATAGGCTACACTCTGTTGTCTTCAAAGCTTTAATCTGACCGAGAGAATCTCCTTCAAGAGTAGCTCTTCGAAAACCCAATTCACGTGCAAATGTCACTGCCTTCAGAGCAGCCAGCGCCTCAACCTCGTCAGGCTTGTAAGCTTGATGAATTTTTTCTGAACAAGAAGCCAGCACAGCTCCATTATTATCCCGAATTACCACTATTGCCGCCACTTGAAATTGATTTCCCTTGGAATATTTTTTCAAGGCATTAATTGGATTAACTCCAATTGTACGTGCTAGCTGGCTGGTAGACTCCAAATCGGGTGTAACAATCTTTGCCAATAATAACTTTTCATTATTATTTATATTTGCCAAAAACGTATCCTCCTGTAATAACTCCACCGAAATAGAATGTGTATTAATTGAGTTGGACTTATTGATAATTGGCGTGGACTTATTGTAATAATAATTCTCGCTTTTGTTGGTTGTAAAAGAATGCAAAACTATTTAGTATTTACCCTTACAAGACAGACTTTATACAAGTCTCATTTCAGAAAAATTTAAAAATTATGGAAGACTTGCTATTTCTAGGAAGGTTATAAATCAATTTATATATGAATTTCATTGTGCCCCCTTTGTCATTGTCAAATACTGTAACCATTAGTAGAAATAGAAGGGTTCAATTAATCTTGGTCGTTTAGAAAGCTCATAAAGTCATAATTAATGGGAAACGGCTTGTTCAATTTTTTTTTTTTGAGGAAGTCTTGCGGTAGTTATAAGTTATAAGTTATAATTATATATATATATATATATATATATATATTGATACAAGATAGAAATTCTAATTTAACATAATCTAAGTGTACATATGTGTGAAACTCCCTCTTGAAGACTTGAACCCCGGCCCTTACCCCCACACCCCACAAGCACTTATACTTGTGGAGTGACCACCGCACCAAGGGTACGTGGTGGTTATAATTTTATATATTGATAACTCATATGTGTATTACATCATTGGTTATGGAGTGCCTTAGGTCATCAGGGCTTTGGCTAAAAAAAAAAAAAAAAAAAATTTAATCATATGATGTAATACACATATGAGTTATCAGTGTTATTAACGATATTTTACCACTTTCTTTCATTATGTATTTTTTTTTTTTAGGCGAGATAGAAATTTTACGCTAGTCTAATCTTTTTTTTGATAAACAAACACACACACACAAGGGAGAGAGAAAGGGGTTCTAAATACGCTAGCCTAATCTAAGTGTATATATATGTATATACGTGAAGCTCCCTCCTGTAGATTTGAACATCTATATATATATATATATATATATATACACTTTTTTTTTTCATTACTCTTCTTTTTTTTTTAATAGACAGGATATAGTATTTCAATTTTTAAATTTATGGCATCTACTCCATAATCATTGTTCTTTATTATCAAGCTTACTGGTCAAAGACATCAATTGGTTTTTGGTGTAGTCAGAGATTAAACTTTTCAGATCTCTTATTCAATAACAAGAAACTTTATTTATTTTTTTCTTAATAAAGAGAGATGGCAAGAGTTTGTGGTGAAAGTTTTTTTTTTTTTTTTTTTTTTGAGAGAAGTGGTGGAAGTTGAACGTAAGGGAAAGGGAAAATAAAAGGAAACCGATTTTTATTGTTGTCTCTTGACAACCATTTGGTACAACTTATTTTTCAACTTTTTGAAAATCGAGATGTTTAACCAAAAAAAAAAAAAAAAAACTATGCCTAGCTAAAATAAAGTAAAGGAATGGAGGAGGAAGGATTTGAACCTAAGGTTCTAGGCTTTTCTCTCCTTTGTTGGTGGAAAAGGAATGCAAAATATTTGATCCTTTATATAAGTATAATTTAAGAATTTTTTAAAAAGTATAACTATATATAGAATGCTCTTAATTCTTGACTAGATGCTCCAATACACATGACTGTTATACAAACATAGAATAGACAAAGTTTTCCTCCAAATGGGTTTGAGAATTTCAAATTTTAACCTGCGTGGTAATTTATAAAATCGTCCACGTGAATTATTTAAGTTATGAATTTCATTGTGCTTTTCTTTGTCAATTTTTGTCACCTTTAATGGAAGAAAAATTCACTAATACTCATAAGGTCATAATATAATCATACTATAAGTTTCGTTGCGTTTTCCTTTGCCAATTATTTATTTATATATATATATATATATAATTATCTTAGAAGTTCTAGAAGATTTTAGTGTGATTAAATCTTTATTTTTATTTTTTTTTGTTTTTGTTTTCTAAATGATCGACATATATCTCTAAATGATCGACTTAATATATATATATATATATATATTTATAGAGGGATTATAATTAAAATTCAAAAAATCATTTTAAAAATAGAGGGAAAGAATCATTTCTCTTTCACCCTCTCAAAAAAATATCATAAGTTCACTCATGTGTATTATACTCTACAAATCTTCATGTTGTTGTGAAATAGCTAGTTAATGACTGAATCGATGAGTTCTACCCAAAAAAAGACTAAATCAATCAATGATGCCCTTAGGGCATTGGTTGATAATCCATTTAAAAAAAGTTTTTATGGAAAAAAAAATTAATATTTTAATAGTTTTTTTCATTTTCCATAAAAGTGGTGTCAAAATTTTCTTAAAATAGATTGTTAACCAATACTCTAAGGGCACTCGTTAGCATGACCCTTGTTTTAAACAAATCTTAATTGACAGTTGGGTCTAAAGACTAAGGCCTCATTTGGAAGGAGGGAATGGAATGGAATGGAATGGAAAGAAATGAAAAGAATAATTTTAGAATATTCTTCCCTTCCCTCGTTTGGAAGTTTTAATGGAGGGAATGGAAAGCCCATTCCCTTGTTTAGGAGTTTAAGTGGGAGGGAATGGAATGGATAGGAGGGAAAACTCATTCCTTCCTATTCCCTTAAAACCTCAAATTTTCATTCCCCCCGAAATTGGGAGGAATGAGAGGGAATGAAATTATATTTAATGATTTTTTTACTAAAACTCCCAAAATACCCTTATATATTCAACCCTTTATTTTAAAATAGGGGTCTAATAGTAATATTGTCATAACATGATTCCATTCCATTCCCTCCATGTTGCTCCCAAACAAGATTACTTACATTCCATTCATTTTCATTCATTTCCATTCCTTTATTTTAAAACATCCAATCAAGGTTACTTAATTTCATTCTATTCAATTTTTTTCCATTCCTTTCCCTTACTTAAATACATTTCATTCAATTCTATTCTTTTCCCTTCTCTTATGATCATTCCATTCTATTCCATTCCATTCTCTTATGAACTCTCAAACGGAGCCTAAAGGCGCCTAGGCCGCTAGCAAGGGTACTGTTTGTCATATATTTATAAAAGTCTCACAAATCTATGCACATGAATGTTCTTTTTACTTTTGAGAGAGTTTGTGGTCTTATAAAAATAATAATAATAATAAAAAGAGAGAGAGAGAGAGAGTTTGTGGTGAAAAAAAAAAAGAAAAGGAAAGAAAGAAAGAAGAAGAAGGGGGAAACTGATCTAAATTGTTGTGTTCACTACCATTTGATAAAATTTATTTATTTTGAAATTTGAATTGTTTGAAAAAACTGTAGCTAAAATAAAGTAAATTAAAAAAAAGAACTATACTTTGAAAAAGTGGATTTGATAACACGTTATCAAAAGGATAGTCAGTATAATAAAAAGATAAATGAACTCATTAATCAATACTCATATTAGGTTTTATTTGGGGTATCTAGTAAAATTTGTAATTATCTTTTTAGGAGATGTATGAGGTTTTCTTTTTATAATTTTATCTGAAATTATTTGTCTATCTTTCACTTGACCCGAGTAATACAGTTTTAGATGGACGCATTGAGAACTCTTTTATGTTTGAATTAAATTAATATGTTGACAAAATTATATGTAACAACAAATTTTTCAAAAAATAATTAAATTTACATGGTGATTTGTTTATTGAATGCAACCTTTGTGACTGAAATAGAGAGGTAGAACTAAGCATTTCTAGCAGCTTAGCCATATTTTAGTACTATTTGGAGACTTTTACCTTTTGTCTATATGCTTTTTTAAATTCATTTTCTACCTGACTCTCTATCATTTCCATATCCCTTTTAAATATTATTTCTTAATTTTTTTAAATCTTTTTTATTCATTCCCAACAACTATATTAATAAAAGATAGAAAGACGTGGAGAGAGGAAATAGAAAATATTTGTTTTAAATTGTTTTGCTCATCTACAGTAACCTCCAGAGCATCTCCAATAAATCTTCTATATTTTTTTACTGTTTGAAGAGTAAACATTAACTTTTACCTTTTATCTACATACTTTTTCAAATACACTTTCTAACAGAGTTTTTATCATTCTCTGTCCCATTTAAAATAATCATTTTTATTTGTTTTTTATGTACTTGTTTCAACTTTTTACTTGAGAGAGAGAGAGAGAGAGAGAGAGAGAGAGAGAGATGGGATTGAATATTTTATTCAAATAAATTCTTTTGCTAATGAACAGTAGCATATTAGAGCATCTCCAACGGTGTAGCTAAACCCAAAATTCTCTCTATAATAGAGAATGAAACCATAATTCATTGCTCCAATAGTCTCTCTATATCTCAAAAAGTTTTTGCTCATGAACAGTAACTCATCAAGTTTGATGAGTTACTGTAGATTAGGAAAATAATTTATCACATTAAAAAATTCCAGAGCTAACATTTTTGTGCCAGCGTGAATAAAGGAAGAATTAAATAAATATTAAATAAATAATGAAGAAATAATATTTTAATGAAATAGAGAAAATATAGAGAATCTGTTGAAAAATATATTTTATAAAGTTGGTAGATAAAAAGTAAAAGTCTCTGCTCACTCACTAAATAGTACAAAAATTTGAAGAAATTGCTGGAGATAAAAGAGAATGACTGTTCATTAGTAAAACACATTTTGAACTTTGGAGAGACTATTAGAGTTATGTTTTTAGGTTTTACTCTCTAAAATAAAGAGGATTTTGGTTTTAGCTCATGATCAAAGAGAGTGACTGTAGATGAGCAAAAATAATTTGCCTCATTTGAATATACAACTAAACTCGGTTTTTTACTTTCTACTTTGCCTATTATTTTGATGGGTTAATTACAACTTATCCACTTGTGGTTTGACCCAAATTTAAGTTGTCTACCTGTATTTTGAAATTTGGCATTTTACCCACCTGAACTATGCTCCGTTAGACTTCTGTAACCCACCTCTCTATTTTCAGTTTAAAAACACATTTTAATACAAAAACATAACATAAAACAAATCAAAAGCTTAGGGTTTGAATAAATTTTTTTAAAATTTCACACTATATCATCTTACCCAAATATCATATGGGTTGGATCTTGTCTACACTTTTGGCTCAGATATTGATTGATTTTTTCGTAGATATCTATGAAGGGGATGTGAGCAATGTAGAAGTAAGGTGTTGAATCCCCTTGTTGTCCAACATTCTCAAATTTCCAAATCCTAAGATGAGAAGATGGGCAAGAGCTGTGGGCATTAAAATTAAATATTCCTCCGGAAAGGACTCCACACCCCAGCAATCAAGATCACAATTTCCGAATCCTAATCGTAATCAAAATCAGCCAAAAGTGTAGAAAATATATTGACTTCTTCATTGTTACCATCTTACCCAAATATCATCTTGTCCCTAGTGCCTTATCATGCCTTCACTGAAGTTCAAGTTCTCTCTCTCTCAAAAATCCAGCCAAGATTCATGCTATGTTTTCAATTTTATTTATATTTTTTGGTTTCTCTTTTAGGCTAACACCGGAAGTTTGCTTCATTTTGATGGGTTTGTCACAAAAGGCTTAGTGTTTGCTATTATAAATTTTTTTTAGAGAAATTCTGATATTTAATTTGTATTTTTTTTAATTTTTTTTTAATGCAATGTTCAGGGACAGAACCAGGATTTGAACCTAGGGGAGGCCAAAGCATGAACCAAAAAAATTTCAAGTGACATGGTTTATTAAAAAAAAAATCATGGTAGACAAAACAATTGCACTTTATTACCATAAATATTTAAGTCAAGAAGGAAATAATATGAACCAAAAAAGTTGAAAGTTACAACATGATATTCTAACCTTTTCGAATAAGAAGAAGAATAAAAAAAGAAGAGGACTTCGGATCTCCAGATTTTTGGTAATTGGAATTAATATGTTGATTTTATCACGTTAATCAACTCACCAATATGATAAACCCATACTTTTGGATGCAATTGAAAATCACACTAATGAAGTTTTCAAAACTTTGTTTGAGGATTTTAAAAAATTGGGATATTAATATTAAGACTTAAGAGTTGGCAATGCTATATCATCAATATTGGCTTCTAAAAGAATTTTGCATTTTATCTTTTGAAAAAAATTTAAATATTGTAATGGACTTTCCCATAATTTATAAATCAATTAAAAAGTCATATAAATTATTGTCACCCCTGTAAGGGAATTTTTTTTTCTATGAGATTTTTTTGGTTATGAATTATTAAATTATGATATTGGTGATTTGTGGATTTTTTGTTGTGTTGTATTTGGACTATGGAGGGGCCATGAGCCCAAAGAAAGGGTTAGGTGATTAGTTTTTTTGGGGCTATTTGGACCAATCCAAAAATTTGAAGGGGCCAACTATAAACTCTAAAATATGAGTCATCCAATATACTACTTAAATTTTTCAAATAAATGGTTTTGTTTGGGGGGGGGGGGGGGCGGCATGGCCCCCCTGCCCCTTAGTGGGTCCGTCCCTGGCGATGTTCATCCATTTTCTGTAAAATTTTAAACCCTAGTTTTTTGATCCGTTTTATGTTATATTTTTATGTTTAAATGTGTTTTTTTAATATAAAATGCAGAGGTGGGTTACGGAAGCTTAACGGAGTATAACTCAGGTGAGTAAAGTACCAAATTTTAAAACACGGATAAATAACTTAAATTCAAGCCAGACTATAAGTGAATAAGTTGTAATTTGACCTATTTTTATTTTAGCTCTAGAAATGCTCATTTTTTCTTTTTCTTTTTATTTTTTTGGAAAAAGAAAAAAGAAAATCATTCCCCAATGCAGTCAAAGGGTCAAATGGGATCACAGATTACCAGACTGACACATTTCCAGCCACGACAAAGATAGCGCGTGGCTTTCTTTGTTTGGAAGCCTGGAAAGTTTGACATTACTCATCATCAGCTTTCTTAAACATGGCATTTGAGTCGATTTTGATTGGAAGTTGATGATTTGTGACATGTGGCCATCCATCCAAGTTCAAATTCCAATGAGCTTCCTGTTTACTGTTTAGATAATATTAAAAAACAGATTTTACTAATGGCGTAAAAACATATATTAGTCATTATATTATAAAACTTTTTATAAAAAAAAAAAAGTGATTAATTTTTTTATATAATTTTTTCAAATTTTCATAAAAATTGATCTTTTTTAAATATTAAGTAAACATTCTGAAATAAATAAATTATAGTTTGAAATATAAATTAGATCTGTAAATTTTTATTTGTCTTGGAAGCAAATTTTTTCTAGAATTTAATTCAATTTTGTAATTTTTGATTTACTCATTTTGGGCATATAACTTTTACTTTTATTTAATATAATCCTTTCATCAAATTTTATAGGAGTTTGGACTATAGTATGAAATAGTTATACTGATAAATTAATAACAAACTATCACAATTTAACAGTTTATATAATAAAAGAAAAAGTGAAAGAGGGCAATCTTGGGATGGTAGACAAGGTTTGATTTAGTGATACAAATGTTTATTTATTTTGTGTCTATTTCTAGTTCCATGA
Source organism: Notholithocarpus densiflorus (assembly GCA_030021035.2). Taxonomy (NCBI): domain Eukaryota; kingdom Viridiplantae; phylum Streptophyta; class Magnoliopsida; order Fagales; family Fagaceae; genus Notholithocarpus; species Notholithocarpus densiflorus. Next base: position 4,644,950 of record JARYZH020000026.1, on the reverse strand, counting down.
TCGCATAAATAGAGATAAAAATATGAAATATTTTCACAATTGAGCAACTCAAATATGCTGAAAAAATCATATTGCCATAATTCGAAATTCAACAAGTTAGTGGTGCACACAATCGATGAGGTAGCTGAAGTTCTAGTTAGTTTCTACTAGGACATGTTCACTACTTTGAATCCCTGCATTATCGAAGAAGCTCTAAACCCTATCAAGAGAACTGTCATGATGAGATGAATGCCCAGTTATCTAGAGAATTCATGGAATGGGAGGTAAACATTGCAATTTGCACTAAAACAGATGTGACACTTTAATAGCACTAGGATTTGATGGTAATAAATTGTATTGATATTGATAATGACCCTTTAGCCAGATTTTCCATCATTAATTCCATAATTTGGAGGTTTTGTATGTCTGAATTCGGAATCAAATATTCCTTGTGTTCCAACAAAATACTCCCTTATTTCATTATTAAGAAGAAAAGATGTTCCGTAATATTTAAATACGGATCTTAACTAATCTAGGTTATTGACTTGGATATGCCTCCTCTTTTCTATCAAAATTATTGGCAATTAGTTGGAAGTGATGTTACTTAATGTGTCCTCTCTTACCTTAATTCAGCCACCCTTCCCCAAGCTCTAAACCACACATATATCACTCTTATCTCTCTAAAGTGATTTAGCCTTGAATAGTTAAAAATACAATTGGTTTTTTTTTTTTTTTTTAAATTGAATAAAAATAAACTAAACTAGAACTGTCTTCACATTCATGCATCATCTTGTCTACCTTAGGAGTGGGTAGTTCTTAAGGATTAGGAGTGGTACTGGTAGTCTGGTACCTCATATTTTCTAACCCCTGCCTCAATGAACCTCTAGTAGAGAAATAAATAAACGAAAGAAGAAAAAGAAAAAGTAGAATGCAAACTTAACTATTGATGACTCAACTCATAAAAAGTTTCTTATTGTTGAATAAAAGATTTATAATTGAAAACTTATCTACACAAAAAATTAATCAGTGTATTGGGCTGATGATGAAGAACAATTATTATGAATAATCCATTCTCCATGTATTTCAAAAACTAAAAGTATTATTTTTTAAATAGTTTATAATCAATTTATATGGTCATATTAAAAAAAAAATGATATACTATAAAAATATTTGTATGGAAATTCTATGACGTTCAATGTGCATAGTAACATTTCCCACCCACTTAACTAATCAAATTCTAATAAAAATAACAATTTGATCATTTTTCTTTAGGGATTAAATTTGCACATTAAAACAACCAAAAGTTAAACTGATTTTGAGAAATTCTTGTTTTACGCTTTTTGTTGTACACAATACTCATTCTTTTTGATGTAAACAAAATAACTAATGACTCTATATGTACAATGCTCATACTTTCAAACCAATTGTTTATCTTTTTCATGGAGTGGAATATTCAGTTAAAATTAAATACATAATTACATTGAATTTAATTATTTTTAAATTTTATAACATTATTTTGTTGTCAATGTAACAAAGTATTTAAATTTAATACCCTTATTTAAAGTATTGCAGCTAAGCTTTGCCAATTTTTTTTAAATGCTCACGGTTAATGCTCAATTTAAATGTCTTTTATTTCCTTAAAAAAAATCTCAATGTCTTTAAAAAAGGGGGGGGGGGGGGGGGAACTCAAATCTCAAATATTTTTGGTGTGAGATAGAGAAAAAGCTTTGATATGAATGTGTTTGGCATCAGCTTATAAACTTAGTTTTTAGCTTTTATGTATAGTTTTTTGATTTTTTTCAAGGTAGAAATATACTTTAGCACACTTTCATTAAAAAGTTTTTAGCAAAAAACAAGATAACCTATTCCCAAATGGACAAGTGTCTATTTGGCCTTTTTTATTAATTGAATTTCTAGCTTTGAAGTATATTTTTTTAAGAACTTCATATTTTTTTCCCCCACTTTTTAAATTACAAATATATTTTAGCGCACTATTCGAAGAAAAAATAACAACAAAAACACTAATAAGTTGACTCTATACACAAGCTGACCAAAGTTTACATCTTTCTCAAAATAGCCTAACAAAGTTTACACCTTTTCTAAAATAGCTAAAAGTTTTGTAATTCAACTCATTGAGAATTTAGTCAAATATTACTCTCCAAACTTTACTGTAAAACAATAATACTGTTTAAGATGCTTTCTCAAAGTAGCCGAAAATCTTGTAATTCAATTGATTGTAAATTTAGTCAAATACTACTCACCAAACTTTTCTGTAAAACAAAAATATAAAAATACTGTTCAAAATGCTTCTTCAAAATAGCCAAAATAATTGTAATTCAAATACTATTCTCCAAACTTTTCTGTGAAACAAAAATACGAAAAATACTGTTCGAGATGCTCAGACAATGGCTATTTAGCGAATCTGCTACAGTCCAGAGCTTGGATTCCATCACTTTATACGACTGGACGCGCTCCAATGGCGCGTGCAGCTACTTCATCTCTCATTTCTCACAGTGTCCCACGCACACACGCACTCACATTCACATTTCACACGCACAGCCACAGCCACACAGCACCTAACCCTAGTCACTAACCACTCACTACCATCTCCAATTTCCCCCAAATTCCCAATTTTGATCAAGACCCAGATTCCCAATTCCATTTCTGATCAAGACCCAGATTCCCAATTCTTCTAAAATAGAAACTCACAGTGTCAAAATTTTCACTAATTGATTTTTTATAGTGACCCCCAGGAGTTCCAAGTCAACTAATTTTCTCACTGGTAATCTTATGCACTTCTCTCTGTTGCTCTGCTTCAAATTTCTTTGCATGCATGCACTGTTTAAGATAATTTGTCTACACTCTCATCTTGTGGGGTTGATTTTTTTTTTTCTCTGAGTCTCAGTTTTGGAGTTTTTAAGGTTCTAGATTGCTCTGTAAAAGTCAGTTCCTTCTTGGTTAATTTTCACAGATCGGGCTTTATTGTATTTTTTTAGTTAATTTTTATGATGGGTTTTAGGCATGTAAGATAATGTTGTTGGATTAAGGTTTGGTTGGGCTGATTTGGGAGTTTGGAGTTTAACAATAACTGTTCTGTTACTGTTTGTCTGTGTGTTTTGAATTTTTTTTTTTTGGTTGCCAAATGCAAGATTGTATCTGGGTTTCTTTAAAGCTGAACTATGTTTTAATTTAGTGTGGTTGATATGCTTACTAATTAAATAGAAATTTTTTAGAATGTAGTTCTTTCTAGTTTTTGGTATTTAGATACAATGTACCTTTGGTCTGAAATTGTCTCATGGATTCTGCCAGAAAAGGGAAAAAAAATAATGAAATAAGAGAATAAGACAGTTGTGTAAATGCCACCCTGGTGAAGCCCAAATATCCAATTATGTTTCTGTTTGATCTGCTGGATTGTGTGATTTAAGGGTTTATACTCTATTTATCATCGATGGCTTACCAGAAAAGGGAGAAAATGCATTTTGGATTCAAAGAAGATTTTAGATGAATTGTAGCGGTTCTGTGTTAAACTGTCAATCATGTCTATCTTTTCTCGTTGAGCTCTGGTTACACTAGTTCACTTCCTGACGGTTGTATAATCATATATAAAATATTGACCAATAAATAATGGAAATTACCTGTGCAAGAAATATATTAAGTTTGTATTTTTTTTTTTGGTTCATTTTTCAAATTTCCAGGTACTATTTATCTTTAAGGGGAGTCGTGATGGATTTCAGCTCAGGAGAGGATTCAGATATTAGTGAATCTGAAATGGATGAGTATGAAGATAAAACTTATGAAAAATTGAAGAATGGGAATCACAATGTCAAAAACTCAAATGAGACATTTACTTGCCCCTACTGCCCGAAGAAGAAAAAACGAGATTATCTATATAAGGAACTTCTTCAGCATGCTTCTGGGGTGGGCAACAGTAGTTCAGATAAAAGAAGTGCAAAAGAGAAGGCTAATCACCTTGCTTTGGTGAAATATTTGGAAAAGGATTTAGCGAGTCCATCAAAACCTGTGAACGAGAACGATCCTCCTGTTGGCTGTGACCACGATGAGAAATTAGTGTGGCCTTGGACAGGAATTGTGGTTAACATTCCAACTAAACGAACAGAGGAAGGGAGATATGTAGGAGAAAGTGGATCCAAGCTGAGGGATGAATTGAAAAGTAGAGGGTTTAATCCCACAAGGGTCCACCCTCTATGGAATTTTCGGGGTCATTCAGGAAGCGCTGTTGTGGAATTCTGCAAAGATTGGCCGGGTTTACATAATGCCATGTCATTTGAGAGGGCTTATGAGGCAGATCATCATGGGAAAAAGGACTGGTTAGCTAATAATGACCAAAAATCTGGTCTTTATGCTTGGGTTGCCCGTGCAGATGACTATAATTCAACTGGAATTATTGGGGACCACCTACAAAAGATTGGAGATGTTAGGACAATTTCTGACATTATGGAGGAAGAAGCACGGAAGCAGGGTAAACTTGTGTCTAATCTGAAAAACCTCATTGAGGTCAAGAACAAGTGTTTGAAAGAAATGGAGGAAAGATGTACTCAAACTACAGTATCCCTTAGCAACATAATAGAAGAGAAAGATAAGCTCCTTCAAGCCTATAATGAAGGTTTGTTCTGTTATAGAGATCCAATGTTTACTTTTCTTTAGTAACCTAAAGTATAATATGTTTTCAGCTTTTTACAGCTGTGGAATTCTTGCATAGTTGGTGAGTTGTAGTGTAGATTTCACCATATTGGATATTTTACTATCTAGTGTCAGGCTGTTGTCGTGACATTAATCTATCCCATGTTTTTTTGCTTGATAGAGATTAAAAAGATACAACTGAGTGCAAGGGATCACTTTCAGAGGATTTTTAAAGACCACGAAAAGCTCAAGTTGCTAGTGGAATCTCAGAAAACTGAGCTCGAGCACCGTGGGGTAGAATTGGAAAAGCGAGAGGCACGGAACGAGAGCGAAAGCAAAAAGCTCGCTGAAGAGATTGAAAAGGTATTGTTACTTCGGGCTTCATTGCTGTCATAGTTTCTCTTTGATTCACAATTCACATGCTATAATTACTGAAGGAGGTGGTATCTCATGTAACGATGGCATACAACACCCCTGGACATAAGGGTCAAGGGTGGTTCCCATGCTTGTGGGGTCTACGCCCATGCGAGAGGGGTATTGTATGCAACTGTTAAACAAGATAATAAATCTTATTGAAGAGGTAAATTGTCTTTGGTTTAAAAAAAAATGAATTTGAGAGAAATGATCAAGTTGCTCTTAAAGGGGAAGAACTGAGTGATCTTTTTTCCCTTGGTACTCATCAAATCTGATAACCCCCAGAATGATTGATTAGAAAACCGGTAAACTTGACATTGTCAAAGTAACTCCTATTATATGCTTTAATTTATTCAACTAGTTGTTACTTATCCAAGTAAAGAAATAAAAAAATTTATTCAACTAGTTGCAGCATCAGTTGAAGTTTTCTTTTCATGATTATACTTTCATGTTTGCAAGACTGTTTGACAGAGCTGTTTTTGTTATTCTTTCAGAATGCTATAAGAAATAGTTCTCTGCAATTGGCCTCATTGGAGCAAGAAAAGGCTGATGTGAATGTATTGAAACTGGCTGAAGATCAGAAGGTTTGTGAGTTGTTTCTAAGTGCTTAAAGGATAACCTAAACATTTCCTTGTCATTTTGGATAAAGATAGATTAGTTATACTTTACAATTGGTTTCATACACAGAGGCAAAAGGAGGAACTCCATAAGAGAATAATTCAATTAGAAAAGCAACTGGATGCAAAACAAGCACTGGAATTGGAGATTGAGAGATTGAGAGGGTCATTAAATGTCATGAAGCACATGGGAGACGATGGAGATGTGGAAATTCTGGAAAAAGTGGATACAATACTCAAACAGTTGCGAGAAAAAGAAGGAGAACTTGAAGATTTAGAAGCTTTGAACCAAACATTAATAGTGAAGGAGCGCAAGAGCAATGATGAGCTGCAAGAAGCTCGAAAAGAGTTAGTTAATGTAAGTGTTTTGCCCCTTCAATGATGAGCAGCAAGAAGCTCAAAAATTGCGTATGTTTTTATCATAAGTTAATACAAAGATGCTATAATCATATACATGACTTAAGTTTTGATTTATTATTTATTAAGACTAGGAATCCCTGGAGACTAATTCAAGTGTTAATGTGTCCAATTTTTCAACCCCAAACTGAATACAAGTTCCCATAGCTTGTGCAAAAGTACTAATTTTCTTTCTTTGTAGGACCTGAAAGACTTAGCTAGCCGTGCTCATATTGGCGTTAAGAGAATGGGAGAACTTGACAGTAAACCATTCCATGAAGCAATGAAAAGAAAGTATAATGAGGAAGAAGCAGAAGATAGAGCTTCAGAGCTATGCTCATTGTGGGAGGAATATCTGAAGGACCCTGACTGGCATCCTTTGAAAGTTATTACGGTTGATGGGAACCATCAGGTGTTTTTCTTAGATTGCTTAAAATCTGGTTTGATTAGATTACTCTTAGTTCTAGTTTAAATCCGTTCCAAGGCAAATAATGCTGTCAAATGCATGTTCTTTTTCATGGTGTTGTAAATATTCCATGTCTTTATAATGCTAGTTTAACATAATCATTTGTAAGGATGAAAAATGTGATTGTAAGCGACAGAAGTACATGCTCCCCCCCCCCCCCTTTTTTTTTTTAATAGAGCAAATCAAGAAAAAAAAGGGCTCAAAAGAGTACAGAAACTTTAAAGCAGACTTAAAAAAAATTTAAAAAATAAGATAAAATTCTTTGAAATTTCACACTTTATTTTGAAATACTAAATTCTTTAAAACTGAAGCTACTAGACACTTCCACATTGTTGTGACTTCTGACACAAGTGTACTTGCTATTGTCATACGTAGTTGGCTACATCAACATGTGTACTGTATTCTTTTGAAATGATGTCATTGTTCCTAAAGAGGAGCTACTCTGTATCTTTACCTTTCCCTTTTATTTTACTCTTCCAAGCTAGCTGGGCTTAGGTTATTGTCAGTTATCAAAGTTTCCTGATCTAAATTAAAGGATTAGATTTCTAGTCTGGTTTAGTTTGGCTGTGCTTGTGTTGCTTATGTAATTAGATGGTCTGAATTTGTGAATTATGATGAGAAAGTCCCTTGCCAGTGTGATGTTTGAACAAATGAACGGTTTGCATGTCTGTTTGTGGTTTTTTATTGTCTTTTATGTAACTTGTCAGGAACATGCTTTCTGCTGTCTAATATGTATGCAGAGCATCTACATTTGCTTAGTTTTTTTGTTCATCAGCTTAGATATGAATTTTTTGAAGTATTACATCTATGTAATGTTCAAGGATTCTGTTGCCCCAAATTACTATTCAAATTTTAAATGAAGTAGTTATGAGCTTGCAATGGTATTCAAATATTTCCATAGCCTGTATGCTTTTGGTTGTGAAGTCCTTATTCATCACTTCTTGTTACTTTGCTTGCCTTTTTAACATGATATGGTTTACTTAAGATGGATGTCACTGTTTCAGCAAGTTATAGATGAAGAAGATGAGAAATTGAATGATCTGAGGAAAGAATTGGGTGATGGAGTTTACAAGGCTGTGACAGCAGCTTTAATGGAGATAAATGAATACAATCCTAGTGGGCGGTATATAATATCAGAATTGTGGAACTATCCAGAGGGAAGAAGAGCTACACTTGAAGAGGGGGTCATGTTTATATTGAAGCAATGGAAAGTAGCTAAACGCAAAAGGGGAATGAGTTGAAGGTTGGTATAAGTTTCATTTAGTTTATTATAAAAATTAAGTGAGACGAATGAACAACTATGCAAGGCACTCATTAATAATATTAAATTTTGGCAGATTAGCATGTAATGAGTCTTGAATGTAGCCTTTGCCACCTTTACTGAAAAAAATTTTGCTGCCTATGATAGGTACTGTTGCTTTGGTAGTAGACCAAGCTTTTACTACCTAGGATAGGTGGCATCTTTTCCTGGAAGACAATTGACAATTAGATATAAATTCAACAGTGAATGAAGCATGAGGATACACAGACCATGTTACTTCATTTTTTTAAAGCAGTGTTCTGCAAATATTGCATTTGTATTCAGCTCAGTTTGTGTTTACAAAAATAATCTGGCTGTTATGTCATAGTCATACAACAACAACCAAGGCTTACTCCCGAAATTTTGGGATGGGCCATGGATCCTCAACAGACTAGTCAGGGTCAGCCCACGTTATAGTCTTACCCATGATTATGTTAGTCATAAATGATGTTATATTCTCTAGTCGTTAGCCTTTGTTATAGTCATTCCCATGATTATGTTAGTATAAATGAGTAAATGACATTAAATTCTTTATTCAGTAGCTTTAATGTACCCATGATTTCAGTATCTTGTAAGGAAGGCCATATTCAATACTTTTCTCACATTAAAACATTGTTGCTTTGTTTGCAGGAAATAATATATCTGAGTCCTCTAACGGAACAATGTAGTGGAATTTGGAAGACATGTCACTGAGAGATGGAATAAGCTGCCCGCTTACATGATAGTGGCGGGTGTTCAAGGCATGTGTTCTCTGTAATTTATTGTGTTTCATATCGGAGAGACGTTCTCTCTCCAAGTCTCCATTGAACAACTTGTTGAAAGCAACTGCATATTTAGCATTCTTCTTGTTCAATGGATGGGAAACTTGATGGAAAATCTATTTGAAAATGCAGTGTAGCCTTCAATCTAAAACTTGTGTTTTAAAATAAACTTATTTTCTTCCCCCGTTCCTTGAGTATTTGAGTTACCATTGTAGTCCCATATCTACCAAACATAACCAAATGTGATTGAGGTATAGAAACATCAAATATCATTGGGTTAGAACAAAGCCTCTATTCATTTCTGATGGAAATATGTTATAAGTTTAGAGGGACAACTTCCTCACAACTGTTGAGGTGGCGAGTTGTTAATGGTAAGCAATAAAGTGGCGTCAATGGTAGGCATATATGAGAATCAATAATAACTTTATCAACTCAGCAGTTCTGGAAACTATCATGTCTATAGTGTATTACTAGAAAATATTTAACTCCAAAGTCTAGTTTTGGAGTCAGTCATCTTGATGAATAATGAAATACCAAACTTGTGACTGCTACTATCCACATTCCCTGGCTTGGATCTTGCTTCATAAATAGTTAGCCGCACAAAGATGGAATAGGCTTAGGTCTCTTGCTTATAGTACTGCATGCGGGCATGTATTGGCTTCAGCTGAACTGCAAGCCTTTTCTACTTTGTTCCACGTCCATTGTTTCTTGGTGTACGCTGGTATCCCAATTCAGGGATCAACTGCAATGTTGGAGAGAGTTGTTTCTTTATCTCTGAAAATAGTTTAGAAACAGATTGTTCAAGTTCCTATTATTATTGATGCCACTGCGGAACTATGGGTGTTGTTTCTTTTCATTGCTTAAGGTTATGGAAGTGCAATTCCTAATGGTGAACATTGCTGCTTTGCAATTTAGTGAACAATTCTTCGTGGGTTTTGAATTTGTGGTGTCAGTTTCTGAGTCATGGAAAGTCACAGCTCGTTTAATAATTACCGAATAATATTGGTAACATGAACTATGAAGACTATCTAACTGTTTAAGCCATGAAAATCGAGTGCAGTTATGAAAAATGAAAAGATAGAATTTTTGTATTACTTTCCCTAAATTCTGGTTTTTTTTTTTAATTATTTATAATTGGATAGTTACAGCAAGAATTAGTTTAAAATTATAAAACTCTTTGCAAATACGTAATACAAAAATTTAGTGAAAAGTTAACTGATGAGTTCATTGGTTTAAGAAATTTTTTTAGAAATTTTTTATAAGAAATATTTTTAAAAACTTTTAATAAGAAAAAAAAAAAAATAATGCTATAGATACAAACTATTTTACAACATTTTTACAAATTGCTGATGTGGCAAATTCTTACTATTTGGAAAATGCTAAAGTCACATCAGCAGTTTGTAAAAATTTTGTAAAATAATTTGTTTTATAGTTTTTTTTTTTTTTATAAAAATGATTTAAAACTTTTTAAAAATGGTCCATTAACTAATGCTTAAGGACACCCATTAAGTAGAGTAAAAAATTTATATATCAAGCCAACTGAAAAGTTCCGGTTGAGATATAAACCGATACAAGACATATGAGTAATGTTATTAATTTTAATCTAGATTCACCATTAAAATTACATTTTTGCTCACCAGTAACAACTTGTTTTATTAATTGGGAAAATACGAGAGAGATGTTATATAATTAATGATATTCCTAACCTCAAATGCTTATAGTATTATTGGGACTCACCTTTTCACCTTAAAATTTTGTTATCATGATGAAAAACATTGAAAAGTCCAGTCCATGGACCATGTCCACCCAAAAAAAAAAAAAAAAAAGGATCACGAAGAATGTATCGTATAAACAACAATAATAATAATTAAAAAAAGCATATGTCTCATTTCTTTGCTTTTATTTATTTATTTATTGAGAAGAGATTTTGTTTCATTTCTTTGCTGAATGCATAAAAATCCTTCATTCAGTTTCGTGATACATTGCGTGATACGTGGGTCATTTTTATTTGTTCGGAGAGAAAAGGTGATGAATATTAATGGGCAAGGCTTGTGTCCAGTGAAAATTTTCACTGGACACGGCAAGATTTGGACACGTGTCCAAGATCCAACGTTTAATGGGCCTGGCATATGGCTAATGGCTATATATAGGGCTTAGCTACCGCCATTACTCTCTTTTCATCTTATCTGTGGCTGTGAGTAAAACTTTCTTCACTTCCTTCTCCTCCAGGTACTCTCTACTTTCTACTTATTATTATTTTTATAATTTTTGTTACTTGATCATGTAAATCCATGGCATTGGATAAACATTTGCATTTAATTTTTTCTTTTTCTTTTTTGGAATACTCTTCGAGTGAAAGACGCTTTAGAAAGTGTGTGGACTTACAATTTGCTCAAAATAGATACACATTTATATATACCTATGTACAAGCATGCAATTTTACAATTTTTTGTAAAAGAGAGTTTTAATCTATAGCGTCTACTTTTTATTATGATGGCTATTTATTATCATATCAAGACATCAATTGGTTTTTTTGGTGTAGGCAAGGATTGAATCTCAGATCTCTTATTCAACTATCAAAGACTTTACTAGGTGGGATGTACAAGCATGCATTTGTGTGTGTGTTTAGAAAGTGTTAAAAGTTAAGGAACTATATGGTTTTTTTGACAAGAGACTAAACTAATGAGAAGTTCTTACTTAATTTTATTCAATGTCTCATTTTGACTTGTTGTACATTATGTAAATTTTAATTAAATATCATACTTTGTTGTAAGATTTTACTAAGCTTAATGAAACATTCTCATACAATGTTGAATTCTTTAGACCTAACTTTTAAATTTTTTTTTTTTTATTTATTTATTTATTTTAAATTGTGAATTGTACATTTGTATTGTTTTTATAACATAATACTATACATTTATTCTCATTTTAGGAGATAATAAGCTTTGCTTCTTTGGAGATTCCAGCCTCTTGAATAGTTGAATTTAAAGGGATCAACACTATCATTTTTATTTATTTATAATTACGGCCACTGTGATCCTAGGAAGCACAGATGCTTCATTTTGGGGTGCCGTACTTGTGTACCGCCTGAGTCATGTTATAATTTTTTAAAGATTGCTTGTGTCACCATATTGTACCCGTACCTGTGTTCGTGCTTCCTAGCTGTGATTAGTGCTAGAATATAATGTTGATTATATAAGTTGGGAAATAATAATAATAAGAAAACAATGGGCGGGTTTTTGAACAGATGAGTTTGAAATGAAAAGGTTTGCTTTGTTCAAACAGAGCACAAGAAAAAGGAATTGAATTTATAAATTAGAGAAAAAAAGCAAGAGTTATGGGATCGGGTTTTAAAATTTCAGAATTCTACTTTGAATATTATATGCTGAAGGGTTTTGATGAATCAGAATTCTACTTTGAATGTTTTATGCTGAAGGGTTTTAATATATCAGAATTCTACTCTGAATGTTTTGTGCTATGCATATGATCTGGTGAGCTTGCATGAAGGTCTCATGGACTTGTCCAGTTGTCTTAGAGTTGTTTGTCTTCAGCTGCTGGAACTGTTATCTGGGTCATTTAGAGATGTAAATCTAAAAAGGAATTTCACTTTGGATAAGTGACCTTTGTTCCTTGTATTTGCTGATTACGAAGTAGTTTATTTATATTTCTAGAATTTTGATGTATCTTGTTGTATTTGTATCACTGATGTTGAAGGCACGTTATATTTTAGGTTTAAATGGACGACCATATTCTTGAAGAGTTGCAAAAAGCACGCAGACTTGTTGTGAGCCTTGCCAAGGAAGTTGATGTCAAGAATGAAAAATTGTTTGGAATGGAGAGCAAGTTAGATGAGACCTTTCGCATGATGATGGAGGAGAAAGCTAAGCTGCAGCAAGTGCAGCGAGCTTACTCTCAAGGTATGTTACACTTCATTAATAGCAAATTCGTTTCAAATTCCATCTGCTTAAAAGTTATTTATTCTTATCTTACCACATTATGCATATGCACTCCAAAAATTGAATGGGTTGAATACATGCTTTCTTGGTTGCTGCATGCCTGTGTTATATTACTTATGACATATTCATATTATCGTTCACGCATTGGGATGGGACTAAAGATTTTAATATGTTCAAAATGGGAATCCTGTCTCTGGATAACAAAAACAACTTTGCAGTTCTGGCAAGACTCAAGCAACCAAGGAATACCCCCACGAACTATACCTGTGAAAATTTGTCTAGAAAGAGTGAGCTTAATGGTGTCTATGGTATAAAAAATTGCTGAATCTGCAGAAGGGTTGGTTGATTGGTATATAATGGCGGTCTAGTTTTAATTAAGCTTGTGAATGCATTCTTTGCTAGTATTTTAATAATTGCAGTGAACTTAAATGTGAGATGGGAGAATAAATCATGTTTGAATATCAACCAGTCCAGCATGTAAACTCCATTCGAATACTTGAGAGAATTGCCAACCTTATGAATAGCATTGCCTCTTTACCCTTATGGTTGGTGTTACACTTTTAATCTGTGGCTTTGTTTCTTACTGCCTTGTGAAATTCAGTCAATTTAGCACTACCTTTGCTTCAGTTGTATATCTTGCATTGAAACTTTGTTAGATTCTGTCTTCTACTATTCTTCTGCATCTTTTCATTCTTCTATTTTATGCAGTTGAGATCTGACTAATCTGAATTAGCATTATCATTTGCGGCACTTTGAAGTGCTAGAACATGTGTGCTTATCTCATACTTAATAATATATTCTTTAGAAATGAAGAGGGCACAGTTTGTCGCCGAACAAAATGCAAAGTTGCAGCAGAGAGTTAAAGAATTGGAGAAGCGAGAGGCCCAAATTGATCTGGAGCGGAAAAGTTTACTTATTGAGAGGAAGAAGGTAACATAAAACTTTGTAAATGATCCCTTATGTATGACTTTAGCCATATATGGGCTCTATCCATTTGCAGTGCCAGATATAAGGTCCTGGTAATATTATCCAAGGTTAGTTGTTTTTTTACGGTGTAAAGCTGGTCCTCTTGTTTTGTTATGCCTATAGGATTACTTGAACAACATATCAACCTTTTGTATGATTCATATGCATTTTTTGTCATCTACAAGTATTGTTTCCTTCATTTGCTATGGAACAATTTAAATGTGTTTGTGTAGCAAAACATGGCATTCAAATTACAGTTGTATGTGCATATTTTGCCATTATCTGCTGCCCATTTTAGAATTTAGATTCAATTCCATGAATCCATGTAGTTCTAGCTAGAACTTGTTTTGATTGAATTCCATATGGTTCTTGCCAGAACTTTGTCTGCGATTTACTTGATGATAGTTGTTGTGAGCCAACTCCAACAATAGTTTTACATTAAGCTAACATCTTAACTGCTATAGTTGAAAGCTCAAAGCTCTACAAAACATGACTACATATCAACCATCCAAATTGATGCCCTGAGAAAAGAACTGGAGGAAAAAGTGGATGAGTTGCAATCCATGGACACCCTTAACCAAACTCTGATACTTAAGGAGCATATGAGTAACCTTGAGCTGCAAGATGCTCGCAAAGAATTGATAAATGTAAGATTTTTCTTATTTTCTTCTGCACATGGTTAGTGTTTGCCGAAAATGCTCAACTTTTTATGTATATTATCAACTACCTTTTTGTTTTGCTAATATCTGCCCTCTCCAAAAAAAAAAAAAAAAAAACAATAAGAAGTGATGTCTTTGTGTTTGCCATACAGGGTTTGCAAGATATTTGGAATGACCAAGACCTTTTTGGAATCAAAAGAATGGGTGAGGTTGATGAGAAACCGTTTAAAGGTGTGTGCTTAAAAAAATTCCCTAATGATTGGGAGGTAAATGCAGCAGAACTAATTTCACTGTGGCAAGCCAATGTTAGTAATCCAATTTGGCATCCTTTCAAAACAGAATTTGTTGATGGAAAATTGCAGGTACTTTTCTTTACCTTCTTTTTATTACTTCTTTCATATAGTTTAAAGTTCAATATGGATACCTGAGATGTTTCTTGGATAAAAATATGTCAGGGCATTGTTGTCAAGGAAGTATTATGGGACATTGGTTTTGTCTATTACAATAGACAGTATGATGATTTTTCCAGATTTTTCCTTGCAGAATAAAGGCCAACTTCAATAAATGGAATTATTATATGTTTTTTCTCTTATTATAGGATGCTCAATTCTTTGAATCATGAAAAATGAATTAAAGTCAGTTTTAAATTCCAAAGCATTGTAACACACGTGATGTTTTATAATCAATTCATCAGCAATCTTATAGTGAAAAATTGAAAATAGAGTTACAGAACATTCTATACTGTCCCAATGGCTTGATGGACAAAGCAGTCTTTGCCATTATAACAAAATGAATTGGTTGAACTCATATTAGATATTTGAATACTACTTGCTAAATCGTATTTACATTCACTTTGTGACTTATAACTCTTTGAAAGGCAGGAAGTAATAGATAAAGGTGATAGTAAGCTGAAGGAGTTGAGGAGTGTATGGGGCGAGGAAGTGTACAAGGCTGTAGCTGATGCATTGCTGGAATTGAATGACTACAACTCAAGCGGGAGGTATGTAGTTCCAGAACTTTGGAACTTCAATGAGAGAAGAAAAGCTAGTCTGAAAGAGGTAATTAAGTACATGATCGAAGAGTTGAAGACACTCAAGTCTTACGTACCTCCAGAACTTTGGAACTTCAATAAGGGAAGAAAAGCCAGTCTGAAAGAGGTAATTAAGAACATGATTGAAGAGTTGAAGACACTCAAGCCTCTTAAGCGTAGAAGATAATGACAATGATATCTAGTCTAGCAGTGGTAGCACTTCTCACTCTACTCAAAGTGCAAGTTCTACAAAGAAACTTTGAGAGTTCTTAGTAACCCCACCAACTGTTTGATCTAACTAGAAGATTGAGCACTACTCTGTAAAGCATCGACAAGATGGATTTTTGCAACCAATGTATCTGATCAAGTCCCATTACATCACAAAATATGCTTTTGAGGCTTGAATTTGTATGATATTTTGCTTGTAACTATTGCTGTAGTCATATGGTCTTTCAAATCATACTAGTGCTAGAAAAGAAGAATGCTAAATCTATTACTAATTTTCCTATAAAAATTTACAAACTAATGTGACAATGAATTTGATTAGTGTCTTATAAACTACAAAATAAATTAATTTTTTGTTTTGTATTTATAAATTAATATATCAGTCATAGGAAAAACTATACCACCTAAGTTAAGCTAGAAAAAAGATTTTTTAACAATGTCATGCACATCGGCATATCATTTCGGTCCCACTCCAAATTAATTTGGTCCATTTTGAACTAATTGAGCCTTTAATTGATTCTTTTTGGTAGGTTGCCTTTTCAATTTTGGACTCAAATTTTCTATTCTTTTTTTCTCCCTTAAATTTTGGGTTGAAAAGTATGAAAAATTTATTCTATTTGGGCCAAACTCTTTAGTTTTGGTCTAAAAAACAAAAACAAAATAGGCATTAGAAATTAGAGATATGAACCCTAAAAAAGCAATAAAAATGATAAATACTCAAAAGATTTCTTTAAAATTCAGGTTTCAATAATATAGGCATTATACTTATATTTGAAATGAAAAAAAAATTTACAATTCTAATTTTATATAATAATTTAATAGTTAATGTATGTGTTCCATGGGATGTGAGTGTACATTTTTGTTTAATATTCTTTGATATGTTCAAATTTGTCAATCAATTATGATATATTTTGGAAAAAAAATCATTTTAATAACATTTTCTCCATTTCCATAAAACAATGTTATAGTTATGTAATTAATTAATTTTTATTAAATTATGTTTTTCACACACACATATATCACCATGTATTGTTGTTGAATGCAATATACATTATATGTTCCATTACATAAAACTTATAAATAACACATGCACTTTTTAACCTACAAATTTTACATTATATTCTTATAAAATAATTATATAACACTTTCTCACGCATTACATGTGTTTCCGACTAGTGAGACGTTAAAACTTCAAAGTTTGCAAGTTATCGTGATAATAGATGTAATTGTTTTTAAATCAACAATCCTTTTTTTTTTTTGTATTGTATTTAAAAGTGAACACATCAGTTTGTAAGGCTTATGTAATAAAATTTATAATATCTATAATAAATTTATAATTAATTAAAATAAATTATTTAAAACTAATTTTATTTTTACTAAAATGCCCTAGAGTCTTAATGTTACTTTTATAAGAAAATACTCGCCCATCAACCTAAAGTAAAAAAAACGTTGCCCCGTTGAAAATGTCAAATTTTCTGTTGCAGAAGTCTTATATTTTTTTTTTCAAAAAAAAAAAAAAGTCTTATATATTTCGGTATCTTTACATTTTTATCCTACTAAATACCAAAAACAAATACGAAAGATAATTTTCAAATGAGTATAAATTAGCTGCCTTTAGATTTCTAAATTTAAAGATACGACTATATGATCAATGAAATACATAGATATGGAGAGAGTTTATTTATTGGAATCTATGGTTAAACTTAAGGTGTGCCACCCCATTTAAAAATGGGACTTAATGATAATGGGAGATTTAAAAAAAAATATATATATATATATTTATATAGAGTTTCAATCTATGATATCCAATTATGATGTTTGTGCTATTAATTATCAGATTAAGACACCAATCAGTTTTTGGTATAGGGGAGATTGAATCACAAATCTCTTATTCAACCATGATAATGAGAGAATTAATAGAGTGAATCAAATGAAGAGAATCCTAATCTGAAATACAACCATGTCACGACCCAAATCCATGGAACATGAATTTAGATGCATGACTAACTTGCTGAACTTATATAACTCAATAAACATGATTAATCCAAAATAAATTAATACTCCAAAGAAAACAATACTCTTAAAAACCTCTTATAAAAATCTAAACTCTACAAATTGGGAATAATCTCCACTATAACAAAAGCATGAATTACAAAATAAAGGTAACTAAAATTCTATGAGTCTTCAATTCATACTGAAGTCGCCTACAACTTCCATGCTCTACCTTGCACCTTATAAAGCGACCTAAAGGTTCTATATTGCCAACTACACTTTAATCTGAAAAATATTAATTGATGGGGTGAGCCACACATCTAGTAAGTAATTATACATAATACACAATGGAATAGAGTCAAGCAAAGCACAAGTTTGATTTCATAATTTCACTCAAAATATCACATATAGTTTTCCAAACATATAGAGAACCACTTAATACATATATAATCAAATCTTAAAGTCATTCGAAAACACATATAGATAATTGATCAGAGCATATGTCACATATACACATCACATATTCTCACATACAATCCTGTGAGCGGATACCAACATCTAATCCCTGTTGGTGAGGGATCAACACATATTCTCACATACAATCCTGTGAGCGGATTTCCACATTTATCTGATTAATTCTAAAAACATTCATTTTGAGTCACATATCACAAAACAAAATATATACAAAATAGAATAATTTTCTTAATATTAACAATTATTCCAAATAGAAAGGCATAGCGAATATCACAATATCGAATTGAACATAAATCAAAGGATGCTTGACTCTCTTAGGGAATGAATAAGAACTGAAGAGTTTATATAAATTTTTTTACAATTCTTGAGTAAGTTTGAAAACCCAATTTGCTAAAGGAAACGTCTTAAATACCATTTGAAAAATAAGAATATGACTTTGAAATCACTTGGTTTTAAACAAACTTAAAGAACAAGAACCTTTTTAGAAAACTTACTTTGAACCTCAATTATTTTCGGAAAATAGTTTAGTTTTAGAAATCATCTTTTAAATGAAATTTGGACATTCAAAACATTATTTCAAATTCGAAGTTTCTCTTTAAAACATTGTCTAAAAGTCGAAGTTTCTCTTTCAATGATGTAAAAATAATGCTTTTGATAAACTTTAGAAAACATAAGCTTTAAAAACATAACTTTTGAAAATCTTTAACTTCTAAGAACCTAAAGAATAAAACTTATGCATATTATGCATAATTACTTACAGCACTTGAATCACTCTGAAAGTCCAGCTGAAACACCCTCCAAATCGTCTCAAAATACTCTTAAATAGTACCTATAATCAATCATGGAAATTACTTAATATCCTCCATAAAATATAAATCTTACTAAACTATACAAACTAACTCACTAGTAAAATACTTTGCTAAACTAAATGATAGCATTAATGCAAAGCATCTCTACCCAAAAATGTGTTTCCTTGAATTTATCAAAACTCAGAGCCAGCAGCCAATACTTTAGGATTTAATGTATGTCCAAAACGAAAAGTAAACCTCAACGTGAATTTAGCTCTGTAACGTGACTTTGTTCCAGAATATGCACACAGTGGGCAACTAGGATCTAATATGTATAACCCCAAAGAAAAATGTCAAAGCCGTCCTAATATATATCTAACCAATGAAAAACGATAAAGCTATCCTAATATATATAACCCCAAACGTTAATGCCATATTCATGTTTAAGATTTGAAATTCCATGATTTTGTTCTAAAATACTAACAGTAGGCAACCTAGTGAAATCGTGTACTGACTACTAGCAATTTAATCTAATATATATATCATCTCTTGTTAACCCAAAGTCCTTAAATTCAACGGTAACCAATATAAATTACAACACCACCATAAACATAAGAATATAACCATCAGATCTTTATTTGAATAACACTAATATATAAACATCTTTCCACTGTAATCGAATTAACATAACTTAATCTTACCACGTTGCCAAAACCATAAAAATATCTCAAGGTATAAAACAGTATAGTAATATTAAGATGGAGTTTTCACCTTGATTTTGTAGCCAAACCTTGTGCCCCTAAACAATTTTGCCTCCTTCTTTTGTCACACCACCTCTCTCTCTCTCCCTCTCAAATTTTCTTTGGCATCTACTTTTACTAAGAAACCATTCTAATGAAAACTCTAATTTATCTCTTCATCTACCTTATATTTGACGCATCAGGAACATGGGCTTAGTGGGGTAGTGGGCTGTAGTTTAAAACCCACTTAAACTTATCTCTTTAGTTTCCAAGAGGGTATTCCTCTTTTCTTTTTCTTTTTTATTTATTTATTTTAATTGCCCCATTAAATTGTATGTACTAAAATTTTAATTTTCTCACCTATTTTGGTAATTCCACAAAATTGTCTACTCTCATCTTACTGTGCACACACATATAGTACATCAACTTTATATTAAAATGATAAGGTACGGTGATAATTATAAAAACAAAATTGGGGTATTACAAACCATATATTTGAAAAACTTAAATTTTCATACAAGTAAATCAATACTATCTTTTGTGTTCCACATCTAACTAAAACATGGAGAGAATTAAATGATTTAAGGGAAGTGATCACTAATCCTAAATCTCTATGGTTTTGATTGAACTTACAAATATAACTTATTTTGCAAATTATTTTTGATGGAAAATAAAAAACAATAATACTATTTATTATTAAAGACGTCAAGTGGTGAATGGCCAATAATCACTTTCATTAAAACTTACGAATAATACTACTTACTATTTTCTAAATTTTAATCAATTTCACGTAAACTTACAAATAATACTATTTATCGAAACTGTAAACAAAATCCACCATATCAGAGTAGTGGCCCCCGCATATCTATTTTCACAAAGTGCATTCCAACGGAAAGACCTTACATTTCTGATTCATTGCCACTTTGCATTTCGGTACCACCACCAATGTTAGGTGCCACTGCCACCTTTTCTCTACCACCTCTTCCTTGTACCTCAAGTCTTCCCTGCAACTCTGATCCTAACAAATCTCTCACATTGCAAAGCTCCTGATTTTTCACTCTCCATAATTGCCAATCAGATTTGGTATTTTTATTGTCTCTTATCTTTCTTTTCCTTTACTTGGGTGTGGTGTAATTGGCTTGTGTTATGTTAAAAATTGTGTCTTGAGATCTGGGTCCAATGGCAATCCATGATTTTTGTTTGTGTTTCCAATTATTGTTGTGATTTATGTACATTCTGATTCGTCTGTCTAGCTTTTGTGGGTTTTCATGTTTATAATAACTTAAGCACAAGAAAAGTGAGTGTATGCATGGACCACCTACCCATAAAGAAAGAAAAAGTTTGTGTTTTGTTAAGCAAAAAATGTGTGATTTGGAAGTGTATATATGTTTTACTATGGGTTTTTTAAGTGGGTTTTTTTAGTGCTTTCTTTTTTCTTGGGGATTTAGGAAGATTTGGGTCTTGGGAATCTTTGTTTTCACATTTTATTTGACTGGGTTAAAGTGAATGTGGTTTGATTCTGTTGTATATGATGATGATCATGATTTCTACGATTAAGATTTGGTAGTAGTTTGGATGTATTTGTTTTGGTATGTCTTTATTGAAGAAATTTACGATTAGTTATTTAGCCAAAATGATTTGCTAATTTAGATTTCTTTATTCATGAACCTAAATCACCTTAGCTATGTCTCTTTTCAAGCTGAAATATTTGGACTCTCTCAGCTAAGTTGGACGTTCTCATTTGTGAAATACACAAACAATTAAGATATACTGAATGACTGTTCCATAAGTTCCATCAATTTATAAAGGATGTAAATTATGGTGTTAGGGAAATTAAAACTTGTAAATGAGCTCTAGCTCAAATGGCAGGCAGCTTTGTTTCCCATCAAAATGGGTGGAGGGTGAGTTTCTGGTTTCCACATGTATAAATCGGTTGTGAAAGCCATATAATTTTAGTTCATGGTTGATATTATTTTTTAGGATACATATACCCACAAATTATATGACTTTGGATAGAATAGAACATACATGTGGCCAATCTTGACTACTTTGTTGAATATCTATAGTTGAACCCAAAATTTTGGGATTAAAGCTTGGTCGTTGTTGTTGTATATACGCAAAAATTGTTAATTTTCTGGATGGATAAAGTACTAAATCTGACACTTTTAGTTCACCTGATGATTCTATTTGCTTAATCTTGTTTTTGACTGATGTTACAGGCAACTTCAAAATTTATGTCCAAATGTCAGACAACAAGAACGAAGAGGAACTAAATCAAGTGCGCAGACTTGCTGTGAGTCTTTCAAATGAGATTGACTACAAGAACCAAAGGTTGTTGGAGATGGAGCATAAGTATAATGAGACAACGGCTACTGTCCGCCAACTTGTTGTGGGGCTTACAAAGGAGATTGATTCTAAACAGAAAAGTTTGCTGGAAATGGAGCACAAGTACTCTGAGTCCTCTGCATATGTTAAACTATTGGTGAATGAAATAGATAAGTTGCATGCAGGTATCTTATTTTTCTGAAACATGTCATTGGAGAAGCTTACTGTACTATTCCTTATTTATTGTTGTCATGTCATGTATATGTCAAAGTTCATGACATTGAATGTCTGTAAAATAGGCCTTTCCAAGTTGGTAGGCATCTATAAGACAATGATTCTGGGTTTTTCTTTGAACAATTTTCTTATGGCATGACAGTTTTTACATCGGCTAGATTACTTTTAGCGTTTCAGACATGGGTAGCAAGTCAAATATAGTTGACCTCTCAATTCTCATTGCTCATATGGCATAGAATTAAGTTAGGAAATGCACTAGCAAGATCTTCTATCAGTTTCTCAGTGACAAACTAGCAAGTTTTTCTCTTTTGCTTTCTAGTATGCAATCCAAGTTTTTCTATTTTAAATAAACGTCAAGAGATATAGGCGAACCTGTCTCTGTGGAAGCCAAAGTGCTCCCATCCCAGCTATAATAACTGTGCTTAGTCGATAAAGGCTCACAAGTAGCATCTTTCCTAGAAGCAAGCTAATACAGGATGTTATTGTCAGTCTCTAAAATTTATTTATTGTAGTACATACTTTATGAAGTCTGAACATGTCTCTGAGAGTGTTGCTGTCCTCTTTTGATGTTAGTCGTACTTCCATTCATTCATCTATTCTGTTTAGTTTGTGTTTATCAATGTACTTATAGCTAGTATAGTCTTGCACAGCATCTAGATTTCTCTTGCATTTTTTGATAAATTTTTCTTTCGTTTTGTGTTTATTTCATACTTTTTAATTTCCACAGAGAAGAAAAAGATGCATTCCATTAACAGGAAGCTGGAGGGTGCCATGGAATGTAAAAAGAAAGAGCTCATGCAGCAAACTAAAGAATTGGAGGAGAGTAAGGCCCACAATGACCTGGAGCTTAGAAATTTAATGAATGTGATTGAAAAGGTTAGTATGGTAGTCACTGGACACCTGAGCATCTCTCAAAATCTGGAAGCTTACAAAAATTGAAAAATTCCACATTGTTTTAAAATATAAATTGTATTCAGTTGATAGTAAGTAGCAGAAGTACTTAAAGGATGAAAAAGTGATACAGCATCAGTTTATGCCTTTAGTAACTTTCTGGTGTTCTGTTGACAGTTTCAATTTTCCATTTTGCATGCCAATGGGAGTGGTTATTATAACTAGCATGATAGCTGAACAATAATATTACACATTGGTTTAGCATTTCGTTACTGTGAAGTGGAGTTAAACAGTATTTTAAGGTACAGCTTTATATAGGACCTCAATTGATTCTCTTTAAGTTCTTGTCCTGAGCAAGACTCTAGCTGCAGCAATGCAATTTCACACCTCTGGCTGTTTGTTGTATCGCCAGTCAATAGGAGCTACATTCTATATGGTATTACAGGGAAGTCAAAGAATGTGCACGATCTTCTATAAAGATCAGCATTCAGCTAGAAGGGGCTAATGAGTCTTTTGTCAGTCTTAATAGATATCCAAATATTTGGTAAACATCCTCTCAGTTTCAATAACTTTACAAAAGTTGACCAGTAACCCTTTATACAAAAAGCAGTATTGTTGAAATTTGGGTCTGTATACTTAGATTATTCCGAGTGTCTACTCAGAAGCCACATTCTACATGGTATTGCAGAAAAGTCAAAGAATGTGCATGAACTGTTCCATAAAAGATCAGCCAATGAGCTCTAGTTCAAATGACACTTCCTTCTGCTGTAAAAATGGGTGGAGAGTGAGGTTGTGGGTTTGAGACTTGTTAAGTGCATGTATTACTTACCAATAAAAGGAAAAAAAAGAAAAAAAGATCACTATTCAGCTAGAATGGGCTAAAAGAATCTTTTCAGTCTTAATAGATATTATTATGTTGGCCAAAACATCCTCTGAGTTCCAATGACTTCACAGAAGTGTAGCCCTTTATGCAAAAAGCAGTGTGGTTGAAATTTGGGTCGAAGTAGCCAGATTAGTCCCAGCATCTGCTTGGAACCTATTCTATCTATGTTATTACAGAAAAGTCAAAGAATGTGCATGAACTGTGCTATAAAGATTAGCATTCATGTAGAAGAAGCTAAAGCATTCTTTATTAATCTTAACAGATAGTTGTAACTGCTACACAATTCTACTCTGTATCTATAAACATCGGCTAACTGGAAGGAAACCTTTTAACATATTGATGTCTCTAAATATCAAAATAGTTCCAAGTGTATGCTTCACAGAATCTTTCTTCTTCTTCAAGTTTTTCATTCTTCTTATTAATATTTTATGATGTGAATTGGTTGGTTGATGCACTTGATGATACATGGGATGTTGTTTTTGATAAGTACATGGGATGTTGTTATCTACTTGAATCTGTAATGTCCTCTGCTTTACTCATGGTTGTCGATATCTTTGGGGTGCTGAATGACTGTAATGGCATGTAAAATATATCTGCAGCCTTATATCCATGCTGATCTGGAAGAGTTGCATGTGTGCCAGTAATAATTCTTGTTTTTCACTTTCAACAACCTTTCCATTAATTTTATGCAGTTTCTTTTTGTGTAAATAACTAAATATTAATCACGGTATTTTCTTGATTTCCTTTTATAATTAACTTGATGATGATTTTTGCTAAGCTAACATCAAAATTTGATTATAACTCATGCAGTTGGAAGGAAAATTGCAAGCTCAAAATACTGTAGAATGTGATAATAATTTACATGCTCAGATCAACACTTTGAGAAAGGAATTAGATGAAAAGACAGATGCAATGCAAGATTTAGAAAGCCTTAACTGTGTTCTGACAGTTAAAGAGCGTATGACTAACCAAGAGCTACAAGAGGCTCGCAAAGAAACAGTGGAGGTATGGCTCTATTCATTCATCTTTTGCATACAGTTGACGAAAAAATGCAACCAATTTGCCTTTGTTATTTTTGGCAATTACCTCTGACTTTTTGCTAGTTCCACCTTCAAAACATGATTAAAAAAAAATACAGGTGCTTAATAGTTTGATCTCCTGTCTGTTCTACCATGCAGAGCTTGCAAGATATGTTGAATGGGAGATCAAATCTGGGAATAAAAAGAATGGGCGAGATTGACTGGAAACCTTTTCAACATATGTGCTCACAAAAATTCCCTGGTATGGACTGGAAGAAGATATCTGCTGAGTTATGTTCAAAATGGCAAGAAAGGTTAAGAAATCCACAATGGCAGCCCTTCAAGATTGTTATGCTAAATGGTGAACCACAAGTATGTTCATTCACCTTTTCATGCCTTTGTGACCTTTCAATTAGTTGTGGCTTGATAATATCAGAAAATAGGCGACTCTGGGCAAAAATCAAATGCAAACTAATTAATGTTTCCATTAAGTCATACTTACATTTGGAAGTAAATGACTAAATCATTATTGCACTTAAATATATGACTTTTTATAAGGGTTTAAAGAATGAGAGCACCTTCTGTATGTCCCATGGAAATTCAATGGTCCTTTTGTACCCCAAATTCAGGGGCGGCTGCACATACACTTCAGGGGGTTCAAATGAACCCCTGACTTGAAAAAAAAAAAATTTATATATATAAAATATTGCTTTACTAATTTAATTTACTCTTAAAAATATTTTTGCACACCCGATCACATATCAGCTTATCCCACAATGAAACAGCAACTTAGTGTATTTTTTATGTAGGAATGAGTGTGGTTATGTGGGTTAATAATTATACAGTGCAAGTGGGGTTGAGTTTTGTCATTTAGTTTAATATATTTTTATAAAAGCAATGACAAATATATAACCACAATTACATAAAAACAAAAATATTATACAAACTTAACAAAATAAAATGGTCACCTTGACTATAGATAATGACAACTAATAATAAACTATCATGAGATGATTTCAAAATATGAAAACTCATAGAAGGAAATTGTAAAACTTCATGTATTTGTCTGTTTTTTTTTTTTTTTTCGATAACTCAATATATTCAAGTTATTTTGTTTAATTTAAGTTTCTTAATGACCTCCCTAGAAAAAATTCCTAGAGCCTGCTCAAATTGTAACAAAAGTAGGAATTCCACAATGGGTCAATGTGGAAATAAGTAGCCATCATGATGACTGGTCTCCACTGTTTAAATTTGTTATTATCAATTTTGTTATGGCTACCAATTTCTGTTATGGAGCTGTCAATGTACAGAATAAGGACATGAACCAAATTAAGGAGCAATTTAATTTCTGAGACATCTAGACACCCTTAGGAATCATTCCTTTCAAATGCTTAGAATAAAATTGAATTTTTTTCTTTACATGGTATCTATTGATGCCTTCTTAATAATTCATGTATGTTATGTACGGAACTGTTGACACAAATTGCGAAGAAATGCAGGAACAAATAGATGAAGATGACCAAAACTTGCGAGAGTTGAGGAATGAATGGGGTGAGGATGTATACAAGGCTGTAACCAAAGCACTGCTGGAAATAAATGAAGTCAATGCCAGTGGAAGGTATGCAGTACCAGAAATTTGGAACTTAAAGGAGGAAAGGAGATCCAGCATGAAAGAAATCATTCAATACTTAATCAAGCAATTGAAGACTCATAAGCGTAAAAGAAAACGTCGCTAATGTTGGTTTTACACTGTCTGTAAGTTCCTTTCTGAGTTGACATTTACTTTTATTTTATTTGTAATAGCTAATAAGTAATCACACGCACACTTGCTGTGTCTTGAAGCCAGACCTCACCCTCCACCTAGTTCTTAAAAGAAAGCGTTTTAATCTTACATGATATTTTCATGCCCCTAGATATTAATGTATCTCTCTCTCTCTCTCTCTGGTTAAACTCACTCTATTTGGGTGTGATGGTGAGGGACTGGTCTCTAAGTTGCTATTTCTTATGATCATTTTCATGTATTATGATCTTTTTTCTTTAAGATGATTTCTTTATGGTCATCCACTCACTTCCACACATCTTGTTTTATTTTCATGACCTCCATTTTTTAAGCTTTTATCTTGCTCATCTTCTTGTGCCCTCCTTTACATGACTTTTGTATTAAAAGATTGTAAATTTTCTTATAAATGTTTGATTGCCCTATAGGTACAAGTAGAGGTAGCAGAAGCATCATTCACTGGTTGACTATATGATAGAAGACAAATTGACGCCACAGTTAACAGAGCTGAAACAGACATTAATGCCTAAAAAGAGTAGAGACATTTAGCCTAGTGATGAATTTCCCAATACTTGACTGTATTTAACTTTACATTGCTTTAAAAGCTGTTGATTTGGTGCTGCACCTGCACAGAGAAAATGTAATAGGATTGTACTTGGGTTGGCACAGTTTGCTAGGGTTTATCAGGCTTTAGTTTGGATGGTAAATACCCGTCCAAGCATTGAGCAAATTGTAGCAAATGATGTACAACAACTATAACTTCTTTTATTAACTCCAAAAAAAAAAAAAAAAAGTTCAAATGATATGTTTTCTTAACTATACAAAAGATAACATGATTAAAGCCTACACTTTTGGTGGTAGCTGAACACGTCTTTCCCAGTAGCTAATTTCCCACACTTGCTGCTGTCTTCAGTTCAGATTTTTAAAAATTTTTACAATTTAGGACTCGAAGATATAGCCTATAGGACTGAATGTTGTTTAAGTAACACTTGAATTACATATCTATATAGTATCTAAAAGAAGACTTGAATTACATATCTATATAATATCTAAAAGATGACGTGTAGTATTTATTGACATGATTGTCATCATGCTCATATTGAGCTATATTAATATAGTAGTTTGGACCATTCGGTCCATTCAATGCACTTTGGTCCATTCAATCCAATTTCTAGTTGGGTCCATTTGGTCCACTCGGTCTATTTCAATGTTCTGTCCACTAGGTCCATTTTGGTCCCCTTGGTCCATTCCATTCACTCATTCCATTTCAGTTCACTTTCTTTATTTCATTCCATTCCGTCCAAATCTGTCCATTTTAGTTCACTTTATCCACTCCATCCATTTCATTCCATTTCGTTTAGTTTGGTCCATTTTAGTCCACTTTGATGTTGATTTGGGTGGAGAGGTTACTTTTTCGCTAATTTTTGATTTTTGTGAATGATCAGACCGAATTAATGCTAGATTCCCAATTGAATCGGCTGGTCAGGTCCGATTTTTAAAACCATGGTTGATACAATATATTATATTTTCAGAATTAAGCTATCTATATTTATTATTTGAAAGTGTTTTAAATTTCTTATAAAAAAATGTTTTAAATTTTTTTTAAAGGAAACATAAAGTATTTTACATTCAATTATTATATAACGTGAGATATTTTGTAAATAATGTAATGTATTATTTGAATTTGTTTCTAGTGCTCTTTACAAACGGTCCATCCTCTATACATATTGAATTACCTAAAGAGGAAGTAGATATAAATAAATTCATCACTTGTATTATAAAAAATATAAGACTTAAATAACTTTTAAAAAAAAAATAACTTTTAAAAAAAGTAATATTATCAAGAACCTATCAATATTAGGCTAAGAATTTGAAATAATTATCAATGAACTGAATGAAGTACCTCCTCTTTTTACACGGTAAGGGGCACACAAACAATGTCGTTGCATGGGGGTGTGATTCACCAAGCTGGGGCAAACAAAGCCGACCAGCCCCCTACTGGATTAGGAATGCGAAGGCCTTTCCTAACACAGGACACAAAATAAGACCACTTAAATCAGAATAGCATTCACATAAATGTTCTAACATAGAGTAAAAATTGAACATCGAAAAGATTAGTTGACAACATGAAAAAGTTGGGCGCCTAATTCCAATACAATAGGGATCCATCAGTGCAAGTCAGCTAAACACCGTGATTGATGAGTGGGTAGGTGGGTTAGGTGCACCTCTCGCCCAGTGGGAAGTAATGAGGCTAGTCCCTCTCCTGAATGAAGAAGTAGTGGGGTCCCCTTCTCGTGTATGCGCCTTTATTTAGATTCTTTCTATTTTTTCATTTTTTATCCAATGGAGAATCTTTCTAAAAGAATATCTCTGGCAAAATGCAATTCACCGAAGGGATAAAAAAGAAAGAAAGAGAAAGAAAGGGAAGTTTTGTTTTTTTTTTTTTTTTGTATTTCTTTCAATCCAAATAAGAGAACAGGAAAACCACTAACTGCCGGTTCAATTGTGAAACCCGGTAACCGGTCCGCTTCATACCCAAATTGGGTTGGACTTGAAATTCAGGCTGATTTTTGTGAGAGGATGATTGCACGCCATTGGTCTATAAATTATGAGATACCCTCTCAAACCCAATGGGCCCTTATGCCCAGATTGAGCTGGGCTTAAAACTCGACCTAACCAGGATTGGCCTTTTAAGCACCCCGCAGGTTGTCGAGTTTGGTAACCACGTAAAACCCTAGAAAACGATCCTATAAATACCAACTTTACTTACAATGTCTTTCCTCTCAATCTCAATCTCAATCTCACTCTCTTCAGTCTTCTCTCTTCTCTGTGCCCAAAACCAAAACCCTCATACAAGCTTTTCATAATCCATATATCCCTAAACACAGTCAATTTTTTTCATAGGTTTAGGGCTATGATTACAAAGAGAGAGGGCTCGAGTGGGATTCTATTTTCCACCAAACAAGGAAAAAACGAAAAACCCAATTCGATTTGGAGGAGAAAAGATTGAAAAGAGCCAAAGGTGCCGCCTAATAGGCTTTGGCATCTGAAACTTTTGTGTCTCTATTCTCTCTTTTCTTTTTCTCGATTTGGGGTTTTTTTTGTTCCCACAATGACAGATCCAAATCTTTTACACTTGATATGAGCCCCCTAAACCCCTTAGATTAAATTTTGTTTTTTTTTTTTTTTAAACATTTTGTTTGTGCATTTGTTGTGTTTGATATGAGAAAACGCTTTGTTATTGTGTTCTCATTGAAGCAACAGTGCGTACATTGAAAGCCTGATTACTATACTTGTTTTTTCGGAAACAGGTTTTGTAACAAAAATCTGTTCTTTGGAAAAATGTAGTTTGTGTGATTGGGCAGCGGCCAGACAACCGTAGAGATGATTCCACAGATGACGGGCCTTACTATCCCGTTTTTGTCTACTAAAAACATCTCACATTTTTATAACATTTGTCACTGTTCAATTTTTAATCTTTGGTTAAATATTGGGTTCAAATTGTTGTGAATGTTGTTTTGTAACAAATGATAAATGCCAGTGAAAGCTTGAAAAGGGTGTGGTTGGGTGAGTTGCCTATGGGCTATAACTTTGAGGACAAACTGGATTTTGGCACAGTTTCTGGACATATATTTGAAGCTTTTAAGAGTGGAGTTCTTTTAAAAAAAGATTGATTTGTCATAAAAGGCTAATTTAATGGGAACTTTGAGATTCGTTCAATGAGGCATGAGCTCGAGGCATTTATACCTTGCCATAATATTATGGTCGCAAAGAATTAAAGAAAAAGAGATTGTTCTATCTTAAGCTTATCCTTTGTGGTGATTAAAAGAGCGTATGCCTTGTGAACAAAACAATCGCGAGCTTTATTATTTTGACAAATAACAAACACAAACTTACTATAAATTATCAAAGGAGAAAGATAAAGAGAGAACATAAAGCTTGGTATCTATCCTTCTATGTTGCATAAAAAATAAAAATAAAGGGGAGCTTTTTTGTTTAATACCACTGAAGGGTGTGGTCTAGTGGTCTTGGGTAATGCATAAGATGCGCTGAGTGTGTGGTCTAAGGTTCGAGTCCGAATATGGACTCACTTGGGTTACCTCTCTCAGCAGCTCAAGGTTTACTAGTGTTTTTCATGAGTCTGGGATGCTATGGCTCACTGTGGTCCTACACCTCAGCAAATCTCCGAATCCTGCGGGTAAGGTGCTACTATGGTCACACTCAATTGTCACGTCGGTCCCGACTCTTTTCTTGTTCTATGTTTTAAGGCTATAATGTAAGAATAGAACTAATTTACCTTTATTCAAAATACAAAGCAACAAATGTTAGTTGTAATTGCCTCAGACTCAACTGGCATATTGCTCATATTAAAGCAACAGATGTAAATTCAAATGAGTAGGGTCTTCACCTTGTGGTTGCTTAAATGATGAGGAGTTAATTGTTGGTGGTTTCACCTCAAAAAGAGTATTATTACATTTTAAACTCCATTGTTTAGAGGTGGTTTCATATTAAACCTAATAATTACAAAATTTTTAAAGTAAATCTTATATATTAAAAAAAAATTTGGGAAGCCAAAATTAACTAAAAATGCTTAAACAAAATGAAGCGGTATGCACTAGCACGCATTATTGTTGTTGGAAAGAGCTTCTAAAAGATCATGATTTGCTTTTGCATCTATTTCGACAATATATAGAATATAACAGCAACATTCAGTCTGTCTCTGAATCCCGCCATAACTTCACTATCATGATATTTCTAGGTTGGCAGCAGCTGCTTGTCTCGAGTTTCCCTGGACTGATTCTCCTGTAAACAAATCAAATAAACCAAACTAGCATCTATGGTTCATACTTGAGGACTGTTGAAGTTAATTCAAATGACAGTGACTTTTTTTTTTTTTTTTTTTGAGAAAGACAGTGACTTGATACCTATATTTGCTGAAAATACCTCAATTATGATCCTTTTGTGGTGTATATGGTCCAATATTCTTTGTTGTAACCCTTTTCTGGTTTAATGAATTTGATTTCCTCTCAAAAAAAAAAAAAAAAAAAAAAAAATTCTTGTTACGAGTCTTATGACACTTACATTACAACAAAGCTTTTTCAAAGCTATGTAGACCACACCAAACAATGACAGGTGAGCTAGGATCAAGCTTTTTCAAGCCTTCAACTAAACTAGGATTACCTAAAGTAGTGTAAATTTCCGACAACATTTCCCAAACGCAGAATGTTAATTAGGATTACAAAAGGTAGTGTAAATTTCTTACATAATAGGATGCTTAAGAAAACCTCTCTGTCTCTCTGTTGCACATTTCATTGCATTGTTACAATAAACAGAATTCAACTTCCAAGTTTTTTTATTCCTCACTGTCCCTAAGAAACAATGGATGATTACCTGGATTGGCTGCCTAATCAAAATGGCACTTTGTCGATTTATTCAACTCTATGAAAGTAAAGAATTCTTGAAATACTCAAATTGCAAATACAGTAAGATAGGGAGTTGTTTGGCACATTCTTCCTGTCAAATCAATGGCACTCAAATCCAATGCTGAGTTGGTTGTCACTGATCTAATCTCCTTTGTTCTCTTTATGGTAGTGTAAGACTGTAGACGAGACTTTAGACCACCTCGTCCTTAATGTCATCTCAATCTACTTTGCTTTCACACCCCAATATAATTGACTGGATTAAAGTCATTCTCAATCCAATTCAGACCAAATTATAAGTCTAACACAGGTTCTTTCCTTCTTTCTTCGTAATATGCATGCACTTGGTGTACAATTAGTGTAGCTCATTACAGACTAGCATCGACACTTCCCAATTGTCCAAGGAAGTCAATAGAGGCACACAATTTAGCTTGGGATGGTATTTCAGCTTCTGTGCAGTTCTTGCTGTGTTTTGTTGTGATGCTCCTTTTCTAATGCTTGGACTAAAACAAACTCAGTCTTTAGACCCTACTATTTTGAAGCAAAAACAACTCTCATGATGGTTTTAGAGGCAACATGGCTTCAGTTCGAGGAAGGCACTTATCAATAGATTCAATACTATTTGATTTGCTACTCATCATCACAAGCTAGCATTTATTTGTAACAAATGCATACAAAATCCCTCTTACATAAAAATGAGTTTTTCACTTGTAGGAGTAGGATCCACACCCTATTTAAAAGACGCAATAGCTTGACAACATAATAAATCATTTCCTAGAAGTGCTATTTTTACGACTCACAACCTTGTTAGTTAAGCTTCACTTTGTAGCGCTCAATTCATCTCTATTCTCTTGTGTTCTCTCCCATTGTATTTTGTGCTCAGGTAACAAAGAAAAAAAGAAAGAAAGAAAAGGCATTCATTAATTTAAAGATTTGGTTTTATTTTTTAACCAATATAGATATTGTACTAATGGTACATACATCTTCAACTTCAAATTGTCCTTGTCTAATTATGTTGAACTTGAAACTCAACTACAACCTGGCCAAACTTGAAATTATAAGCTCGTTAAAAACCTCATGAATTATATTGTTATGACATACTTCAAATTAGAATGACATTTGTTAATCTTAAAGTTACAAAAACAAAGTAAATTAAAACACTTAATCATTGTATATATAAAGTAAGAAAAGCTGCGGGCTTATATAAACTAGCAGCCACTTCAGCCCCCTTACAATTTCACCTTTTGCTTTCCCCAACTTTTTTTTTTCCAATACAAACTGGTCATAACAACATGACCTCAAAGTCAAAAAGTTTCACCACCACCAACACACTTTTCCCGCATTTTCTTGCTCTTTCCCACATATAAAAACTTTCCCAGAAAATCAAAAACAAAAAAAAATTAAATTATAAAAATTAAAAATCAAAAGGAACAAAATGACACATTTTGTGGGAAACTTTTGAGCTCTCAGACCCTGAAATTCTTCCCAGTGAAAGTTTGGCCAAATTGCCAATTAGATGGCACAATGTTCCATGAAGTGGAAGTCCTACGGTCACTGGCTGTGACCCTGAAAGAGAGTGACTGACCAACCAGGACAGAGTTTGACTGCCAGTTCTGACCCCAGTTACGACTCATGGTCACCCAACCAGTCTTTGACCCTTTCAAGCTCACCTTCACAATATCCCCTGCACCCGCGACGTTGGTGACCAAAACCAAGTTGAAGTAACGGAAACCGTTGATTGTGAATCTGACTCCACCTTGCTTTCTACACGGCACACTGTACAAACAAAAAAAATTACACGAAGGGTGTTAATGTAATTTCACACAAAAGGAAGTTATGTTAGCGTGTTACGCGGATTTTTGTGGGTCCGGTAAAATCTAAACCCTGAACCATTTTCAGATTGATTGATGGACGAGATTATTTTTAATGGCAGAGAGGCTTGAGGGCCCCACTTGATTTTGGAACTTTTGTTTTTGCTTTACACGGTTTGATGGGAACGTTACAAGCATGTGGGACAAAATTGGAGGTGATTCTATGATGTGAGCAGTGGATGGACGGTGCTGATTTTACGGACTAAAAATTAAGTGCAACAGTACAACCAAAATCACACAAGAAATCAATTTCGGAATCTTGCTGCTGCAGTTCAGAGATCAGAGTCAGAAAGACTGTACTAGTTGTACATAGAAGAAAAATGTTTTACAAAAAGTGTACTTGATTGACTCACGGGGTAAAACACTGAAAATAGGTAGAATGAGTAGTAAAACACCACCAAAACTTGGGAGTCAAATTAGGTTTTATATAAGATAAGACTAGGCAAATGATTAGCTCTTCTCTCTTTTTCTTTTCACTTTCACTTTTGCTCTCAATGGCAATCATATTAAGAAATGATTATTTATTTGTCTGAAAATATATGTTCATCTTTAACTTTTTGACATTAAGGAAAACTAAAAAAAATCCCAAATAAAATTATAAGTGTAACAAGTTACTACAAGGTGTTTTAACCTACTTATTCAGCAAAAACAAGAAAAGGTGACCTACCTAAAAAAGAAAGTTAGAATGCATGAAAAATATTACTTTGATAAACTTAAATTAATTATCAGAGATTGAGTGAGTGTTGTATTTTCTTAGAAAAAAACAGAGCCCCGTAATCTCTGGAGTCTGACCCCTCAAAACCGTGAAAGCGAAAACAGAGTTCAGCTATAAAAAAAACAGAGAGGCTCACCGGCGGTAAGAGA
Source organism: Notholithocarpus densiflorus (assembly GCA_030021035.2). NCBI lineage: Eukaryota > Viridiplantae > Streptophyta > Magnoliopsida > Fagales > Fagaceae > Notholithocarpus > Notholithocarpus densiflorus. Next base: position 4,610,262 of record JARYZH020000026.1, on the reverse strand, counting down.
CAGGAACAATGCCGGCACGGTACTCAGCGATCTTGAGGAACATAGGCATAGCAAGGTCAAAGTGAGCCCTAGGAGGGTTGCACCATCCGCCATTGTCATTTGGAAGCGCGTAGTTAGGAGGGCAAAAGTTTGTGGCTGTGACCAAAATCGAAGGGCTACCAGAATGACAAAACTGTGGGTCACTTGCGCACTTGATCTCAAAGCAAGCCCCACAGCTAAGCCCGTTGTTGAACAATGCAGTGCTCAGTGCAGCCGTGTTCACTCCGTAGCCTTGGCTGTACAAGTTTCCGTACCCACAAGCTCCACCTGTGGAAGATAAAAATAGTATATGTTAGGTAAAGACCAAAGTTCATATTTTTAGAAATGGGCTTTCCAAGATTAGAGATTTAGTGCTTGAAATGAGTGAAATTTTGTGGGAAAAGACTTATGTCAAGTGGATTTTTAGGTTTCAGTCATTTGAGTGGATAAAATCATAAAACGCAGTAAAGGAAAGGACTTTTTGCCTTGTAAAAACAGAGTGACAAAACAGAATTTGGGGTTAGTTTTAGAAACGGCGTTTTCAAGATTGGACATTTAGTGCTTGAAATGATTGAAATTTTGTGGGAAAATTCTAAAAGCAAGTGGGTTTTTAGTTTTCAGTCCTTTGAGGTTGATAAAGCTAAGTAAAGGAATGGCCTTATTCTTTTTCCTTTTTCTGAAAAAACAGAGTGACAAAACAGAATTGGGGTTTAGTTTACAATACCCATAGTTCCAGAGGCGTCACTGCCACCGTAGAAGGTAGCATGGGCGCTCTGCCATGCTCCGCCGGTGTAAACGCCTGGGAGTCTAGCATTAACCTGTAGAGTCAAAAAAGCCAGCAGAGAAACAATGCAGGTTACAGTCAAAGTAGCCATAGCTTTCAACAACGCTGTTAGAAGCGCAGAGAAAGAAGGTGTTAGCTGTCTAGGAAGTTTGAAGGTGTGAGCAGAAAGAAGAGGGTGGACTGCTATTTATTGAGGCAGAGTGTAGAATTGTCAAAAAGGTAGAGTTTACGTTAGAAAATTATCGCGCTTAAGGCCTTAATTAATGGTGTTCAATCACACCCTTTTGTTTTTGTTCTGTTTTGTTTTGTTTTTTTTTTTTTTTGATGGGCCTTTTGTTTTGCTTCTTTTTAAAATTTTATTTTGGAAATTACCTAAATATCCAAAGTTTATACCATGAATTAGGGTTGTTCAGACCAACCTGGCACCCAACAGAGCTGATCAACTTGGCGCCATCCAAATTGAAATCAACTCGATCTGAGTAGCTAGCAGTCAACGGCAAGTCTCCGACATTAGAAACCGAAGGGTGTGGGTCAAGTGACGGTTTTGGGTTTTGATACCCGATGAAAACCGAACCGATCGAATCCAAACTCGTGGGATCTGGCGACAATCCCACCACTGCTGCTTCGTCGATTTCATTCGAAACAAACCATCATCCACCTGAGCCGAAACCAACTCGACCAATGGATAGTGTTGGTCAACAACAGGTGTATTTTTGCTCTACTTGATTTGGTTGGGTCGGTTGTAGGTTGAGCCCATATTTGATTCAATCTAACCGTTGACCTAATATAAAACAATGTATAAATTCTAGTTTTTTTATTTAAAAAAATTATATATTCTATGTATTTTTATGTAATTTCTCCTAATTTTTTTACCCTCATTTTCTTGATTTGGCGGTAAAATATCACTCAACCCCCTGTTAGGTCATTCGAAAAAAAAAAAAAAAAAAAAAAAAAAAAAAGCAGGGAGGGACACGAGTGGAATGATGAGTGTGGGACAAAAGAGGCCTGGTTCTCAAGGCTGATATGAAACCACTTTGCTTGATTTGCAAGTTGTGCCGTCAACTACGGCCTCTGAGGAAGTTTTTCTTGCTTTGTTTCTTTTTTTTCTTTTTCAAATTTTGTTTCCTTCCTTTGAATTGAATTTATTGCTAGGTGACCCAAATTTCTTGCTTTTGTTTCCCTCAAGGATGTACTCAGTACTCATAGTACGGACAAAATGAAAATACACTTGCTTCCTATGTTGGACACCTCTCAATAATTTGGTATTATTGTAATACACATTAAGGTAGCGTTTGGATTCGGCGTTTCCTTTAGTGTTTGTGTTTTTCTCTTTTTTTTTTTTTTTTTTACTGTACACGTTTCAAACTTTCTTCCGACAAAGCGCATTATTGAGTACTGTTCACGCACTGTTCACGGAACTCACAACCACTTTATTCAGAAAAAAATATTAAAAATGAGTCTCATGACACTATTCACACATTTAAAAATTATTTTGTTACAATATTTTCAGTTTTCAGCAAAATAAGCTGTATCCAAACGGACCCTAAGTACTTAATAATATACATTGATTATAATTTATACTCTACTCCACCTAATTGGATTTTCTAAATTTATTCCTAACATTTTTTTTTTTTTTTGAGAAACAAATTTATTCCTAACATTGGATACCTTAAAACTTCTATTGTTTTTTCACATAAAAATGTTATTTTCAACTAACTCAGTGCTAACCTACAATTTTGCTTGTCCCTGACAAAATCCTGTTGAAACAAGAAAGCCATACACATATATTCGCATATATATATAAAAACAAATTCTCTAAATTGCCTATTCATGATCTTTAACGGACAACCCGTACCCAATTTTTCTAAACAAAAATCCTTTACGTAATTGCAAGCAAGAAAGCTCTTAGTCAAAATTCAAAATCAGTGACCCATGTTAGGCCGTTGGTGGTTGGTACAATGGTACTTGTCTAACGGAGACAGTGAGTCCAATCTTTAGTAGTTAGGCTAATAAGTTACGGGTCCAATTAACTAATGTCCTGAAGTTAAAAATAAAAGATTCGATGCAGTCCAGTTATATTTTAGGGAAAAAAATTCATATGTTAATTAATTTTTATATTTTTATTACCTCTCAATGTGTGCAAAATCTACCAATATTTCGATGTCGAACATTTTTTTTTTTTTTTGAGAGAGTTTCAATCTATGGCGTCCGCTCCTGATGATAGTTCTTTATCATCAGACTAAAACACCGATCAGTTTTTGATGTAGGCGGGGATTGAACTCCAGATCTCTTATACAAACATCAGAGACTTTACCAGTTGAACTAACTGAAACCTACTCGATGTCAAACATTTAAGAGCACTCGTTAACATGAACTTATTTTATTTTATTATTTTCAAAGTGAGGAAAATCAAAAGGGATAGGCAAAAGCCATTGGCGCCGTAACAAATTACCCGCCAACTAATCTCAAAGGCAAGAAAAATTTTCAACGGGCAAAAAGATTGTGCGGACGAGATGGACTCACTTATATCCGCATTTAACGGAGCACGTATCACGCCATGCATTAGCCGTACATGCAAGTAGACTCTCCTGTTTAGCGCAGACCATGGGGTCTTATGTTACGGCATTGGTCTTCATTCTTCAAAACAATGCACATTTTTTTTCCTACTATCTTTATAGTATTTTCTACTCAAGAAACTATATATAAGTCAAGGCTCAATATGAAATGAAACTATGAAAGGTGGTTCGTTATCAAATTTATCCAAATATATATTATATACTATCACACAAGTCGTACCTACTAGTGAGTTTAGAGTCATCTTTTTTAGGATTGATTGGTATTTTTTGACATTTTTGTTAAAAGACAAAGTCATCCTTATCTTGAGAGTGCCTTTGAGATTGGTTTACTTGTCCATTTTTTTGTTTATTATTTAGTTGTTGAAAATGAGTTTCTAACGGTTTAAGTATAATTGTACTTATAATTTAAAAATAATGAGTAAACAAGTTGAGTGACATTAAGGATATTATAAATTCTATTACATAAATTTTACAAATTAATATGTCAATTTATAAATATGAAATAAAAAATAAGGGAAAGGTTTTGCTACATATTTGTATGCAGTAATTGCTGCATATAGGGTTATTATGTGGCAGCAAAAACAAAAGAACAAGTGTTTAAGGGATCACCTGGTTATGTGCATTGCACATGACCCTTTGATACTTTCTTTTTGTTGCCACATAACCTTATATGCAGCAAAACTTTTCTCATAAATAATTAAGAAATTAATTTATCATTATATGTTGTTGATAATGCTCTTATTCCTTACGACCACATTTTTGAAGGCAATAACAAGAAGTAAAATCTTGTTGTGAGCAATATATGTGATTGATAATGGAGTAGTAATATTTGAAGTCATAATATATTAACAACTACGAGTCTATGACAAACATATTTTAACAACTAATGTTACTATTCCTTACGGCTTGGTACAATATGTAAAACTTTCTAGTAAACAAAGCCGATTGTACCGACAGCCAATAATAGATTATGATTGCCTCAAACGGTTAGGACGGTGCCCCTTTTTTCCTAGTATATTGCATTAAGGCTTTTGGGGGTGACAAGGCCAGTGTCCAATTCCAGCTATCAACCAAATCTACTAAGATCGAACACGTAATCAAAATAATTAAGCTGTAGTTCAACAACACGTACCCACTCCCTCATATTATAGCTCCATGAAACGTTTCAATACATGTGATTGTGAACCAGCCCAACCCCCCTTATCCCTCTTCATTTATTTGTTTATAGGTCCTATATAATAGGACTAGGGAATTGTGAATGATCAAATACTATATAATAAATAACTCAAAAAAAAAAAAAACTATATAATAAGAACTTAATTTATAACGAAGTTTGTAAATGAGTGCCTTCAGAGTAATTGTTAATAAGTTATTTTAAGAAAATTTTGACATCATTTTTATGAAAAATATAAAAAGCCGTTAAAAAAATTAAGGAAAATGTTAACAAATGCCATAAGAGCTTGTTTGGATTGAGGGAGAGGGAGGAGGAGTAGAGTAGAGTTGGCCGGAAATTAAAAGTATTGGTTTAGGAATTATTTTTAAAAATATTTTATGGGAAAATGATAAAACAATTAATTTTGTTGCCAACTTTACATATTTCTCATGAAAATTGTGTCAAAACCTTTTTCTTTTCCTATAAAAAGTTTCTAAAATTAAATATAACTTAAAGCAATATTGTTAGAGCGTCCGTTAACTTTTTCCATTTATAATAATCATTTAAAAAAGAAAACAAGAGCCTTATTAACGGGTGCCCTTAAGAAATTTATTAATAGACAATTTTAAGAAACTTATAATACCACTTTCATGGGAATTGAGAAATATAAAAAGTTGTAAAAAAAAAATTCAATTAGATTTTTATTTTTCTATAAAAAATTTCTAAAAATATTTTTTTAAATCAATGCTCTTAGAACGTTGGTTAATTTTTCCCAAAAATCAAGCCAAGAAAGATTGCCAATTTAGAATTCTTTAAAGAAAAGAAAATCATAAGAGGAAATTAACCTTGTACCTTGTAGTTGGTAGTTACTAGCATGCAGAATAACATGATTGATATTCTTTAAAGTTGGGCTGTCAACATTATTTACTTTATAACTGTGGAAGCTTTCTATTTCACCTGCCACTTATATTCTCAATTGTTGAGTAAAGCTGAATGTGAAATGTAATTATATTTGATTAGTTATCTCTAACATGCACGTAGGCATGTGCATCCCTATATGCTCAAGGGTGTAGGGTCTGTAGGCAAATGTAATTTGGGATAGTAGATGATGTTGAGTGTCACTGAGTCTAGAAAAATGGTCATTTTCGAGTTCATATTTTTAGGGAAAATTTTTTTTAAGTTTTTACGTCAATAATTGAGGGTTTTGCCACACTAGGCTGGGTTCAAGTGTACAATTCAGAGGCTGAAAAGCTTGTTAATTAGTGTAACTGAGCCGCTCACGATGATTATTTTTACTAATGAATATCACCTTTAGCCCTTGAATGTTTAAAAGAGTAGAAAAACAAAATGTTGAAGGCTTGAACAACTTGAATTTAAAGTCTCATGATATCCATAAAAGGATATCATGGGTTCCTAAACCTCAAACCCACGCTTTAAGATCATTCTCAAGGGATTATTTAATTCTTGTGATATTTTTGCATATATATGTGGTAAAAGGGGAGTACCATATCTGAGAGAATAATCAGATATTTAAAAAAAGCTTTAAAAACTCAAAAAAAAAAAATATATATATATAGAACCTCCACACTGTATTATGACAATTAATGTCACTAAAAAGAAAACTTGAATGACGAAAAACTTGATACACTAAAAAGAGAACTTGAATGAGGAAAAACTTAATACATTAAAAAGAAGAAAAAAGAACATTTCCTTTCGTCTTAGGGAGAAAGAAGAATATATATGTGCAAAATTTGCTGTTCGGAATAAGCTTAAGATAAATTAATAGAGAATAACTCTCTTTTAAGTGATATGCAATTCTCTTAATATTGAAGTATTATTTAAAAGAAATGGATGTTGGTCCTTACTCCTCAGGATGTTTACATTTTTTTTTTTTGGTTATAAAATCTTACCATTTATAAAAAAAAAAATATGTAAAAGAAATGGAATTTACTATGGATTTGCATGGTACATCCAAAAATGCTTGGTCTGTGATATCTCTCCAAATGTTCAGACTTTATGAAAATCATGGCAAACAAACACAAAAATCAATCAATGTGCCACAAAGGGCACCCAGAACATTATGATAATCAAAAGAAATATCGATAGGAGAGAGAATTTGCTGTCATTTATTCCGAAAAAAACAATTCCTCGTGCATGCTTTCATTTGAGAGTAAATTACACTTCCCACAAAATCGAGAATTTAAGGAATATAATCCAAACAAATTAATCACTAAACTAGCCACAATGGGCACATAAAAGCATCCCCAAATTATGATATTATTATAATTAGAAGAGAAAATTTGATTGAATTACTAGTTAATATATTCCTTCAGGCACGCTTCCATTGAAAACTTGCCTCCTCTTTTCTAGACCTAGGGACCATTTCCTACATTTATGTCCTCTCTTTACATGAAACCCTTTGTCTGTTTATAGTTTCTATTGAGCTTTACGCGATCCCCATGCCAAAAAGAAAAGGTTCCAAGTTTCTCAAGCAAGCAAATTTAGAATCTAGAATAAAATCTTGAACTTTCTTCCTCTTAACATTCAAACCACAAATAGTGCCTCTATTGCTCAACTTTTCCTTTCATTTTGTTCAACAAAGAACTAGTTTTTCTTTGTATGACCCATTTAAATTTAAAGGGTCCCCATGTGCTTCACAATAGCTTGTTGATTCTCACTGCTTCAGTTACTTTAAGCTTGATGAAGACTAACTACCACATCAACCAATTTAACTACCAACCCATATAATGAATAAATAAGGGGCCAATGAAATCATTTATGTGATCAAAATTAAAGGAGACAGGGTTCTTTTGTTATTGAAGAGGGTTGGGGGAATAATATGTAGGTACACTTCATGAAAGCATTTTCTTCGAGTAATAATAAATGGGAAAATGATTTTCGACCTCTATATTATCACGTCATTTAAAATTTTAAGTATGTGAAACTCTGTATGTTATTTGATCCAAAAAATTAATTCTAAATTATGAAATGGACACCCCCATTGCAAGAAAAATCATAAGGATCATGTTTAAAATGAGATTTCTACTTATCCTCTTTGACCCATTAATATTTTAATAGTTCTGCTAATTGGATCATATAGTACGTGAGCAAGTCAGGTCTGCTTTGGCTGATGCAGTTACTTTCATTAGACTCCATTTGTTTGGAAATATAATATATGAGGTCAAAAGGAGAATTACAAACCGATGATGAGTTGAACCTCTACCTAATAGACTATTCTTCTTCATGAATATTTTATCTTCGTTTGTTAAGTTAAAGACTGCAATTAATGAGGCCCAAAAGCTTGGTGACCCCATGTGACCAAACAATTTTTTATGAGATGGGTCCTGCCCAAATGATAATAATTGCACTCAATGTAGGCCTACCGTTGTTTAAATCTTACTTCTTAGGCACATGTTGCACAATTTCGTAGCACAAGAGGACCATGTCTATGACTTCCATGACGTGATTCTTCTGTCAACCGATTAATGTGTAAGGGATTGGATGATTAGAAAATAAAACTTATTACTTATTTTGTTGCAATAGATAGGTCTATCAATCTAAAACAAAGACTTCAGGAGCTCAAACATGGAGTCACTGAACCAGAATGACTATAATCAAGATTGGAAAAACATGTATTTCTTTTTGTAAATTATGTTCTTACTTTGGGTCAATTTAATTTATGTAGTATAATATTATTCATGGGAAGCAAAATAATTCCCAAGGGAATGATCATAACTTCATAGACTCATATAGTTCTTGCTTTTTGCTTAAGAGAGAGCATGGTAATGAATAGTTTATATGGATGAGAGCCTATTTGTATTAATTAATACCACTGGAAATGATAGTGTCATCTACAATGTAAAGTAGTTTTGTAATTTATATTAATTCCCTCGGAATTAGATGTTGAGAAGAACCAAATCACCAGTGCAACAATGGTAAGGCATAATAAGAAGGCATTATTACTAATGGTTTCAAGAACCGAACTCTTATTCCAAAATATATTTCAAATTTTTATACAGTAATCATGCAATTGTTCTTTCAGTTACATTTTCATTCAACCTTGCTAGTTGTAGAAGACATCATTGTATGCCATTTATGATTTATCCCATTAGGATTAGAAATTGCCTCACCTGCTACTAGGCTTCCATTTGGAATTTTGGGCTGCTTTGGTTAAGCCCAAAATTGAATGCTCAAATGGGTCACTAGTTTATGGGTCTGACAAAGACCTGGATCAACTTAAAATGGCCTTTTAAATCCCAAGTTCTCTGTTGTGTGGCTACTGTAAATGCATCCAAAATTCATTTGGAAGGGTGAATATTTGGAATACGAATATTCTGTATCATTTTTTGTGTTCCATTTTATATTTCATCAATCACAATTTGACATATATTTGTTTAAATTTCCTTATAAAATAACTAAAGTTTAAAATGGAAAAAAAATAAACACATAACAAGTTGTGATTAGTAGAACATAAAGTAGAATATAAAATATAGTATAGAGGATTTGTATTCGAATATTTGACCTATCAATCTCAAAGAGAGAGAGAGCATGTCACAATACCTTTTTTTTTTCCATTTGAGCCGAAGAACAACCATTTAATATTCTTCTTAGTACAACAAAATTACCAACAAAATCACGCCTTATTTGATTGATATGTATTAAATTAAATTGCCAACAAGCCTGTAATCTCCAAGAATTAATCTAAGGGTGTGGACTTTGGAGAAAACATGGCAGGGGGATATATGTTTATGAATTGGTGTAGGTGAGTGAGATAGGAAAAAATGGAACTTCAACAAGCCTACTCATTAGGCCAAAGACCAACCAATTGGTCGGGAGCACTTCAAAGGCTAAGTGAAAGAAATCACAATTGGGCTTAGAGAAAATTTGATAAGTGATACTCCAAGAGGGCTATTTATAAGGGTTTGTTTGTGAAGTTAGGAGAGCATGAGGTTTGCTAAGGGGACATCATCTTAGAACATCTTTCTCAACACTACAAAGGAAAAGCCCATGTCCCTCACGTTACACGTAAATGACAAATTGGTGAGATGTAATAAATGTGAATGTGTGGTGATGTTATTCTATAGACACTCCTTTTAGACAAAGGTTGTTGAACACCAACCTCTAAGTGGGCTTTGTTGATCTTGATCTCTATAGGTTGTCCCAAACCAACTGCCCGAACCGAAGGACTATGCTTGGGAATTTATTCGGTCAATTGGCCTCGAGTTTGGTAGCTATTACACTGTGCAATACCCTTTGAATGGTTCAGATCAAAAGTTAAAAAGTTAACTTTTGTTATAACCATTAGATCAAGAAAGGTAAAAAAAAGTTAAAAAGTTTGAAATTTTGGGTGGGGATTGCATGGTGCACCGATCTCAATCCTGGTAAGGTGCCTTAAGGTTGTCAGAGGCCAAAGTTTTGGGCCAAATCTAGTTGGGCTGGTTTGTCTAGACTGGACCTTTTGGGCTTATTCATGGGCGTATCCATCCTAGGCTGAGGTTCTCCCCCTCCAATTGGATTAGATTAATGGTTTCATTGTTAAGTATAGTGGGGCAAAACAAGTTTGGGGGTTGTACATCCTGATGGGTTATCTATGCCATTGTTGATTAAAAAAAAAAAATTTATTTGGGGGTAAACCACGACTTGTATAAAAAGAGTTTAGAACACAGTTAGTGTTTATCAAGTTATAATAGCAGCAAAACATTAGGCTAAGGGTTCTCAAATATCACAAAATTCTTTGAATTTTTATCCCTCTCCAATCTAGTGCATTAAACGCATTTACTTTTAAAAGCAGTGCTTCACGCTTGACTAAGGAAACCAGCTCAACTCATTGATTGTTGGTACTTGATGCTTCTGTACTTGTATATTGGACTTTTTGTTCTATGGCTTTTCAGGCCAATCCATTATATTTTCTGGTTTCTACATGGCAGAGATAATTAACTGTCAAAAACACACACGCCCCATAAATAGTGACACTGACACAGGATTGCTTATGATTCTTATAAAGAAAACAAAGGTATTTAACTATTTATTGAAAATTAAAACCAATCGAGGCTTATTAGACTTGAGCACAAATAGATCAATAGAAAGTGAATAAGCACTCTGTCTCCAAATGAACAAGCTTACTTTTCATTCAAATTTTTTCTTTTTAATTCCTTTGTTGGGGATACCATTATTTGAAATAACAAAATTTAGCTACAAAATTAGCTGTAACTTAAGGTTATAATCTTACTCAATAAAATAAATATTACTACATATTTTGAAAATCTAATCATTGAATTGTATGTTCTTTATACTCTTAATACACATGTCAAATTTTGTATCAATCAGATATTATTTATTATATCATCTATAAGCTTATATCTTATACATAATTTTAAACTATAAAAACTTGCAATTTAAACAATTTATTAATGACATAGCTATTGATCTTTAATTTTTTAGAAATTTTGCAAGTATGGAAGATATAAGAAGAAGATATAATCCAATAGTGAATTTGTCAAAATTCACCTCCAATAAAAAAATATTGAGTAAGGCTACAACCAATTTTGTAGCTAAACTTTGTCCTACTTGAAATTATTATCTTGTCTAATTCACTATAAAACTTTAAAAAAAAAAAGAAAAAAAAAAAAAGAATGGCTATCATGATTTCTAGTTACATCAAATTTGGGTGAAAGTTTGTTGGATCAAATGGTAACCTTGTTGTATATATGTTAATTTTATTAGGTAACATAGTAAAAGACCCATTAAACGACAAGATCCATTTATTTTTGTCAGCCTCATGTATCTGACCTAACTAAAATTGAAGTAGCTAGTTTAGTCATAAACTTAATTGAAAGTAAGGTGCTATAAACCTATAACATGTGCATTTTGATTTAGAAGGTGGGATCTTAAATTGACTTGAGCTCCTAATGGTCCAACAAAATGAGTTTTGTATGTATATAGTTTGCGTTAATTATAGGCAACAATTTATTAAATCTGTCACAAATTGCACTTAAAAAATGAAAGTCAAATCATTTGCAAGTTAAGCCAAGTCCATTTAATTCAAAACCAAAACTGCTAGTTTCTAATGGGCAATTTGTTTATATCATTTAGAAATTTGTAAGCTATTCATGAGTAATTGATTTCAGGTCTCCATGCCACGATCCATCATAATATGCATAAGGGCTTTTTAGAAATATCACCCTCGAGATATATTGTAAGTGTTAATTTAATTAGCTTTTGGGTTTTTATTTAATTATTAACCATTGCACGTTATATTTATGACATATGACATTTTAAACATGTTACTAATATTTTTCAGTAAAAAAATAATGGATTTAAAGTTTAAACACATATTTTATGTCAAATAATTAATAATTTTGAAGTATCATTATTATCATATACATATTACGCAAGGGGGTTAGTTAACTTAGTTGTTTAAATCGAAAGTTTGATAACCAAATTGACATTAAAGTCAAAATGTAAAGATGATATTTGTTAAATCCCCCATTTAATATATTAAAGAACGCATGTTCATAAAATTTGTCCTTTATAACATTTGTTAATTAGACTATAATTATTGATTCAATTGATTCCCATGCTTTCATTGTCTTGGATGAATTTTTATCTTTTTTTTTAATATCCAAATTGGTTCCTTGGCAAAATTCTAATGCTCACAATCATTTTCACAATTAATCTTATATGTGAGTGCTTCTGTAAAAACATTCAACATTACAATTATTAGCAAAACTTCTACCATACTATTCATATGTAGCTGAGTTCATGTCTTTCATGCTATCCATCTTTTTAAAATAGTAAAATTTTGGATTTTTTGGGGAGGAAATGAGATTTTTTTTTTTTTTTTTAAAGGTCCTCCTTTAACTTACGAAAGAAGTCATGGCAAAAAGTAGCAATAAACTGATAAAAAAAATTAAAAAGAAAAATCTAGAAAAATTAATGCTTATAACTTTTGTTAATTGAAACGGACACCATAAATTGAAACTATCTTTTTCATTAAAAAAAAAAAAAAAACTTTTGTTAATTGGGCTAAAATTGGTGAGTAAATTGGTTCCCATGCTTTCATTGTGTTGAATGAATTTATATAAATATATATATATTTATATAATTTTTTTTTCTTAGGTATAACTCCACCGACCCTTAGGCCTCACGTTTTGTGATTCTTTTGCTAGTGAGGTTTTTAGATCTCTCTTTTGAGACAGCTAGCTGGCGGAGCTAACATAGACTTGCTGTATTCACAAGCTAGCACATGCTGTAGTATATTTCAAACACCTCTTACAAAAAAAATACAGATCACACAGATTTCTAATCCTCTTAAAGATCTTTATAGCTCATTTACACCTTTGATTATCATCCAATTGGGTGTGAAAGCTTTCCTTGTGGAACATGGTTTTGCTTCACTTCAGTTTACTTTTCTTTAATTGGTATACATTTTTTTTAATATGAGAAAAAAAATATACTTGGGAAGATTCCCTTTGTTTAGCTGTAAATATTTTCCTTTCCTTTTTGTAACATTTGCATTCTCGAGTTCTGAGTTTGTTGTAATTAATATTATCCAAAAGCTATGGTTGAGTTGCTAACTTTATTCTTACTCATAATCATTAATCACTAAATTGGTAGATATTGCCAAAAACAAATAACCATAGCTATTAAAAGAAAAAGAAAAAGTGAAATGTCAGATGTGGATCCCTTTAGACAGATTCTATGAGCTCATAATCATATGTCCTCTCAATAATAGTCAGTGTAATAATACTTTGACAAAAGCATTAGCTAATCCAGTGCTTTACTTGCCAAATATGATATGCAAAGTATATAATGTCACATGTTTGGTACTTAACTAGGTGTTAATCTATTATCATGGGGTGTGGTTTGGTAGTAAGAGTTTTCGTATTGCTTTCACATGATGTTTAACATGAGTTGAACAGTTTGAGCCATACAAATGAGTTGTGCCCATGATAATAGCTTCATCAAGGCTCCGGTGGTAGACGTGGTATTATCCATTACCATTCTATGACGTAAAGTTAATGAGTCCATACCAAAAACCCATTTTTCTATTCAGCCAAAAAAAAAAAAAAAAACCCGGTGTAAATCATAATAAAATTTATAGTGACACTGTTCCATCAATAGGCCACCACAAACACATTGATTCCATCAATTTAACATTTTGTGTGACTCAATATCATTTCGAAGTCTGCTTGTGACACATTGCCAATTAATGGGTGTCCAATATTACTATGGTGCAAGTAGCATAATAATATTGGACTCAATATATATATATATATATATATATATATATATTTCCTATTATGACATATGAGTTTGTCGCAACATTCATGTGCAAGTAGCACTAATGGTGTCGTTAGTTGAGTAATGAGACATTGTATTATAATAAGAAAAATAAGTAGTTAATTTAATATAATTGAACTCGAACCCATAGTCTTAAGTTTTTGTTTTAAATGGTGTATTTTCTTTCAAATTTGTTATCTCCTTACCAGAGTTTATTTATTATTATTATTTTAAAAATACAATACAATTTGAAATCTATGACTCGGCTTTATGATTTTCTTTGTGTAGTTTTGGATGTAGCAGATAGGGCGCTACTATGGTCACATTTAGAGCACTACCATCAGGTGTGTCAAATGCCAAATATTTGGCATTTGACACCAAACACCACTATTCAAGCCTCATGAGGTGTTCCAAATGTGGCAAAATTTTGCAACATGCTACAGTATTGTGATAAATTCGGAACAGTACCGAACAATATAGCATATGTGTTTATTATTTTTTTATTCATCTTTCTCTCTCATTCACTTAGACTCTCTCTCTTTTCTCTCATCTGGAACTTCTTCTCTCTGCCCACCATTTCTTCTCTCTCATCGATCTCACCAAAGCCACCGATCTCGCTGAAGCCGCCGACTCATCGAAACTGCCGATATCGCCGCCGATCTCGCTGCCATATTCGTCTGGATCGTCCTCCACAGCTCCCTCTTCCCTCTCATTCTCTTCCTCTCTCATCCTCAAGCCGGTGAAACCGATCTCACCTAACGCTACCTCAAGCCGCTGAAGCTGATCTCGCTTGAAGCCGCCTCACCTGGAGTTGTCGATCTCACCTAGAGCTGTCTCGCCTGAAGTTGATTTTGGTTGTTGTTGGTTGGTTGATTTTGGTTGGTGGTGATGGATTTGTAACAATGGTGGGCTGTGGTGGTGGGTTTGTATCAGTGGTGGGCTATGGTGGGGGTGGCACCGTGGCAGTGAGTTGGTGGAAGTGACGGTGGACAAACTGAGTTTATATGATTGGTTTTTTTAATGTTATTTTAATATTTGTATATATTATTTTAATGTATAGAATTGAAAAATAGAAGATGTGATGAACGGTAAATTGTAAAATGATGTGTTAAAATTGATAAAGTAGGTTTTGATGTGGTAAAATGGCATTTAGTATAGCATACCTGGTGGTAATGCTCTTAGGTAGGAAAGTCACTCTAACCACCTCCTCCTACTTTTTTTTTTTTTTTTTTTTTTTCATTATAAAAAAAAATATATAATTTCTATGAATCTACTTTATGATTATTATTCTTTGTAATCAAGCCAAGACACCTTGTACAATAATAATAAACTTTATCAAATGAACTCACTAAAACCCACATGTTTAAAGTATTGAGCCAAAGAGTAAATGTGCATAATTAATTAGGATTAATTCCTTCCTCAAAAGTACAAATGACACTTTCTCACCACTTAACAATGAACTAGATAAATATAAATCTCACTAAAATTGTCATATAATTTAAGGTCAGGTCCTTAATTTTCATGAGATCTAGTAATAGTTAGCCAAACCGAACCCCAACTCCCCAACCACCACCATGGTCTAAATGTATACCAAACTCAACTCACTTGATTCAACCATAAGTCTTAAATTTTGGACGAGTTTGAGTTAGTTTACTTAGCAAAAAAGTGTCTACATACACCAAAAATTAATTAATATCTTAATTTGTTAATAAAAAATACAAGAAGCTGGCCTGAAACTCTATAACAAAATATTATAAAAAAAGTCTTAAATTTTGACACGTAAATTTTGACTGAGAAAAACCTCACCAACTAAACTTTGGTACGTGAACCTTTAGCTTACCAACAAGTTATTCTTTTCTTGAACAATGCGTGTCCGGCACTGATATATAGCAGACACTTTTTTGACGGGATAACCGCGAAGAAAGAATGACTTTGGGCCACTTGTTTCGGTACCTTCAAAAATTTTATAGGCACCACATAAATAATAAAGCAATTAAAACAAAAAACCCAAAGTTTTAGTTTAAACAAAAAAGAAGATCCACTAATCAATCCTCTTGTAACCAACGCCATCAAAAAGTTTCTTGGCTCATACTCATTCAATGCCCACTACTGACTGAAACATTGTCCACATTTTTCACCATCTACATCAATCTCTTTTTCCATCTGTCACATTTCTACACCCCAAATGGTTTTTTTAAAGAATGATACTTATTCTCAAAAAAAGAAAAAGAAAAAAAAGAAAAGAATGATACTTATTCTCAAAAAAAGAAAAAGAAAAAAAAAATGATACTTAACATATTCTAAATTTTATTATTTATTTTTTATAAATTGAGGTGTAAAATAAATTAACATGTTAATTTTAAAAAATATAATATCAAAATAAATTAAAATTTTTATTTAATATATTATTGAATTAATATGGTAGCAAATAACAATCATATTTATTATTATGTCAGTTTTGTTAATAAGTTTTGTTAATAAATTTTTTAGTAATTTTATTCTTTTAAAATCCTTTTTATTTTGTAATCTTAAATATAATCCAAAAAGGGATTCATATGTGAAGTTGATTATATTTTAAATTATAAAGTTCTACATGGGTTGTTTTTGGTAAATGTAGGGGCAATAGGCCCAAAAATACATGTTGGCCTTGACCTTGGCCTTGTTCGAGAAGGCTCAGTAGTCCAAGGATAGATCAATAGTAAGGAAAATGTAAGATTTTGAACTTCTCGAGTCAGCTATGATTGTAGAGGTAGGCCGAGGAGAAGTATCTCCTCAGCTAAACGAAGAAGGGGTCAAAAGGTGAATTCTATTATCCAGAATGACGTTCCATGAAATTCTATTGATAAGGATATGCATTGTAAACGTACCGAACAAAATAGGAGCTGAGAAATATTTGGGGGAAAGCTTCTACCATTGCATTAAATGCTTTGTAGCTAACTCTCTGGCAGCATTAATGAGGAAGTGATATCTGAGCAGTACTTTTCAGCTTTATAACTACTCCCAAAGACTTCAGGAGGGTGCTGATGGGACAAGTATTAATACAAGCAATCTAATGTCCACATGGAGGGTAGAGATGAGAGGGGAGATGTGGTATAAAATAGAAGGAAGGTCCTAAGAGAAAGAGATCGAGAAATTTAGAGAGAAACACTGTAGCAATAAAAAATTGAGACTTGTAATCAAACTTGAGAGCAATATATAAGAATTGATCTCATCAGACTGTGCTGATGACGATTTTCTTTAGATTATACCAATCTAACTTCATTTTCTTGTCATCAAAATCTACTTTACTTGTTGTTTGATTCATTAAAACCTAGTTTTCCAACCCATTATCTACAAATTCATTGTATTGGATTTTTTGGGCCTAAGTTCATTTATCCTTTGAGCTAGAGACTTAAATCCGGTCTTTACAGTAAATATATACTATTGTAGGTGGTTATAATTTCTTTCTTGGGGAGGAGAGTGACTTGGGACAAAAAACAGAATTTGAATTTACTAATTCTTATTATTCGAGGGTTAATTTCTCTTCCTTTTTCTTTTTAAATTCCTTTTTATGTTCGCCCTATTGATGTTTGGGATAATAAAAAAAAAGATGGACATTTGTTTTATTTATTTATT
Organism: Notholithocarpus densiflorus; assembly: GCA_030021035.2. Lineage (NCBI taxonomy): Eukaryota > Viridiplantae > Streptophyta > Magnoliopsida > Fagales > Fagaceae > Notholithocarpus > Notholithocarpus densiflorus. The sequence continues at coordinate 4,592,834 of JARYZH020000026.1, read as the reverse complement.
TATAATAATTTTGTAGTTAGGTAGGGGATATAAACCATGGATGTGTTGTTAAAAAAACAAATTAGTGCCAATTGAGTTATAAAACTCTTAAAAATTAACATTTTCTTCAATTTCTGATAGTATTAGAGATTATGACCCATAGCTTACAATATTTTTTTTTACTATATAAGAGAATTTCTTTTATAATTTATATTAATTAGCTTTAGTAATTTAGTAACAATAGGTTGCTTGAATGATATTTAAAATGTTACTTGTTTGTTTATTTGTAACTCGCAATAACCTTCACTACATGGACATTCCACCTAAAATGAATTAATGTATTTAATTTATTGTTTTTGTTAATTGAGATTATTCAATAAATATTAAGAAAGCGTGATTATTAGCTAGCGGGCCAGTGTAAATACAAACACGTGCAGTTTTTTATAATTACTCTATTTATTGCAGTGATTAATGAGATAAATTAAGCACTTGCAAAATAAAATATTTTGGAGTGATTCTTCCATGTGACATCTTGAAACATAGAGGTCCATCCGCATATTCTAAGAGCATGAAACGAGGTGGTGTGCTGGTTAAAATTGAATTTATGGGATGGATTAAAATAAGATTTTATGTTTCGTACAATAAAAACATTTTAAAATCTTTACGCTAAAACGTGATTAAGTAATGAGTTCTAATTAGTTTAATTGGTAAAATTTATTATCGTTGAATAAAAGATTCGAAGTTAGATATGGAGTTCGATTCTCCTTATACTCAAAAACCAATTATCATAAATGGATGTCATAACTTTAAGCTAAAAAAAAAAACCTATTAGCTATCATTAGCTCAACATGAGTTCGCTTTAGAAATTAATGTATCCATTGCATGTGTTTCAAACATCTTTTTCCATGACTAAAGTTTGGTTGTTTTAGTCCAACTTGCCATACTTTTTTTTTTTTTTGAGAAACCCAACTTGCCATACTTGATAAGTTGATACTACTATATTTATCCTAGAGAGATGCTACGTCTACAACAATTCTACAATATTTTTACAATAAATCACAGGTGGTTAGTTGTTAATGGTTCAAATTTGAAACTAACACTAAGATTACTTTTTTGCCCCAACAATAACAATCAGTAACAACCTGCCACTTAAGATTTATTGTAAAAATGTTGTAGATATATCATTTCACTTTATCCTAAGGACTATATTAAAGAGACTGCGTTACGTAATGAGTAGCTGTCTAAGCTATCTCATACTGTTACTTCACTAATTTTCCAACCTATAAATACTTAAATAGAAGTAAAGATCAATTTTCATATTCTTTAGTCTTTAGTTTTAACACAATAATGCCTTTTTTTGTGTGTGGATATATTGACCATTATGAACTCATTCAAACTTAAATATTTTGTGGTCACCTAACCACCTCTTTAAATATATATATATATATATATAAATATATAACTTAGATAAAATGATTGAATAATACATTATCTAAGTTAAGGACTCTAAAAATATTCATAAATTAAGTGTATGAATTTTTTGGTGGGCTCTAACAATTATTATTTTTTCTAATTTATTTATTTTACTTTTATTGGTTTCACTTTGTCACCTTTAAACTGTAATAAAATTGTAATTGATATACTAAAAATTGAGTCTTATAAACAAATATTTTAATGTGTGAAGTCTTCATCTGTCATTAATTTTTAGCACATTCACAATTTTTTTTTTTAGTTTTAGAGAATTATATCCTACAACATTCTAAATACAATAATATATTTCGAAAATCAACTTGCAAATTTAAAAATATAGTTTCCAAATTCTTAGATAAAATTTTACTAGGATTGTCTTTATCTTGATTGCTATTTATTTTGACAAGATTACTATATATAACAAACAATTCTTACGCATTTCTTTAATACTCCTAACTAAGATATCTTTTCCGACACTCAACCAATCAATGTTTCCAGTTTTTTATCAGTATTAACTAATTGTATCTTTTCCCAAAAAAAAAACTAATTGCATCTTCTTCTTTTTTTGTTGATAAATAAAATACCTAATTGTATCTTTTTTTTTTTGAGGAAGAACCTAATTGTATCTTGGTACCACATGCATGTGCACATATTGATAATTATAAAACAACATCAATAACAAAATTATATTTCAAAAAATCTATGAGCCCAATTACAAAACTTGTCGAGATTGTTCATATATACAGATATTAGATAATTGGTTATTATTTAAAAGAGAGAGAGAGTTGGTTAATAAAAAACACTAAACTTAGTCTAACAATCAAATTATCTGTTATAACACATAAGTTTGTAAATTTTTTTTTTTTAACACCACACATTAACACACACTGAAATTTACAATGAGACAATATTTATTAAGCTATAATACAAATTGCACCTTCTAAATTTGAGGGAAATTCATTATAGTTATTTAATTTTACTTTCGTTCAATTGTGTTATCTAAATTTTAAAATTATTAATTCATGTATTTAGTTAAAAAATTTCTATTAAAAAAACATTATAAAATTATTAAAAACATCTTATAGTTTTTTTATGAGAGAATTTTGTTAAATTTTTTTTTTCTGTTATTTTTTATTTTTGAGGAAATTGCATACCTATCGGCAAAATTTTAATGAAATTGGATGGAATGCTTGAATTGAATAAATTTAAAATTTAGAAAATTCAATTAAAAAAAAAATTAAAAGATGGTAATAAATTTCAGTCAAATTTAGAAAGTAAAATTTGCATTTAAACTTTTTTTTAATCAAAAAAAATTTATGATTACAAGTTATTTTATGAATTTTTTCTTATAAAATACTGACGCAATAAATAATTATTGATAAGTAAAATGATGATATTAAAAATAACTCATCTATTAAGAATATTACAACATCAATTTTATATATTTTTTTTATCACTAACCGTCAACTAATAATATTAAAAAGATGTCTCATAGAACAATTAATGAACTCATCCAATATTTTACTCGAAAAGGAGGTTGGGGGAACATAAAATAAATAATAATAAAAAAAGTGGACCAATAAAAAAAGGATAGAAGTGACATTAAAAAAAAACCCAAAACGGCATCTTAGGGATATTCTTCAATACTTGTCTAATCCTCTTTTTTCTTATCCCCAAAATTTTAGAAAATCTGACAAAGCTTTCGTACTGCCGGAAACCACTACACGTGGCAAAGCCTATCCTCTCACAAAAAAATAAAAATAAAAATTAGGGGTTTACAAGATTTTAAAAACTAGTCTTTTACAAAAAAAAAAAAAAAAAGTGGGTTATTGTGGTAACTGATAATTGCCAGTAAATTACTGCAAGTTCACCGGCTGGTCCGGTTATGTGGCCAGGAAAACTAATTAAGATTTACGAGTATAAATAATTTAAGGGGTTTAAGCTACTGTTTTGCGTGGTACTTGTATTTCCTAAGGGGTTTTTGTCCTTTCCTTTTCGTTAAACCAAAAAAAAAAAAAAAAAACCGACAAAAACTAACTGAAATTTTTTTTTTTTAAGCGAGAATTGAAAAACTATTTTCCTGTAGGAATTCAATTTCCAATTCTTTGTACAGATCTTATTCTTGTTTCTGATTCTTTCATTTAGTTCGTTTTTTTGTTTTTTTTTATTATTCAATTCTATTGGGATTTGCATGTTTCCCACGCAAACTGTTTCCGTAGGGAAAATTTGGCATCTGATCGAATTGTAGATTGGGAAAACAGAATTTGAAGCGGAGATCGTTGTTGAAGAGGTGAGTTAATCGTCAATCTTGTATGGAATTTCGATTTTTTTTTTTACTTAAATTTTTTTTTTTTTTTTTTTTTTGCATTGTGATGTTGTTGCTGAATTTTTCATTTTCTTGGGAATTCTAAGAGATTGAGTGTTTGAGAAAAGTTATGGGTTCGATCGGATCGGATCGTGGAAAGTTAGGCCGTGTTTGGTTTGTTTGTTTGTTTTTTTTTTTTTGAATTGGTCTTGGTTTTGGAAATTTTGAAACGTTGAAAAGTTGGAATTGGGTTGTTTTGTTTTGTATTGAGTTTTTTGGGAATTGGCTTTTGAGGACTTGGGTGTGTGGAGTTCTAATGTGGGTTTTAGTATTTTTATTGCTATATTAAGCAATCAATGGTGAATTTTGGGTTTTGGGTTTCTGTTTGCTAATTGGATGGTCTTGTTTTTGTGAAACTGTTTGAAACCTCTGTTTAAGTGTCTAATTTCTGATCCATGGTTTCGGTTTCGGGATCTGAGGATCAATGTCATAATTGCTGTGAATTGGATCCATTAAGAGATCATTTGGTTGCTAAGGAATTACAGTAATTTGCACACAAACACAAACATGTTGCAGCTAAAGTGTTCGTAATGTTCATTTTACTTGGATAATTTAATTGCTTGGCTGCTTAAGATCTGATGGTTTGCTCTTTTTGATGTGTTTGATGAGTTTTCAGAGTCAGTATATTAGCAATGAATTTAGGATTTGCAGTAGTTGTGGAGAGAGAGAATGGTATGAATAAGAAAGAACAATGTACATCCATGAGTTGGAATTGGCAATTCTTGTGTCCTCGCAATGTCACCTTTGGATTGCTGGTTTTTGTTAGTATTCACATGTCATTTGTTTATGTCCTTTGAGTGGTCATTATTCATACAAACACACACACGCGCACACAAATACACCATACTGGATCATTGTAAATAAACTCGGATTGCTAATCTTGGTTTTTATTTCTGGGCTCTGGCCAACTGATGTGTTGTGGGTTTGAGTCTTGGAATTAGCCTTTCTAAAGTTGTGGTAAAGGAGCCTTGTGCACTGTATATTTTTTTTCTTTCCTTCAATTGTAGTCCTTTAGATAGTCTAAAAGTCTTGCAACAGTATATATGTCAATAATTTGTATGAAAGGCATGGTTACAGAGTTTTGTTATAGTGCGTCTGAAAGAAATTAAACTTAATATTCATTACTTGCTTGTTGTGGTTATTTAATAAATACATTGGTCTCTTTTTGGGTTTTGATGGCAGTGATTAGGATCTGGGTAGTGATGCTTCTTTGTGTTTGATGAGCTCTTACTGCCATGTACTTCTGAAATATGGTGTTTAAGAAGAGGCAAGATCATGGATTTAATGGCTTCCGGCTCCCCACTATACCTCGGGCTCCCAGATCTGTACGAGTAAGTATTTGCTGCAGTTCAGTTGTAGTCTGGTGCTTTCTATCATTCCGGGAGCTGAACTCTGGTTCTAACTCTGTAAATTTTGATTTTGGTTTCAGAGGGGCTTGCGTAAGAAGACAGTTGAGGATACTCAAATCTGTGCATTTGAATTACTGGCTTCCATAGCTGGCAAGTTGTTGCGTGAAAGTGAAAGTTCTGCTTCCAGTAATGCATCTGAAGGAATTGATCTGCTGGCCTGTGGCAAAGATGCTGTTAAACAGGAACGAGAATTTGAGGATAAACCATTCAAGGCGGAGTGGTTATATCAGAGAAATTGTGGAGACAGTTCTTTTGCCTTTGAGATGGCCTCACAAAACATCAGTCATAAGAGTACTCTGAAGGAATTCTCACATGCTGAAAGTGATGATGTTTTGGAACGCACTTCATTCATTAAAAGTTTCGATTGCTCACAGAAAACTGGCGGTGATGCGAAGTCTGTAATTTGTAAAAGCAAGACTGATTCCGAAAACTATTCTAGTAAAGTGGAGGGAGGCTCCCCTCAATTTGGGGAGTCTTGTGATGCTAATGTAAATATTGAAGCTGAAAGACGGCTAGAGGTTGTGGGATTGAAAAATGAAGATGCTAATAAGCCTAATATATGTAGTTCAAAGGTTCCAACAGAATTGTTTCTGGAATCTTCTGCAGCAATCAATTCTGACTGTAACGTCAAATTGCCATTGCGCCAGGACTCTGTTCCTAACGCTTGTTTTCCCAGGCATAGGAATGATATTAAGTTAGGTAGTAGAGATGATGATGAAAATTTTTCTAGGTGCTTTAAACGTAGTACCAAGTTGAAGGCATTTAGGCCTCCAACACAAATTGCAGATCGAAGAATAAGGAAGCTGCTGACTTCCAAATACTGGAAAGTAGCTCCAAAATTGAAGGATTGTGAACTTCCTAGATCTGGTAAGCAGCTGATTAATGGGTTGAACATGTTATGATTCATATTTATGGTATGCTTGTGTTTCATTTCTATTTGATCATCGTTATTATTTCTTATTAACGAAGTTCATGATTTTAGCATTTGGAGATGGGGGATTAAAACCTCTTTATCGCAAGAGGAAAACCTGTCATGACCGTCAAAGCCGTCAAAAATGTCAACGTGACATTCTCTTTAAGAGGAGGAAATTGTTTGACCAAATTTCAGTAGTGACTTCTGATGGTGGGTTCAGTAGTGAAAGTGTTTCTAATTCACCCGAGAAAGGCATGACTGAAGATAAGAATGACTCAGCTGTAATTTTGCATGGAGGTCCTTTTCCACCTTTTAATCTATTAAATGTTTCTTAGTATTGTTCGGATTTGTGGTCTTCAATGGTTGCACTGAATAATTGTAGTTGTTTTTGCAGCCAATGGGGTATCATCTTCAGTTTTGGGTCATCAAGCTTCCTTTCACTCCAAGGATTCTCATGGTACTAGAGCAATTTCCTGTTTGATGTGCATTGTCTTGTTTCTTTATATTTTGTCCTGGCACAGGAGGTTCTTACACCATGTTTGTTTTTCTGCACAGTGAAATTTAGCATTAAGTCCTTTAGGGTACCAGAGCTTTTTATTGAGGTCCCAGAAACTGCCACTGTTGGTTCATTAAAGGTATAATAACATCTCTTCTTCTTATTCTAAAACTACTACTGTTTTTCTCAGCCCCATAATTGAACTACTGAGGCTATATGCCGAAGTATACTGTATAATGATATCTGCATAAATGCTTGTCTGTTGCAGTAATAATAGGTTTTCTTCATTTTTGGTTATTGCTTAGTGTTGTTGTTGTGGGTTTCTAATGGTATTATATTACTTGTAGAGGACTATTATGGAGGCTGTAACTTCTATACTTGGAAGTGGATTAGACATTGGGATTCTTCTTCAAGGGAAGAAGGTTAGAGATGACAACAGAACTCTAATGCAGACAGGAATTTCTTGTAAAGACAATCTGGATTCTCTGGGTTTTATGTTGGAGCCCAATACCGTGCAAACACCTCCACCTATGTGCTCTAGCGATCTTCCTCCTCTATTATCATGTGACTCATCTCAACTTTTAACAAGGTAATTCAATTGCTTTTGTAGTTAGCATTTGCAGGGGTGAACTGTGAACCATTTGTTTATTATTAATAAGCTCATATGGTCAGCAATTTTTTTTTTCTTTCCCTTTTTGTAAATTTTGACTTTTTATTTTGCATTTTTTTCACCTACCGTTGTCAAACATAAATATTGGAAGGCTAGGATTGTAGAGTCAAGAGGTCCAGGGAAGTTGTTAAATTTTTATCAGTTCTCATGAGGCCTAAAATTATTGTGAATCTAGTTGTGTTAGAGCAGCTTCCTTACCTTGACAATTCTTGATATTTTGATTAAGAAAGCAGTTTAAACTTTGGTGATTTGAAATAGCTTTGAGATTTTTTGTTTGAGTTAAGCTCTGTTGGAATTGAGAATTATTGTGTTTTGCTTAATGCATTTTAGTTATTTTTTACTGTAGCTAACAATATATTTAATTCTTTTTAGGTCCCCGGAAAATCCTGTTTTAGATTCAGGGATCTCTGATGCCCTACCTGACCCTCCACTGACCAATTCAAGCAACCATGTTGATAGTAATCATGATACAGTTTCCTCCCCTACTGACATGAATGACAAAACAACACCGGATACCAAAGCAATAGTTGCTGTTCCAGCGATGAGCATGGAGGCACTGGCTGTGGTTCCACTGAACCAAAAAACAAGACGTTCTGAATTTGTACAGCGTCGAACCAGGAGACCTTTCTCTGTGTCAGAAGTAGAAGCATTGGTGCATGCAGTTGAGGAGCTTGGAACTGGGAGGTGTGATGTTCTTTACAACTCGTTGGCTGTAGTATAGTATTTATTTATTTATTATTTTTAAAAGAAGAAGAGAATTCAGGTTTTTAAATGGTTCACATTCTGCAGGTGGCGTGATGTTAAATTGCGTGCTTTTGAGAATGCAGACCATCGAACTTACGTGGACTTGAAGGTAATTGTTTATTTTGGTTATATATGTGAGAATGGAAATATATTAAAATTCACAGTTGGAACTATTTTTTGCCAAATTTTCACTTTTTATTCGATTTTCAGAACATTTGGCTATCACTGAGTTGTATTTAATATATATATATATATATATATATATATATTTCAGATATAAAATCTTTTCGCTATCTTTATTGTTACGAGTCATGTCCACTATTATGCTAATGAGTCTTGGCTTAAATGACACTTCTTAAGTGTGGGTGGAGGGTGAGGTCATGAGTTAAAAATTCAGGTGCATGTTTAACTTGCAAAAATAAAGTCATGTCTAATATTATGCTTGGATATATGTGCTTACTGCTTAGGCTAAAAAAAATGCGCTTAGTAAGATATTCTGGTGCATGTTTAGCCTAGACTTGAGGTTTTTTCCAGAGGAAAATTTATTTGGTTTGAAACCTTCTTTCTTTCTCTCTCCCTGCTTTTGATTTTTCTTATTTCTCTTCACTGAGTAAATACTAGTTTGCAGTAGTGTTGATTGTGTGGGAAAGCATAAGAAACTAACTGGTTTGTTTTGGGCATCATTATAGCTTCCAACTTTTGCTATATAACATATTTGGTTTCTGCAGGATAAATGGAAAACATTGGTTCACACAGCAAAGATTGCCCCCCAACAAAGAAGGGGTGAGCCTGTTCCCCAAGAGCTCTTGGACCGAGTCTTGGCTGCCCATTCTTATTGGTCTCAGCATCAAGCTAAGCCACAGGGAAAGCATCAGGCTGGAACTCCAAAGATCATGGAGGCACCGGCTGAGGTCCCAGTTGAATAACATGGAGGTGAAGGTATCCAAATTGTGATGATGTAAAGAGATTAAACAAAAAGGTTGACAGGAACAGAAACAAAAATTGTACAAATCAATTCAATTTCATGTAATATTCTCACTCAATTCATTGCTGACTTTCCCACTGTGGAAAAGGTTGGCATTTGTAAATGATGTGATGGAATAAGGTCATCATTCTAACACAAGTTACATTGTTTTTCGGTTAAATCGATTCATTGTGTAGAGAACTTAAGAGAACAAAATTGTAAAATTGTACAAATCATATCATCTTCTTTGGCTTTTCATTTGTTGTTGTCTTATATTCAAAGTAGCAGGCAAGAATTCTCACTTCTTAAGTTGAAACTTTGTAGAATTTTCAATATTTTTTAGAATTGAAAGAAACAATTGGTTTATATTAGACACTGAAGAAATTCATGTTCACAATTGTTCTTTTGCTTTACAAATGTTGAATTATTTTTTTGTGGTGTTGTTATACACTGAACACATTTTACACCATGTGTTGTAAGCAAGATGGGTCATGGGTTTTGTATGCTTTACATAATTTAGAAATGGGCTAACAGGATGATAGTAACATTTGGTAGCATCCAGGTTTTGATCATCGGCCATTTCACATAGCCTTAAAACAAATGTTACATAACTCTCTCTCTCTTTGAGTTTACACTGCCCGAGATCAATATGGACTTCTGGATCTGAATTAAGCACAGTATTTTATCAATGGTGATCGTGGCTGTAATCTGTATATCTAATTACCCATCTAATGGTGTGGGCCGCATGTCCTAAAATTAAAAAAAAAAAACACTTTGGTTTTACATGACAGATTGAATGGGGGTTCTGGTGATAGTGTAGTAATGCTTAATACTCTATGGTCATATTTTTAAAATCTATATTTAATCACAATAATTAAAAATAAGTATTAAATTTTATTTTGATTTGCTGAAACTTTTGGTAATAGAGTTTTAATTGAAATAGAATTTTAAACTTCTTGAAATTTATGTAATAGAGTTTTACTTCATATAAAATATTCTAACTAATAACTCACTTGATATTTGGATAAGTGTAATCGAAGGTTGCCCCAACCATCTTTAAATTAGAGTCCTTTTACAAATCAAATACCATATGTAAACAGCCGTAACGAAAGCCCTCTAAATCAGAGTTTTGGCTTTTCTATTTAAGAAGAGCAAAGACTTCTTCACCTCTCTCTCAAACACAAACACACGCAAATCATAGAGGAAGAAAGATCAAGATCGTGAAAGAAGGAAGACTGTCATCTCCAAAAGCGAAAAATGATGAATTCACTTAGAGATAGTAAAGGTAGAGATGAAGAGAGTAAAGAAAATCAAAGTTTGCCAAAAGACATGATATACGATATCATGCTTCGTCTTCCCGGAAAATCCATCTTCAGATTCAAGTGCGTGTCCAAGACACTTAACACTTCAATGCTCTCTGACTCTTTATTCATTCACAACTATTTCACTCGAAAACTCCAACAAAAACAACTAAAAAAACCGACCCTGCTAGGCTTTTTCTACAAAGTCCACAATCCTCAAAACCTCAATCACTGTGTGGACCAATGTTACAAGGACCAAGAGGTCTCTTTCGTACCCATGTGTCATCAAGGTGTGCCTATAGCATCCCGTAGTTTTAAACAAGTTGTAGGCAATTTCATTGCTTCTTCCAATGGTCTCGTTCTCTATGGTCACCATCCAATGAACTATTATGTGTGCAACCCTGTTACTAATACTTGCTTTGCACTTCCTCCACCTATACGTACTGATGACTATCATACTGAAGTTCCTCATAATATGTATGCCAGTGATGACACGATAAAGAACTTAGTTGGATTTTATTGCCAAGAAGAAGATGAACAATTATCGCACCATGATATCGACGTAGATGCTATTACTAATCACATACGTCAAAGTTACAAGGCGGTACGGTTTTTTGTGAAGCAAGCTATTAACAATGACTGGGAAATGGTGGTGAAGATTTACTCTTCTGATACTGGAGTCTGGAAAGAATCCAAGCTTGACGATTTTGGAATGCCGCTATATCATGTACTAGCTATGAGCTCATATAGCATCTCTATACGAGGGGTCTTCTTTTGTTCAACAACCATTTCAACAGGAATGCTGATTTTCGCCTACGTATTTAACATGGCAAAGGATGGCCTCGACGTGTTGATTGAGGGACCTTCTTCTTCACACATTAATGGAAGGGCCTATGGGGCTATTGGGGAGTCACATTTGGGGTTTCTTCAATGTGCTGTAGGCCATGATGAAGGATTTGAGGTATACATGTTGAAACAGAAACTGCATAGTTATTTTGACAAGGAATGTTACCCTTTTGTCTACAGGTCAGAATGGACATTGAGGCATAGAGTGAGTACTAATGATATTACTAACACTCTGTCTCCATCCAAAAGAGGAACTTTTCCTGTTGCATTCCATGCTCAGAATTCGCATATTTTGTATCTCAGAATAGGGCACCAGATGATTTGCTTTGATATGCAAAGTGGGAGACTGGATTTTGTCCCTTACGATCATTCCCATGGCTTGATTTGCTGTTCCTGTTGCTATTTGTTGGAGCCCTTTTTTTATAACCTGGAGTCATGGCCTTTGTCCTCTTTGCCTCGGCAAAATTGATCAACATCATTGGGGATATGGTCCTTTTTCGATTTGCAAAATTAGCTTAAGTAGTTTGGATTTTAATATTTTTCCAATCCTATCATATATAGGAATTGAGGTAGGGATAGTTTGAACTCGAGCACAAGTTTTTTCCAAACCAAATGAAAAATTATGAATGGTAAGCTTAAGCTAGCAGGATATAATATATGACGAATTTCTTGAGTATTAGTTGTGATAAATTTTGAAATTTTATTGTTTTACCTTTTCCTATTTAAAATAGGATTTTGTGTTGTTTCCTTTTTCTAGTTTAATTTGTTTTTCTTTCTCTAGTTGAAATAAGACTTGTTATTTATTTTTCTTAAAGAACTATGAGAAAATCTTATTGTATTCACTCTTTATAATCCATCTAACACTTTTGTTAATAAGTAGAGCTTATTAACACCCATCTAACATGTTAGGAACTGCTTGTGGCGGTTTCAAAACCAGAGGTGAATGTTGATTCTTTGCTCTCTTTTTTTTTTTTTTTTTTTTTTTTGTGTGTCGTTTTTCATAAAAAATTTATTAAAACCAGTTGTGATTGTGAATACAATTTGCAAATAAAAGTCCAGTCTTAGTGATTTTTGAATGAAAACTTATAAACAACCTGTTCTAAAGTGCAAATTACACTAAGAATCCATTTAGTTTTTAGTATTTAAAACCATCAATATAAGGGTGAAATCAACAATTTGAGTATTTTAATATAAGTGAAACTCCTCTCCTCTACTTTACTCCCCCTCCCAATTCCTTCAATTTGAGTTTTTTTTCCCCCCTCAAAATTTATACATGTACAGACCATATATATCCCATGAACTTGAGTAGAGACTTGAGAAGGTGTCAACTAGTTCTTCTAGCTAGATACAATACAAGTGCTTATTCAGTGTCATGTTACTTAAAAGGTGTCAACTAGTCCGCTCAATTATGAACTATATGAATTATGAAATGAGGAGCTAGAGATAGAGGTCCAAGAGGAAGCTCTTGTTGATAGGCATTGCAGGCTTGAATGTCTTGCGTTATAATCAATGAACCAACTGCTGCTGCCATTGCATATGGTCTTGAGAAGTCTGGCTGCGCATTTGATTTTTGATTTTTAATGAACTTTGGATCATAACCTGTTACAAATACTTGCGCTTCCTCCACCTATTGATCATATCTCACTAATATTCCTCAGCATTCTTATGTGAATATAATGGCATGCCAGAAGCTTTAAAGAACGTAGTTGGATTTTATTGCCAAGAAGAATATGAACAAGAACAATTATTGCACCGTAATATTGATGTTGATACTATTACTAATCACATCTGTCAAAGTTACAAGGTGCTACGGTTTTTTGTGAAGCAAACTAGTAACGATGACTCATGCTGGGAAATAGTGGTGAATATTTACCCTTCTGAGACTGGAGTATGGAAAAAATCCAAGCATGCAGTTGACCATTTTGACTTGCCGTTACATAATCATAACATACTACTAGCTAAAAGCTCATATTGCATCTTTAATAGGAGGAGGTATATCATGTATCAGATACATGAGTTCTCTCCCTCACATGAAAGTGGACCTCACACTTGTCAGGTCCACCTTCAATGAGGGGAATGACTCATGCATATGAATCATGGTATATTTTTCCCTCTAATAGAGGAGTAGGTGGCTCCGATGAATGAAGGTAGTGCTACTGGTGGTGAGATGTGTTGATTATTGGGTTTTTCTTATTTTATTTATTTATTTAATTTAGGTAACTGAAATGATGAAGCCACAAAATTAAGATTTAATTAAATAAATAAACATGTGACAAGTTTTTATTTGTATATAAGGTAAAGTGGAGTAGAGAAAGTGGAGAAGATTTATATGAGTAGCTAGATATGGAGCTTCTAGAGGAAGCACTTGTAAGCACTTGTTAAATCGTGCACCAACTGTACCACTCGTTAGTTGCAACTTCTGTATGCTTTTCTATCGCATGAGATATGTCAATTGTCAACAGGGATAGCAGTAGCTAGGGACAGAATTTATGAGAGTAATTAGTCTATCAATCACAATGGCTGCGCCACAGGCCAGGCGTTCATGGGAACACCTTGACTTGAAAAAAAAAAAATTATATATAATAATTTAAATTTTTTTATTTATCTACCCTTCAAAAATATTTAGGAACACCCTAAAAAATTAGGAATACCCTCAAAATTTTTTTATGTCAATAAAATTAAATTTTGGTGGATTATTTGTTTTACTTTCAAGCAAAAAGAAAAAGCTATAAAAAAAAATTGAACTAAAATCTTAAAAAAAAAAAAAAAAAAAATTGTAATAGAGCAAGCCCACCCAGGAGGGACGGACCCAGGTGGGGGCCTAAAGGGGCTCGGGCCCCCTGACCTTTAGAAAAAAAAAAAAATAGTAGGAATATATGCATCAAGTTAGATACTCACATACAACTTCGGCCCCCCCCCTCTCTCCAAAATCTAGGACCCCATCATCAAAATTTCATCAAATCAGCCCAAAGAGATCACAATAGTCAACAACCCGTAACAAGGAAAACCTTCAAATAGAACAAAATTTCGGTCTAAACAAAAAAATACATAATATAATCATACCACAAATCTAAAATAACAAAACAGAAATCACAAATTCCCAATTTTACCCATTTAAATTTCTCTCCCTCAATTTCACTCTCTCAACTCTTATTCTTCCTCCAACAACTGTCGTCTTTTACCTGAATCCTTTATGCTTCTTCAGTTCTTCTTGCCTGGACTATCATACTGTTATGGTTGATGTTGTCTGCTGTTTGAACAACAAAAATCCTCCTCTATTTTTTTCTTCTTCTTTGGCTTAGATTTCTCCACCAGTTTGCTGAAATCCTCCTCTATTATTTTCTTTCTTCTACTTCGATTTCTCCGCCAACCCACTGTCTCTTTGTTTTCTCAAGAGGTTTTTTACTTTCCCTATATCTACTTTTAAGCTTTTGGTCAAAAATGTTAGACACACGTGGTTTTTACTATTGTATTTTGTCCAAGAGTCCATCTTAGGGGTGTCAATTCGGGTTAGCGTGTCGGGTTCGTGTCGTGTCGAGGTAGGGGCATTCGACTAAATGGCTCAACCCTAACCCGACCCATTTAATAATCGTGTCATGATCCTTCAACCCTAACCCGACCTGTTAATAAGGCGGGTTGACCTGACCCAACCCATTTGACATGCTTAATAAACAAGTCGTGTTGGGTTGACACGAATGTAACACAACCCATTTCAACCTGCATAATATTAAATATAACATTCATCTAGAAATAATTTTTTTTTACATCCCAAAAAGCAATGCATACACTTCAAGTCTTCAACCCACATTCAAAATAATATAGTTCAACAAAAATATAACATTCATCTAGAAAATAAGTTCTTTACACTCCAAAAGAAGTGCATACATTTCAACCCAAATTCAAAATAACAAAGTTTAACAAAAATAAAATAACATAGTTCAACAAAAATATAATATCCTTAGAACTCGCCAAATGCTAAGTATCAATATTGAAAAGAATTTAAGCAAACAGTAGACTAATCTTGACTATGACCACGATTATCATCCATAGATTCTTTGTTGATGTCCAAATTCATAACATCTTCCACAAGCTCATCCAATTTCATTTCTGCAAGTTCTATGCCAAAAAAAGAAAAGAAAGTATTAGTAGTTCTAGGGTCTGTAAAGTTTCAATTTCCGATTATATCCCTTGTAAATTTTTGTAATTACTCACTTTTCTTTTTAAATTTAAAATGTATGTTGGATATGAAAGGTATTTGACAAATCTAAAATAAAATAAATATTTATTTGTTATACGAGTTAAACGGATTGTGTTAAATGGGTCATTTTAAGTTGACACAAATAAATTGGCGTGTCAAACGTGTCTATTGCGGGTTACGCGGGTTGACCCGCTTATGACACGTTTCTTATCGTGTTGCTTTCGGGTTGACCCGTTTATGACCCAAACCCATTAAGGTCCAACCCTAACCCGAAAAAACCTATGTCGGGTTCGTGTCGGGCTCGCGGGTTGGGTCGAACATTGACACCCCTAGTCCATCTACTCTGCACCTGGGATTCACTTCTCCACATCTTTCTTTTTCCTACCTTTTATCTATTTTGTTTTTCGTATTAATGAGTTGTGATAGAAATCAAAATGTATCTTGTGCAATATATTATTAATTTAGAGGTCTGTTTGAGATCCGCTTATTTTGTTAAAATTGAAAACTTTTTGTTAAAAGTACTGTAGATAAAAGTAAAAGTTAGTTGAAATAGTACAGTAGGACCTATGAATAGTACCAAAAAATGCAAGAAGATCCATAAATAGTAGCAAAAATAAGCTAAATAGTAAAATAAGCTAGCAAAATTAAGTCATGCCAAACACACACTACATATATGAATTTATGGCTTAAAAATAGATTATATGAATTTACATTTTTTAAAAGCTCTTAAAAAAAAATGTGGGGTTCTAATTTATAAACAAAGTAAATATAATATATATAAAGTGATAACTCTAAAAGGTACATTAAAAATTAATTGGTACCTAAATATATCATTTTTTTTCTTCTTAACTAAACTTAAATGACCTTAGTATGAAATTGACCCTTTTGCTTCGGGTGCCCCTTAAGTTCAAATCCTGGGTCTGTCCCTGCCAAGAACACCCTGAAAAACATTCCTGGAGCCGCCATCGATGAATCATAAATAACAGGTTTACTTTTCAACTTGTCAATCTGATTCAAACCTTTTCAATTACAAACTCATTATAGTTTTCCTATTCCTCCCATCAGAAATTATAGGAGTTTTCCTATGACAGCTATCCCTAATTATGTGATGCAGGGGGTTGCTCTTCCTGCACATCTCTATGAAAAAATTGATAAAATTAACAGGGATTTCCTATGGGGCTCCACCATGGAAAAGAAAAAATTACACCTGGTTGGTTGGAACAAAATCATCAAATCTAAAGATGAGGGTGGGTTAGGCATACAAGCAACTACGGCAAGGAATATTGCCCTTCTAGCCAAACTTAATTGGCGGCTTTATCAGGAAAAGGATGCTTTGTGGGCCAAAGTTGTGCTTAATAAATATTGCTCTCAGTCTAGAAGACGATCTAAGGATCCGGATAAACTGACATGCTCCCCCATTTGGACTGCTGTCAAGGCGGGTTTCACTGTGTTCGAAAAAGGTGTATGTTGGTATGTGGGAACTAACTCTAAGCTTAATTTTTGGGAGAGTAAATGGGTTAAAGGAGGCACGGTTAGGGAGTTAATTGAGGGCCCTCTTATGAGACATGAGGCTGATTTCACCATTGCTGATATATTCCAGATGGGAAGATGGTGTTTTGAAAAAATATCCTTTGATTTTCCTTTTGAAGTCCGGGGAAAAATTATTGCTAACCCGATGCAGATGTATGGGGAAAAAGAAGATACCCTAGCTTGGAAGTATTCTAAAGATGGTGAGTTTAGTGCTACTTCAGCTTATGATTTGGCGAGTGCAGAGGACAAGGGTCTGCAATCTTTTTCGGGTAAATGGCTATGGAAGTTGGATACACTTCCAAAAATAAAGCATTTTATATGGTTGTGTTTCCACCACAGTGTTCCAGTTAGGCAGATTCTTAATACCAGGGGTATCTCATGTAATACTTGTTGCCCGCTGTGTCAATGCCAAGATGAATCTATTATCCACCTATTGAGGGACTGTCCTTTTGCCTTGAGCTTCTGGAACAAAATTGGAACACCTCAGGCTTGCGCTAATTTTATACAGCTTGACTTGACGGAATGGATTGCACAGAACTGCCTTTGTAATAACCAGATTCAAGCTAACGGGATTCTGTGGATTACTCTTTTTCCATTTGCGCTATGGTGTCTATGGAAGCATAGAAACAGAGTAGTTTTCGATAACTCTGTTAGTAATCCTAACCTCCATGCTGTGTGTATTAATATGGCTAGAGAATATTATTATTGCGTGGGGAAGGGGCAGCAACTAAAGAGACATATTGTTACTCCTATTTATTGGTGCAAACCTGAACAAGGATGGTTCAAACTTAATTCTAATGGGGCTTCTCAAGGCAATTCGGGAAAGGCTGGGGGTGGAGGTCTCATTCGGGATCATCAGGGGATGTGGATCAAGGGATATATGAGGAGAATAGGTGTGGCGTCGTGCTTTGCTGCTGAGTGCTGGGCCTTGAGGGACGGGCTGCTACTTGCAATTCAATTGGGCATTAAATGTTTAGCCGTTGAACTTGATGCTCTCACTGTTGCTAAACTTGTATCTGACAGTTCAACAACTAATAGATCATACTCCCCTATTCTAATTGCAGGTTCCTCCTGAGACAATTTCATCGCTTCAAGGTCAACCATACCTTTAGAGAGGCGAACCGATGTGCTGACTTTTTTGCTCGTGCTGGTTGCTCACTGGATGAGGATTTTGTTGTATTAGATTTACCATCTAGTGATGTATTACTTAATATGTTAAGTTCAGATGCTACTGGTTTGTATTCTTTAAGGCTCACAGCCACGACTTCGCCATTTATGGCTTCTTAGTTTAATATATATATTCCTCTTAACCAAAAAAAAAAAAAAAAAAAAAAAAAAATTATAGGAGGGGCCCTCCCCACACTTCCCAATGATAATCCCCATCTCTTGGAGAAGTTATACCCTGCAGGGTATATTTTTCCCATCGCTTGTTGAATGACACTCTCTTTTCACAAGGAAAGTTAATCATTTCACAGACCTTTTGGCAATAGAAGAGCATAGTTGTAAGGGAATGGACACGTGTCCGTATTGCAACGTATTCAGTGGCACTGTCTATTGGATACAAGCTCTCCCCTAGTTGTAAACTTGTAATATATTTCTTTTGAGTCATAACCCTCCTAACTTTATAATTTTTCTGCAATGCTTTTTTTGATAATTCAGTTGTTAACAATAAGATTGTTACACTAAGTGGTAAGAGGAATTTTGAATTACAATTTCCCTAATAATTGAGACCATGTATATTTTTGACTTACAAAACTTTTGATTACTATTTGACAATTGTTTGCTTATAATTAAGGTGTTTATTCTTTTTAACTGAACTTACTTTTAATGGATATCAATTTCAACAAAAACAATTAAGTAATGCTAGAGGTATTATAAATTTTATAATATGTAATTTACAAAATGATGTGACACCAATAAAAAAAAAATTCAACATTTATTTATATTAAATAATTAAAGTTCATCAATTATATTTATTATTATATCACTTTATATACTTTATATTGTAAAATATATAATAACTTGGCAATATGGCTACAAAAGTTGGGGCTCTTAGGAAGCAGCATGCCACTTATTATTATTATTATTATTTTACTGGGGGTGCTGCATGTGTGTTTGAATTATCCTTTTATTTTATTATTTTTTAGTGGGTAAGTTACTATATTCATTGAGCATTAGTGTGTATATATATATATTTTTTTTGAATCTTGTCTAGAAATTCTCTTTAATATTTCCAGCTGACAAATATTACTTTTATTTAATTTCATATTGAATGGAGTTCTATATTCTAAGTGATAACTTAATGATAATGATGTCCAATTAATTGAGTGTTTAGTTGTTTCAAACAAAAGAGATCGAATATGTTCTAAACTTTTTTTTTTTTTTTTTAAAATGGTTATCTTAAAAGTTTTTTTTTTTTTTTGAGAAATGGTTGTCTTAAATGTTGACCAAATGAAAACGCAAAAGGTTAGAGGTTAGTACTATTATAAAAAAATTAAAAAATAAAAAATGTTAAAAAGCCCATCAAAGTGTGCAAATGATGCCAAAAGCAGATAAAAATAACTTATCAGTTATCATGATTCATGAACATTTAGATTTTATTGGCTTCCACGAAGACCTATGGTATAGACAAACAAACTTTTCTCTTTTGGCTGAAAAAACAAACATTAATGTTTTAAGAGTGACACAATATCCTTATCTCGGAGAGGAACTAAAATGTGAAATAATTATTAAATGATGAACACACATGAATAGAACAGCAGGAAATTTTTTTTTGGCTAATTGGTTCTGATGACTGTACAGACTGCATGACCCACCCTTTTTTTTTTTTGGCTTTTTCGGAAAGTGACTCCCATTTTTTTCCTTTTTAATTGAAAATTGATCCCACTTTATATATATATATATATATATATATATATATGCAACGACCCCACTTAATTAATACATTATATATTTTTAGATAATTGGCATCTCGTGTATAGAAAAATGTATAAAATTTAAATAATTTTGTTTGAAAATTATCCATATTAATTCGTGTATAGTTGTGTAAATTTAAAAATTTGCTAAAATAGTCGTGTAAATTTACCTTAACACTATTTATTTTACATTTGGTTTTTTATTTATTTTTACGTGTTGGATGAAGAAAGAGTAGATAATGATTGTTGTGTGTGAAAAAAGAAAAACAATAAAAAATAATTAAGAAAATTTGATATTTTAATAAAATATTGTGTAAAATAGAAAATATGATGTAAAGTGTTTTAAAAAGTAAATATAAAAAAAAAATTTCTTTTTTTTTTAGAAAAAAAAAATTTCTTATCCAATATTAAAATAGATAAAAAAAATTTCCGCCTGACGTACCAGGAAAAGGAAAAGTAATGGCCAGTGCCAATAAATAATAAAAAAATGACATTTTTTTTTTTTTTTAAAGAATGAAACAATGACAATTGATAGAACTAAAGTAAGTTTACATTTTTTTTTTTTTTTTTTCCGCTAAAACTGAAGTAAATTTAAGAGCACAGCTTATGATATGACATGAAATCATGAATGGAATATTCTGCTAAAATGCTGGGAAGCTTTTGTCGGTTTTAAATGCAGCAACCTTTTTTTTTATGAAATAAATACAGCCACATAGGAGCTGAGCGAAAAAGCAAATACCTTTTTTTATGTAATATTACTTCAAAATTTCAAATCACATTAGGTTTAATTTGAATTTAACCCTCTTTTATATATATATATATATATATATATATATATTTATTTTGAGAGGCCCAACTCTCGTGTGTGTATATATATATATATATATTTATATATATAAATAAAAGTAATTGTAATATTGTATTAGCATATACTATATACCAGCAAATAAAAGTAACACTCCTCGCATAAACCTTTTCTCTCCTTCTATTGTTCTTACCTCCTATAAACATAATGCCTATCTATTTTCCTAAGATTTGATTTGTCTTCATTTTCCCCACGTTTTCTACACCAGTGAAATGGAGCAAAACATACTTCACAAATTCACATTAATGTGTGATCCAAATATATATATATATATATATATATATATATATACACACACATTATTGTTACAATTGTCAGAATTATTTTCTTAAAATAATAATAAAAAAATTGTTACAAACTTAACAGGAAAGAACACAAAACTCTCCTATAGTTTCTTCTAAAAAGTAAAAACACAAAATCTTTAGAAAATGTAATTAACACTTAACCGCATGTGGTATTACTTTATGTGTAAACTATTAAAATAAATGAAGAGTTGCTCATGTGAATACACGCATCCATATTTAGAGCTACATCTTTACACAGTACCACATGAGAGTTATTGGAAATTAATTGCAAAGAGATGGTTTGGGTCTAGATTAAATTAGCTCTCAAAGTGTGTCTCATTCAACCACATCTTTGTGAACTTTTTCTTAATGGTGTGACTTTATATGTAAACGTACACATTTTTTACTTTAACCAAATATAAGAAGAAGAGATAAATGAGAAATAAAGTTATCTATAATTGTTTAAAGTAGTAAGTCGTGATTGAAGCAACATTACTTTCTAATATACCTAATATATGATACTATTCGTATTACATACAAATTATTCTATAACGTGTTAGCATTTGTGAAAAAACAATTTGTCGACAATTTTGTTTCACAAAATTTATTGAAATAAAGTGGGAGCTTGGACCATTCATCTAGAATAATCCATTAGATCGATTATGACATCTGCAACCTTCACTTGCAGGGCATGTCACTATTAGGTAGGGGTGGCAAAATAAGCCCAAACCCATTTGTCCACCCAAACCCACCCACTCTAATTGAACCCAAACCCACCAAATTATTAGTTGGGTTAAATGGGCATCAACCCAATTAGATCCAGTGATTATTGGGTTTTAACTAAAAACTCATTGAACTCCATTTAACTCAAAAACAATATACCCAAATTCAACTTAGCCCTTTTCATATTAAAAAAAAAAAAAAAAAACCCAGCCCTCAGACAAAATTAGACTCTAATTTTCTTATTTATGTTTCCCTAACTTTCTCGGCAACCAAACGCATTCCAATTTCGTTAATTTCTTTAACAAAAGCATTAAAAGAGAGCTCCCAGACCGCCATTTTCACTCACACTTCTTCTTCTTCTTCTCACTCTCTATCTACCTCCACTACTTCACTCCGCCTCCGACTTAGAGCTCCGATCCTTACTCGAATTCAAGAAAGGGATCCACAGCGACCCCAACGGTGCTGTTTCGTCTTGGGACTCGGCTACGTCGCATCGTTGAACGCCAATGACTGTCCCTTCACCTGGCACGACGTCTTCTGCGAAGGCAGCGACGGCGCAAACTCCTGCAATGTCACCGCTATCGTCCTCGAAGGTCTCGCACTCGCCGGCGAGTTGAAGTTTCACGCTCTCACTGAACTCAAAGCGCTCAGAAACCTCAGCCTCGCTGGAAACAACTTCACCGGTCGGGTCGAGCCGGTTCTCGGCACGATCACTACTTTGCAGCATTTGGATCTATCCAGTAACAGCTTCTACGGCCCGATCCCAACCCGGATTAACGATCTCTGGGATTGAATTACTTGAATTTCTCTCAAAACAACTTCTACAATGGGTTTTCGACTGGAATTCAGAACTTACAGCAATTGAAAGCGTTGGATATGCACAGAAATGGTCTATGGGGCGACATTTTTGAGTTGGAATCCAAGTTTCAAAATTCATTTCCTTATTTTTCTAAATTTTCTCGACAACCAAACGGTGGACCACTTGGTTTCTTATCTTATTCCTCTATTTTCCTGTCCATGAGCTGTTACTGTGTTTATGGGCATTTTGGTAATTGGGTGGGTTGGGGTTTACTCATTATAATTGGGTTGGGTTGGGTTTGGGTTAGAAGCAATTAGTTAAATGGGTTTAATGGGTGAATGAGTTTTATATACCCAACTCAATTATGTCCACTCCAAACCCGCCCATTGATACCCCTACTATTAGGCAATAAACTTCTTTAATCATTGATTGAGTCATACTTCTTTAATCATTGATTAGCTAAGTCATTTATATGTACAGTGGGCACTTATTTTTCTGTCACATCTGATAATGTGAACCAAGGTACGTAGGCTGGGACTCCTAATAGTGAGGACCTTCTCCTTTGGCATGTCAAATTGAAGTGAACAATGAAACTGGGTTTGGCTCCTCCCAAGTGAATCCTCCTATCAATTTTTTTACCAATCATTAAATAGATATTGAAATTGAAGTCACATCATCACTCTTTGATGAGCACAAATTAACTAGGTTTAAGATAACTGTGATCACAAATGATATTAAAAAGAGATAAGATATTACAGATAGGCTAAGATGGTCCAGAATATTAAAGTGACTATAGACAGTGACACCATTAAAAATCACTTTCATTTGATTAGAGTCAAGGCTCATTATTTAAAAAAAAGAAAAAGAAAAGAAAAGAAAAAACATCTAGGTAACAATTGCATAAATAATTAAAGAAAGTTCTTACTTATTTATCCACTTAATCAGCCAAGAAAAGCCAATGTAGGCAGCAAAAATCTCCCTATAGTAAGACCTTTTTATTTTAATTTTTATAATCAGCAATTTTATTAAGAATTAGAAAGTAGCATGACAATTGCACTTACATGTTTTCAGAACTGCAAAAGGCAGATTGCAATTATTACAAGAGAAACTAGCTTTAAGAGTAACATAATATTTAGTATGAACTACTGAGTTAAGAGATCTCTTAACCTATCAAAACTTGCAACTAACATAATACAAACCTAAATTAAAAGCATTATTAATGACAGTAGAAATATACCCAGTCAATTGATTCTTCTTGTTTAACCAAAGAATCGTTAGACACTTGGAGACACCCATGAAAATTACTTTTCATGAGGTTGAAA
Source organism: Notholithocarpus densiflorus (assembly GCA_030021035.2). Lineage (NCBI taxonomy): Eukaryota > Viridiplantae > Streptophyta > Magnoliopsida > Fagales > Fagaceae > Notholithocarpus > Notholithocarpus densiflorus. Next base: position 4,569,041 of record JARYZH020000026.1, on the reverse strand, counting down.
AATACTAACATACCATTATTTTTTTGTTTATTTAAATTTTTGTAAAAAACATACCATTAATACTTTGGAATGATTCCTCACGTACCTAACAAAGAGAATGCAAAGGAAGTGGCACATCAAATCATGAAGAAATTGAATAAAAGATGGTTGAAAAAGACTTTTAAGGATTCTTTTTGAAAAAATAAAAAAGTAATTCATTGTTTTGATAATTTTTTTAATTTTTCATAATTTTTTTTAAAAATGAATAGTTAATGTGTGTCTTAGAGGCCTTTAAGGGCACACATCCTAGAGACATACATTGGACGCTAATAAAAATTCTAATTCTTTTTTTTTTTAAACTATAAAATCACATTGCAGAGAATCATAGTACCTTACAAAGAAAAAGTCCTAACGTGGCACTGTAACACAAACCTCGTAACAATTTCCCTTTTACTTTCTTCACCTATATATAATAAACAAATCTCCTAGAAAAGCAAAAAAGTGTGGAGTCGTGGACAGAATATGCTCTGTTTTAGCAATATGAGAATTAAGAAGCCATCATGACATGGTGGGAGAAATATCAGAGAGTCCAATTAGGCTGAGTGATATGGAATTTTGGACGGTTGAGATTGTGCCCCTACTCCCTAGAACACCCAGATCTCCATCAACCTTAGCCACCACCAGCTAGTAGCCCAACTTTCCTTTTTATTGACTTCAAAAAGACAATCTTTCTGCTCTTTCAAAACTGAAAGCTTTAAGGTTGTCCAGTTCTGTTACAAGCTCTCTCTATCCACAAGTTCTCTCTTTCTCTCTCTCTCTCTCTTGAGGTTTTGGCTCAGGTACACTAATGTTTATACTCTATAGCTGCTTTGACTTGGAAAATAATTATGCTAAGAAAGAATGGTTGGTTTAATGGGATTTTCTTTCTGTACATAAAGATTCAAACTTTTTGTGTTCTGTTGGATTAGATTACTGTGTGACATAATTATGATCTGAAACTGTAGGTTATAGTGCTTACTATTGGTAGTTTTTAATTTTTTTTTTGGTTTCCCATCTGTTTTATCTGTTCATTTCCTTCTATTTTTTGTTTGGTAATTGAATGAAGCGAAAATTATATGTTTTTAATGCGATTTGTTGCTCAATGTTTTCATTTTTCTTGACCCTTTTTTCTCTTTACTTGTGCTTGATTGTGTTTTCCATGTTTCTCGGATTTGAAACAGAGAGTGCCCTTTTACTTGTGGGAATATATTGAAGTAAACCCTTTTGGATTTTGGGTATAACAGTTGTGAATATTTCTTGCAACCTATATGTTCATGGATCAACATTTGAGAGGAATCTGTGGTTCTACCAAAGGATTGAAATTAAACGATGAGACACTTTATGGGTTCAAAATGGATAGTACCATTGTTGATAAAAACTATTCAAGTATTCCTTTTTTGCCATCTGATCCAATCCCCAGTAATCCGAGTGTGAGCTTGGATGGAATTTCACATGAGGACTGTGATTTTAGTGATGTAGTTTTGAGATACATAAACCAGATGCTCATGGAAGAAGATATGGAAGAGAAGGCCTGCATGTTTCAGGAGGCACTTCAAGACACTGAGAAATCCTTGTATGAGGCCCTTGGGAAGAAGTATCCTCCTGGTCCTGATAATGGCCTGCCACCTTATGTTGGTCAAAACCATGAAACTCGAGATGAAAATTATGCTTTGAATCACATTGATAATAATTCTAGTACTAGCAGTGCTAGTGGTGACAACTTAGTGGATACTGGGTGGGTTTGTGATTCGGGTGAGCACAAATCGTCATATGTTGTAGATTCTATATATAGCTCTCAGTCATCCTATAGCTCGACTCACAGCCCTGGTAATGTCGTAGATGGGATTGTGGATTCTCCAGTTAGCACTCTTAGAGTTCCTGAAATATTTTATGATAATGAGTCTATCATGCAATTTAAAAGAGGATTTGAGGAAGCAAGCAAGTTTCTTCCAAATGGAAATGGTTTGATAGTTGATTTGGAGAGTAATGGTTTGTCATCTAAAGAACTGCAAGAAAATGCTAAGGATACTGTATTTAAGGTAGAATACAAGCATGAGAGTCAGCACTTCTTGGATGGGTTGAGGGGAAGGAAGAATCGTCATCCTGAGGGTGTGAACTTAGAGGGAGGGAGGAGTAACAAGCAGTCAGTAGTGTATACTGAATCAACTGTGACTTCAGAAATGTTTGATAGGGTTTTGCTAAACTTTGGTAAAGATGAATCTGATCTTCGCCAAGCTTTACAAAATGAGAAAAGCAAGAATGTGCAGCAGAATGGTCAATCCAAAGGTTCCAACAGTGGAAAGGCCCGTGGGAAGAAGCAAGGAGGGAAAAGGGATGTGGTGGATTTGAGAACTCTCTTGACTATTTGTGCACAGGCTGTTGCAGCCAATGACCAGAGGACCACTAATGAGGTACTGAAGCAGATCAGACAGCATTCTTCTCCTCTGGGGGATGGGATGCAGAGAATGGCCCACTATTTTGCAGATGGTCTTGAGGCACGCATTGCTGGCTCTGGTACTCAGATTTATACTGCCCTTATTGGCAGGCTAACTTCAGCTGCTGATGTCTTGAAAGCTTACCACCTGTTTCTTGCTGCATGTCCTTTTAAAAAGCTCTCAAATTTCTTCTCAAATAAGACAATTATGAATTTAACTGAGAAAAAAACAAGGCTGCACATTGTTGATTTTGGTATTCTTTATGGTTTCCAATGGCCTTCCCTCATACAACGTCTCTCTTCTAGACCTGGTGGGCCTCCTAAGCTTCGAATAACTGGCATTGATCTTCCCCAACCTGGGTTCCGACCAGCAGAAAGGGTTGAGGAGACGGGGCGCCGCTTAACAAAATATGCAGAGACTTTCAATGTTCCATTTGAGTTCAATGCGATAGCAAAATGGTGGGACACCATTCAAATTGAGGATCTCAAACTTGACAGTGATGAGGTGCTTGTTGTGAACGTCATATGGAGATTAAGAAACCTACTTGATGAGACGGTGATGGTAGAGAGTCCTAGAGATAATGTTTTGAAGCTGATGAGGATGATGAATCCAGATGTTCTCATACAGGGTACTGTGAATGGGACCTTTAATGCACCCTTCTTTATCACAAGATTCCGAGAGGCTCTCTTCCACTACTCTACTGTGTTTGATATGCTTGAGACTATTGTGCCCCGAGAGACTGAGGAGAGGCTGCTGATTGAGAAGGAGATATTTGGGCGAGAGGCAATGAATGTCATCGCATGTGAGGGCGCAGAGAGGATTGAGAGGCCAGAGACATTCAAGCAATGGCAGGTCCGGAATCTGAGGGCTGGGTTTAGGCAACTCCCTTTGAACCGGGAGATTGTTAACTTGGCAAAGGATAGGATAAAATCGTTGTACCGTAAGGATTTTCTAATAGATGAAGATGGTGAGTGGCTGCTGCAGGGGTGGAAGGGACGAATTCTTTTTGCACTCTCGACTTGGAAGCCTACTAGTGAGGCGCATAATTATTAATTATTCATTGAAGTTCAAGATCATGGGATCTTCCAAGTGGTTGACTTGCTTCCCTTTGTCCTATGAGATTTTCTTCTTTTATTTATGCTGTTTCAAAGGCAAGGTACTGAAATTTTTTGGTTACCTCTAGTGTTTTGTATGATAAATAAATGATCTTAGTAGTGATAATTGATTATTGTTTTGCTGAGTAGGTTAATTGGGAGCATAATGCTGGATGGTGCCTGCCCATCATCAAGCTATGAGAGATCTCACAAGGGATTGTTGGTAGCAGAAGCACTCATTTTATTCCTAGAAGAACAATGAATGCTCTAGTCCCTTGTATCTCAAGAGAACCTGATATGGACCTCTAACAATGTATTTAAAAAAAGAAAAAAGAAAAAAGAAAAAAAAGAAAGAGATGCTTGAGCAAGGTGATAGCTCTAACCTATCATATTTATGTACAGTGATTATGTTTAGGCCCCTCCTAGCAATTTGTAGTAATGTGAAGGATTTTGAAGAATCTCTACAATAAAAGAACGGAAAAATATTTTGTCATTTGAAGTTCTTGCAAGCACTGCTTTGACTTTTTCTGATTACTGATAATCTTGGGTCAGATGGCTGCATTTGTTTTCAGTAATATTTTTGTGTATCAGTTCTTATTCTTAATTAAAAGGAAGATGTTGGGTCTCTATTTAGTGGGGTTTTATTGTTTAAGGTGTGGCAGTGCATAATTTGCCAGTCACATTCTTATCAGAAAAGTGGAGCAGTAATATTTTTGTGTTTATTCTTAATTAAAAGGAAGATATTGGGCCTCTATTTAGTGGGGTTTTATTGTTTAAGGTGTGGCAGTGCATAATTTGCCAGTCACTTTCTTATCAGAAAACTGGAGCAGTTATATGCATTCAATCCATTAGCATTATATTGAAATGGTATAAAATGGGCATCCATTGCTGAACTTTTTTATGGGGCTAATTTTATGTTAGCTCTTGAACGTTGAATTTCATTTGGAGTTTTGGTCTTTATCATTACCTTTTTCCTCAATGCATTTTGGCTTCGCATATTGAAAATTTGAAATATCAATATCATTCCCAAAACATATCGGGTGGTAAAGTCTTTTCAACTTCTTTCTGTATGTGTGTGATTATGTGAGCACTTTTACCAATTTGCTGATTTGTTTATTTGCACTGTGTGTTTTTGGATACCAATGAAAAATTAAAATTATTTTACTATTTAGCTTATTTTTACTACTATTCATGGGTCTCACTGCACTTTTTGGTACTATTCATAGGCCTTGCTGTATTATTTCAACTAATTTTTACATTTATCTACAGTACTTTCAACAATAAGTTTTCAGTTTCAACAAAATAAGCGACCCAAACACATCATAAGCAAATAAGTTAAAAAGCTAAAAGAAAGATTCTTGGCAATCATACACATGTAGCAAAAGGTGGCGAATAAACAAAGCCTCCAGTTCCACCCCTATTCACTCTCCACCACACCAACTTGCTCAGGAGATAAACAAAATTTACCTCTTCCACAAACAAGCCTGGGAATACACAAACCATCAAAACACAAAGCCACCCCATATTTCTTGGTCCCCCCTTCCCCCTGGTTGGTTAAAGATCAACTTTGATGCTGTTATCAAACTAGATAATTCCTTCATTGCTGCTGTGTGTAGTGATCACTTGGGTAACTTTGTCTATACATGGACTGGTATAGAAGGAAATGGTGAGCCTATTTGGGCTGAAATCAAAGCCACTCTTCTGGCTGTGTCATTTGCTCACAATATGGGTTTGGAGAGAAACTCTTCAAACTTCTCATATATTTCTTTTTTGGGTGTGAATTTTGAAAATCTAACCGTTAAATTTCATGTTCCTTATGTTCTTAACATACATATCAAATTTCGTTAAAATCGGATGTTATTTATTATTTGATCAATTAACTTATTTTTTATATACAACTTTAAATCACAAAAACTTGAAATTATAACATTTATTTGATGACATAGCAATTGATCTTTGATCTTCTTGAAATTTTGTAAGCATTAAGAATGTAATAAGAACATGCAATATAACGGTTAGATTTTCAAAATTCACACTTAATATAAATATATATGATGAGTTTGTAAGGTTTCTCTCTAAACTAGTTTGGAGAAAAATTTTGTTCTTTTTTAAGGTGATGCTCTTGATGTGCCTATAATGAACTCCTCTTTGATCCCTCAAAGGGCCCATCTCTGTGAGGAATAACACGAACTAATCTCCACATAGTCCAACAATCTCCTCCATCATTGCAGACATCAACTAACTCGCGAGGATATTCATTTGTTATTTATTTTTTTTTTTGCATGGTATTTATTTGTTATTTTTCTATTATAATAACTAGGAATGCTAATTGTGTTGCCCATGACCTTGTTGCCTGGGCTCCATTTTGTAATGTTATTGGGGCCCTTCCTATCTCCATTCTCCTTGCCATTGTCTTGAAAGCATAGAGGATAGATGGCCTGGGCCCAGATCCTTTTTTGCATCAGTAATATTATCTCATTCAGCAAAAAAAAGAAGGTGGTGAATAAAGAATGTAAATTGGTATATTAACTAGACAATAGCTTATGTAGTGCATGCACAGACGATTTATCAAAAGACCTCATTTTGGATTGTTTTTAGTTCTATAGATTCTTTAATTGGCATTCTTCTACATCAATTTTCAATTATTGTAATTAAAAAATATTTTTAAGTTTTGTGTGTAATTTTTTTTTTCAAGACAGTAGCTTGATTTCATTAATAATATAAGTAAGCAGATGCAAAAGACTCTACAAACAGGTGTGTTTGTTGAAGCTTGATTAGTGTAAATTTAAAATGTGTAATTTATTATATCACAAATATTTAAAAAAAAAAAAAAGTTAAAATGGCAAATCTAAGAGTATTTGTTTGTTTGTTAAAAATCTAAGAGTACTATAAATATGCAATAAAAAACATTAAAAAATAAAAAGCTACTATGTATCATTCTCATAGTACACAAATAAAAGTACACAATTATTATTTGTTGGTTTTTACTTTTTTCCCCCTCTATACCTACGTGAAATGACGTCATTTTGAAGCATGGTTAGTCTAATGGTAAAGTAATTAAAATATGTAATTTATGAATATTATATTACAAAAAAACTGATGTTAAAATGGAAATTTACACTAATGGATTAAAGATTTCTTTACTTTCAACCATTTAAAAGCTCTAATGCACCACCGGGCACTCTTGGTGCGGTGGTCACTCTATAAGTACAAGTGCTTGTGGAGTGTGGGGGGTAAGGACCGGGGTTCAAGTCTCCAAGAGGGAGCTTTCAACACATATACACTTAGATTAGGCTAGGGTAGAAATTCTATCTTATAAAAAAAAAAAAAAAAAAGCTCTAATGCAGAATGTGAGCACAGAGTGCTCTTACATTTTACACATAAGAAACTCTATAAGAAATAAACAAATATTATAAAGTAATGCATATAATTAGAAACAATTTTTTTAAATTTTATTTTATTTATAAAGTAACGCATATAATTAGAAGCAAACAAATATTACATTGTATGAATGTATAGAGTTATATTCTAACTTTGCTTTGGTAGTCACCTTAATTAGCTTCTACAATAGGAGTCATCTTAACTAAAACCTGATATTACCTAACCTTGTGTATCACAACTTCTATAAAGGATAAAGGATAAAGGCTTCTAAGTTAAACATATAAGTTCCATCACATTGCCAAATTCAGTACAATACATCAGTATCACTTTCTAAATAAAGTTCACTTAACAAAATATTTGTACCAATATTAAAATCAGGTGCATTAGGACATAAAAGTCCATGTGAGTGATTCAGCCAAAAAAAAAAAAAAAGTCCATGTGAATGCAGAGCATATTCTTTAAAAAAAAAAAAAAAAATTTATTATAGATGAATTCCTAATTCTTTTTAGAAAGAAAAAAAAAAGATTATTCCTTTTAAAAATTTTCTTTTTTAACAAATAAAATAATTCTCTCCCTCAAACTATAACATGAGGTTTACTATAATCTCAATTGATGTCTCAAACAATAAAGTACGATCAGGGACGGGGTTAGGACTTGTAGTTAGGGGGGGCGACTTTGCTACTGATTGTGTACAGTGGCTTAGCCACTGAGGTGTTTTTTTTTTTTCCTGACTTTGATGCGTGTTGTTGGGTAAGGAAAATTATTTTGTTTGAAATTTTTTAAAAGGCAGCGTTGTTTGTCTTGGGTAAAATTGGTGGATTAGACTTAATTTTTTTTTAGTTTTACTATTGGTAATTTTTGTTGTTAGGCTATGTTTTTTGGGCTTGTATATTTTGTTTAAAATTTTAAATTTATAGATTTTTATGATCTTTAAAAAGAAGAAAATGCTAGAACTACAATTTTTTTTAATACAAATTATTGATATGCTGAGTGGTTTTTGGTAAATAAAAAAGTAGTGTAAGTTTTTTTTTTTTTTGAGAATGAAAAAAGAGGTGTAAGTGGTGGGCCTAGATGCGAACCAATAAGAATATACTACCTCAAGAGTTTGCAAAAATATTGTAGAAAAATTTATGGCTATAACATCACTCTTAAAAGAATTAATGATATTATTAAGGGGGCAAAGTGTAATTTTATAGAACAAAAATGTTAAAATTAATATCTAGTATATATTTTAATATATTTTTTTAAAAAAATTGGGGGGCATTGCCCCAAGTCAAAGGCTACTTCCGTCCCTACCATAATCTCAATCGATGTCACTACTATTCAGATAATTTACATCCTAATTTCTTTAAATTCCGTTATTGTCTACAAAGATCTCATAGCCTACAAAGATATATACTATTGCCTACAAAGATCTCATAGCCGCACATAGTGATTAGGACTTAGGAGTAAGGAGTCACATATGAACATCTTCTTCCCAGGCTATACAAAAAAATAAGTAGGTTATGATAAATTATAGCTAGGCTTACCCATCTCCTTCACACAAAGTAAATAATAGATTCTCAATGTATTCCATTGCTTTTGTTTTCTTCAATTGCCTCTAGTGTGCTGAGCATGGCATACAAAATATCAAACTAGGTGGTGAACAAAAAGAAAATTCAAAATACACAAAACATAACCCTATAAAACAAACCCATAAAATCAGTAGTAAAACAAAACAACTGATGAGGAAAAAGAGGCGCACCTGTTGGATTGGGCAAGTAGAAAAACGATTAACACCAAATTCAAGAGATTGACATTGAAATATATATATATATATATACTAATTATTGGCCAAAGGACTAAGTATAAGTGGCCATGCAACCATAGATATTCCTAGATGAGGTCCCAATTTCACGTTTCAAAAGAATCAAAACTATAGTTTTTTTTTTTTTTTTTTTTTTTGACATAATAACTATGGTTTGGTTCTCTCCTTCCGTCAATAAAATTAGGGTTCAATTAATGGGTCCTCTTAGGCAATTGTTAATAAATTATTTTAAGAAAATTTTGACACCACTTTTATGGGAAAAAGCCGTTAAAAAAATAATTATTATTTTTTCTCATAAAAAGTTTCTAAAAAATATTTTTTAAACCATTACCCTTAGGGCACCCGTTAACATTTCTTGTGGGGACAAATAACCAAGACTCACACATCTTGGGCCGTGGGCTTGGTCCGAGGAGTACTCATGGGCCGAGCAATGTGGCAGCTATCAAGCATTCTACTTTCGAATGATTCGCACATAGGACCGGCGATTCCGTCCGAGGAAGGTATAGTCCTCGGATATAAAGTTGTCGGTTCAAGGAAGAATCCCAATGGCTAAAGTAATCTTCCTGGAATCCCCTATGACAGAAACAAACTCGGAGAGCTTACTGGGAAGGAAAAGATCCCCGAAAATATCTGAAGAAAAGCTGCTACCACCACATTAAATACCCTGCAACTACTTTTCTGGCCGCATTTATGTGGAGAAGACCTCTGAACAGTGCTACCAAGACTATGACCTCTCACAGGGAGGCCTCTCTGCCTAGAGGATTTTAAGTGTGACTTTCTTACTCTTCACCCATACTATATACACCCCCATTACTCACAAAAGTAAATGAGACTATTCAGAGAGAAAACCCTAGATAGGTTTCTACAACACAACACAACACAGCCACCATTTTAGAGAGAGAGCTACTCATCCTTTAGTGAGAAATCATTGTAATCTCTTCTCCTTCCCTCTCCCATTGTTATACCTTAAGAGGAGATGTGTATCCAAACACAACCAACACCTATTCAGAGTGTAGAAAGTGTTTTGGAACTTGGGTTGTTTTGGAGATTTGCCAAAAGAAGCCGATGAGGCTTGGTGGATGCAATCAAGCAGTATTGCAGGATCCGGAAAGCTAGTGAAGACAAGACTCCGAGAAGTCCGTTGGTAGTAGGAACTTGGAGGGCTCAAGTACATTGGGTAGACTAGACTTTGAGGGTCTTTTGTTATTCGTGTACTCCAACTTATTTACTAGTAGATCGATTTCGACTTTGAGGGTCATAGAGAGGTTTTTCGCCGATTTCTTCGGTTTCCTTTTCAGTAACACATCTTGGTGTTATCTTCTGTTTGCATCTCTCTTCCTTTACTCTTTAAGTTTTATATTTATTGTTGCTTGTGGCTTAGAGAGTAGTTCCGATGATTGCACTTCATTTACTCTTGTTCCGCACTTAGCTAAGTTAGAGTAAAAGTAAGACGAAAATGCACTTTTCGTCCCTACATTTTGAGTCAATTCCCATTTTGGTCCCAAAATTGATTTCGTTGCAAATGTCATCCCTAAAAATTGAAAATCGTTTTTAAAATCGTCTTTGCCATCAACCAATCAACGGAATAATCCTACGTGTTTGACGGATCTCTACGTGTCAAGCCCACTTATTAAAATAATAATATATATTCCTACGTGTCAAGCCCACCCACCCTAAAACGCACATGCCACTCACGTGAGGGACACCTCACCTGCCCACCTTAGCTTCCCGCCTCCCAGACCTCTCATGTTACCCCACTCTCCAACTACCTCAGTCACCACACACAAAATCCCCAAATTTGACAGAAAACCCTAAAATCCCCACTTCGTCTTCCTCAGCCCGATCCCTAAAATCTCTGAATCAAACCCAGAACGACACGAATAGACTGAGGAAGAAGGAGGAAGAAGAATGGAAGCTAGCTCTGCATCTGCCTATGCATCATCGAAGGGAAGCTTGAGGAGGAGAGCACCACGCATGTGCTACTGCCCCTCCCGTCAGAAGCCCATGCTAGTGGTTTCCTGGACAGATAACAATCCAGGGAGAAGGTTCTATGGGTGTCCTAATTACTGTGTAAGTGAAGTGCAAGTTGGGTTTGTTCATTTTGTTCACTTGGGTTTGTTGTTTGTTCATTTTGTTTTGAATTTGGGTTTAATTTCAGATTGGTAAGAAGTGCAAGTTCTTCCAATGGGTTGATGATGAGATTTATAAGCGTGGGAAGGTGCTTATCTCAGAGATGAGGCAGAGAATTCTCAGACTCCAAGCCGAGGTTTCAACATGCAAAAAGAGAAAGAAGTTTTTGACAGTGTGTTTGATATTGGCACTACTGTTGTGTGGGATATGTCTTTGTGTGATTCTAGCTTTGGTGGGTTAGATAGGTGGGGTATGGTGTAGCATGTTTTGGACAATGTGGGTGTAGGCAGGGTTAGGACAGGGTTAGGACAAGTGGTGTAGATGATGATGTTGTTATATCCTATGTATCTCATTGATTTCAGTATGAATGAAATATGGAATGACAGAGTTTAGTGTTAATTTAGTCTGTAATGTTGGCATTGTTAATTATCTTACTTGATTGCAATTAGATTACAATTTACCAAATCTGTAATATTGGTAAGCTAACCATTGTTAATTTACCAAACCTGCAAAATTGATATACACATACTATGGCCAATTATGTTTGTGTATTGCAATTATGTGCTGCAATTAGTTTACCAAGTTTACACAAGTTTACCTAGTTTACACAAGTTTACCAATTTTGCAATACACCAGTTATGTTTACCAAATCTGCAATGCACATGACAAAAGAACTACCAAATCTACAAGTTATGTTTACCAAATCTGCAATGCACAACACAACAGAACTACCAAATCTGCAATGCACAAGACAATGGAACTACCAAATCTGCAAGTTATGTTTACCAAATCTGCAATACACAACACAACAGAACTACCAAACCTGCAATGCACAACACAACAGAACTACCAAATCTACAATGCATAACACAACAGGTTTACCAAACATGCAAATTATGTAGTTCACAATTCACAATTCTGCATATACTGCAATTCACAATTAACATATACTGCAATTCACAATTCTGCAACCACTACATATACTGCAATACACAAATCTGCATTAATAAGTAAACCAAAGTAAACCAAAAAATAGGCCATGTCTGCCAATTACAAAAATATCAAAGTAAACCCAAAAAATAGGCCATGTCTGCTAATTACAAAAATAGGTCATGTCCACCAGCCTATCCCCTTGGACCATGCATAGATGCGTGGCTCTCAGCAACCCTTAGTGCCTCCCTGTACCTTGATGCATTTCTTGATGCAGTCAGAGTTTCATTTGTGACTGCCCCCCTCATTCTCTTCCTTGGATTGGTGCTGGTTTGATTTCTGGTTACAGGGTGGTTGCTGGTTGTAGGGTTGCTGCTTGGTGGATACTGGTTGCTGATTGATGGCTGCTGGTTTGCTTGTCTTGTGCCTTGCTGGTTGCTTTTAGGTTGCAACTTTGATGGCCTGTTGCCTTGCTGGTTGGTCCTGGGTTGCTGGCTTGATGGCATACTTGTAGCATTTGGTTGCTCTTGGGTTGCTCTTTAGCCATTGCCATTTGTCTTCAAGCAATAGCAAATAGAACTAAGTTAGAACATTAATTTTCATTTCAAAACATGCAGAATTAAAAAACATTAGTTTTACCTTCTTTGGTCTATGTCTCCTCTGGTTTTGGGCACCAGGCAGTGAAGAATTACCTCTAACCTCACCCTTGCAGCTTCTTTTATTGTGGCCTATCTTCCCACAGAACTTGCACCTCTTGGCAATACCCAAGCCCTTGCTGTGACCCCTCCTTGGTTCATTGGGTTCTAAGACTCTCTTTTCTTGAGTCTACCTAGTGGCCTTTTCTTTATAGGAGGCTGCACAGGAGGGAGACCAGTTGGGGTCCACATATTGGCACCATTGAGTGGATCAATGGTGTGCTCATAACATGCTTTGTATGTACTGGCTTGGTAGCAGGCATTAGTGTATTTCTCAGCTTGCTCTTTGTTGAAGAATATGCATGAAACTGCATGGCAGCATAGGATACCAGTGATATCCCATTTCCTACAGCTGCACACCCCCTTAGCCAGGTCTACAATGAAGCTCTGCAGTCCATTCTTCACCTCGAACTTGGTGTCAGAAGCCCAACAAGCTAACTACCTACCACTGTCCACCTTCTCCCTATGTAGTCTTTTATAGATTTTAGGGCAGAGCTCAGATTCCACCCTCATAATACTGTTTCTGTTTTGCTGGAATCTACTCATTAGGTATAACCTTATGTCCTAAAGCTGTAAACAGGAAAAACCCACAAGTCAGTGCATGCAACAAGGTATATAGCTAACCAAAATATGCAAATTCCACCTACCAAAATCCAAAAATATACATACCATGCTAATGATGGGTTTCCCCTTGAATTTCAATATCCTGCTATTGAAACTCTCACACATGTTGTTGATGACAGTGTCACTCAATGCATCAGTTCTAAACATGTGTCTAGCCCATACTATTGTGGTATGTCCTTTCAACCAATTATATGCACCCTCATTAATGTCCTTCATCTCATTCATTATCCTTTCAAATTCATGTGCATATATGGCTTTAGCTGCTTTCCAAAACAACATCCTAATCATTATGCCAGGATGCTGCTTCCTTAAATTGTTGTACAAGTGTCTACAACAAATTATGTGCTCATACTGTGGCCAATTGTCTGCAAATGCTTGCACCAACCCCTGCCAAGAAAATCAATAGTGGTTAGCATATATACATATTTCACTACTTGTTCAATGTAGTTAAGTTAAAAAATGAGTATGTTCTATAGTGATACCTTTTGCTGGTCTGATATGAATGTCCACCTCTTCTCATCACCAATGTCTGCTAGCAGCAAATTTATAAACCAAATCCATGAGTCCTTGGTTTCTGCTTCCACCATTGCAAGTGCTAGAGGGAAATATTCTTCATTGGGGTCTCTGGCAATTGCAACCATCAATTGGCCCCCTATCTTGGTCTTTAGGTGACAAGCATCCAACCCAATTATTGGCCTACGATCTACCCTGAACCCCTGCTTACACCCAGACCAGCATATGTACAGTCTCTCAAAATAAGGTATACCAGCCTGTAAGTCCATCTCAACTGCTAAGTCACCTTCATTGAATGTGTGTGTCTTCATTAGAACTGTACTGCCAGGGCTGGACCTCCTCAGTTCTGCACAGTAATCCCACAATTGATTATACTGCTCTACATTAGACCCATCAACAAACTCCTGGGCCTTTTCCCTAGCCCTGCTGGCTTTTCCTGCACTGATATTTATAACATACTTCTCATGCACAACCTCTTGAATGTCCCTTAGCTTAATATCAGGTTATCTCTTCACCTTCTTTATCAACTTATTTGCAAGGAACTTGGCAGAACACCTAGGGTTTTTGTAGCTCCTAGTTCATGTGTGCTCCATGTCCAGAGTCTTCAGCTGCCAGCTCATCTCTCTTGGCAGCTTTGCAAGGTAAGCTGTAAACTTACAGGGAGGTTGGCATTTGACTCTAACCCTAACTTTGTCATTCTTCACAAACTTCACCCCCCATCCACCTTTCACTGCATATTCAGTAATGGCCTCCTTGAACTACTTAGCTGAGGTAAATAACATGTGCTTCTCAAATACCAAGTGTTCAGGATTGGACACAGGTTTAAACATAGGGGACTTCTTCCTCCTTCTTCTGACATTGTTCACAACTGTTTCATTGACAATAGCACCACCCTTACTGTCACTACCATCATTACCATCACCCTGAAACTCACCATCAGATGATGACTCACTTAGGCTCAACAGCTCCTCAGTAATGTAGTTAGAGTTCATTACCCCATCCCCCATCTGATCACGCATGTGCATCAGCTCCTCATTGTCACTGCTTGCACTATCTTCACCCACATATCTCTGGTTGGGGTTCATTGATCTTGCTCCTTCTACATCACTGTCCTCAGAATTGTCACTACTGTTAGTGGTGACAGCCTCATCCTGTTGTGGTTCCTTTACAATTGGTTCCTTCCCTGGTCTTTTGCACCTAAGTATTTCCACTTCATCATCACTATCATCATTCCTATCACCTGCATCTCTTGCACCACCACTGCCAAACTCATCACCAGCCCTGCCACCATCCCTACCACTAGCACTGCCACCATCCCAATGAGCATCACCATCACCCCAGTTATCATTACCATAATCCCAGTGAGCATCACCATCACCCCAGTGATCATTACCATCATCTCAGTCATCATCATCCTCAAAATTATCACCACTACTGTCATAATAACCCTGTCCATTATAATAACCATCAAAAGAACGTTCAGGCTCACTAGAGCTACAATTCTCAGAATCACTAACAAAATAAGGGTCATCATGATCAGGCTCTAGGGTCTTGCGCGCTTTGGACTGGGGTGTACTAATTTGTTACGCTACATTTCTCATAAAACTATACGGCATGGGCAAGATGAAAATGTCCAAAAAGACATTATTTTGAAAGACTTTGACTTACTTCCAGTACTTTTTTAACTGGAATCTCATTTTGTTTTAATGAGAAACTGTCACATCATCCACTAACTAAATAAAAGGTGGAGATTAAAACCCCTACTACTTGCCATTGTATATTTAAAACAAAAGGACATGTTCAGTTAAAAAGTATTGAAAGTAAGCCAAACCCATTTTAGAAGATGTATCTTTTTGGATAAAAAGTTAAAATTTAATGAGTCATTTAAACCTATATAATTTTTTTTTGAGAAGGCACCTACATAATTAATTGATTAAAATTTTTTTATCTAATTAATGGGAAGTGAATATTTTTTAATGTGATTAAATTAAATAAGAAAAACTTTTATACCTTTCAAACCAATGCTAGTCAAAATAATATTTTAATTTGTTAGGCTTTTTATTTATTTATTTGTTAGTCCTTTAAGCAAGAAACTTGCCGCATGCCAATTTAAAATTTTGAACGTCCTATTTTATTAGAGCAATTTCATATCAAAATATAACGCGAGGGAATATGTGACACTTCACATTTCCTGTTATATATTTGTGGGAAAAGTTAATAGATACTCTAAACATCTTAGCTTATGAAATATTTTAAGAAATTTTTACAGAAAAAGAAAAAAACAATTAAAATTTTTTATATTATTTTAAGCGGCAATAGAATACAATTAATTGCACGTATGTATTCATTATTCAACAAAAGAAAATCGTTACCTCAGAGGGTTATGTCATCATTAGACTTAAATTACAGGATGATAGGGAAGAGAACTAATTGAAAAAAGAGAGATATGAAACCACTTCGCTTTAGTTGCTTTCTGAAAGGTCAAGGTTCACTAGATATATAGCTTAATTTAAATTTCTTTAATGTCATGCCAATGTATTATTTATTTATTTTGATGGGAACGCCAATGTATTATTGAGAGTAGTTTACTTGCATAAATGTTAAATTGCTTATTTTGATTCAGAAGTACTATGGAATTAAAAAATGTAGGCATCTTTGACTTTGCATGCAATAGTAAAATGCGTGAACTTTTTTTCTTAATTATTATTATTTTTTTAGAATAAAAAATGCGTGAACTTATTACTTATATGAGGTTTTTTTTTTTTTTTTTTTTTTAAATTTTTTTTTGAGAAAGATCTTATATGAGGTTTAGAGGCTATTTATTTATTATTATTTTTTTATAGAGGAATCTAATAATGGTAACAAAATGACTAGTGAGGTCATTTGAAAAACCAAAAGGTCCAACCATGATGCATTCATTTTATATTATTATTATTATGAAATGATGCATTTTTTTGGTTTCCCAAGGTATTCCTAGGTTTCGCCTAAGACTAATCCTTCGAGGTACTATCGGGCGCCAAAGGCGGGGACCTCTCTCAAGAAAGTTTGCTGCATCCACAAGGGCTTGAACTAAAGACCACTTGCTTAAGCGATTAGAGCTCCTTCCACTCAGGCCAACCTTCGTTGGTGAAATGATGCATTCATTTTAATAGTTACGTGAAAATTTGATATACTTTAGTTTCATGATCAAAGTCAAACAGTGTGATCTTCTCAAAAAAGAAAAGAAAAGTAAAATAGTGTTAGATAGCAATGGTGGGAAGGAATCACAAAGGAGATGTCATTGTTGTATGGGCAAAGATTACTAAAGACCAAGAACTCCCTATAGCAGAAGCTAAACCAGCCTATTAATCTAGCAGTGCATAAAGCAACAACTATGGATTTTATTTTGCAATTTGTGAAGGGTATGTACTCAATGCAATTCAACTACTCTGGAACTCCTCAACCTCTCTCCTCTTTAGGCTATTGAACCCATCATTGCTAGAACTGGATTGAATTTAAATTCTTTTATTGATTGGAAAGTTAATCATTCTTGTAAGGAAGATAACTTTATTGCTCGTAAGTCATCATTTAACCTTGAGGGTAACACTCTCATCTCCTCTATCCTTGATTTTTGCCTAGGAATTAGAAACAAGACAGTCATTGTTTCCTTTTTCTTTTTTCTTTTTTCTAGTTTTAGTTGTTTTTGTTTGCAAGGATTGACTTTAAATTCAAATATTTTTTTCCTAGGTAAAAGAAAAGGAAATTGAATCCCAGATCTAGACCACCATTAGGGTGAGATTGTTACTTGGCTTGAAGGTCTTTAGCATGACATTGAGCCAGTTAGTAAGCAACATTTATGTTTGCTTGAAAATTTTGTATTTATCACTTACCTAATCTTGAAAATTCTCGTATTTAACACAGTAGATAGAAGAATTAATCAGGCACGTGTCGTGTTTGTATTATACTAATCAAGTTTTTACATTCGCGAATTACTATACTAATGCAAGGAGCGTGTACTTTAAGTTATGCTAGGGTCTCCCTCTCCCACAAACATGTGGACTCCGTACGTGTAGACCATGCTATGTCAAATGCGATCATTGTGAAGGGATATATTACATTCAAGAAATGAAAGAATTGTGCTCATGTCATATTCACTAGGTCAGAGTGGGGACTGGTATTATAAAATTGGGGTTAAGATGGAAAAAAAACTATAGGATTATATCTACAAATAATTAACTTTGTTAAGGACATATTTTATGTAATTGACTAATCCTTTGACAAAATGCACTTTACTTGTATTTGAGTAGATCTAGGATGTGTTTAATACTTCAAGAAACATGTTGTTCAAGCCAAGTATTAAAGCCATGAAGATTGGACCAAAAAACAAGTGAAGAAGGGCTATTCATTAAAGTTGGACAGATTCCCGACAGCTGCTCGACAGATACTATCTATTGAGATTTAATGAGTCTCGATAGCAGCTCGACAGATACTATCTATCGAGGTCTCGATAGCTGCTTGATAGATAGCTATCTATCGAGAATTACGAAAATCAGTTTTTCAGATCTGATTTTCGGCCCATACTTATGTATTTGTGTAGGGTTTCTTTTCTCACAATCCTAGACATATATAAGGCTTATTTTAAAGGCCGTCACATAAGAGAACACAAGGAGAACACATCCAAAATGTGATCGATGCCTTATTCTCTCTGAAAGAAGTTATTGCATCTTTTGCGCTTTAGGGTTTTATAACCAAGTGCTTCTTGATCTTCATTGTTGATGAAGTGAAGGACTTTGTAGCCAACATCTTCTTCAAGTTGGTGAGTTAGTCACGTACTGGGAGCTGTGCATTATTGGTTAGTCACATACTGGGATCCGTGCAAAAAAGGTGGCGTTCATATATTGAAGAGTTCAGAGGTTCTGAAGCGGTAGAAAGTTTCTGCTATAAGTTCATTTCCGAGGATTGTAGAGTCTAGGGACAGAGGTTTTGTACTAGATCTGAAGCTTCTCTTTATTATAGTGGATTGTTTTTCGAGAAGGTTTTTCCCCAGGTTTTTTACTGTGAAATTAGTTTGTTTCATTGGTTTTCCTGAGTCATCATATCTTGTCTTATTTATTTTTTCCGCTGCATGATATTGATGTTAGTTTGTTTTAATAAGATTTATTCATAATTAATCTAATTAACAACTTGGGTTAAAATTTGTTAATTATATTAACCGGGGTCTATATTTCCCAACAAACTTTTTGGATCCCATAAAAAAAATTTATTTGGAGGAATATAATCTATACTTTAAGAGAATGAATTCAAACCGGATGGAACCTTTTACACCCTCCAATGATAGTTTGCCGCATTGTAATTTTACATATAATAGAATAGGTACCAGTACCACCAAAGGTGGCATTTTACACACCATCCTATATGAATTTATTCTCATATTTTAAAGTGGAGCGTGGTCTAGCTTACCTCTCTTTCTGGTTCACTTTATCGTTGACTTGTTAATAGGGGGTGTGCATGGGTTGGGTTGGGTCGGGTTGAGGGGATTTTTTGACTCAACCCACCATGGTGGGTCAATTCAACTCAACCAAACTCATCACATAAATCCAACCCAACGCAACACAACCCACATGGGTCGGGTTGAACCCATGGGTTTGACAAATTTTTTTATATATTATTATTAAATTGAGTAGAAAAAAATATAAATATTAATATATTAAAAAAACCCAAAGATTAGTATCAATTTAATTCTTTAAATGCAAACAACACTAATGACTAAACAACAATAGTAATTTATTAGGATTTGTGTGAACTAATTGGCTTTTATATAAGATAGAAAAAACTGTTTATTTTAAAAATTTTAAAAATTATATAATCTATTATATATATATTAAATTAGTATTAGTAGGAGGAACCGAAGAAGTGCTGCTCTATAGCTAGTTTTTTTTAAAAATGATTAAATATATAATATATATATAAGTGCCCTATAGCTGGTTTAAAAAAAAATTATTAAATATATAATATATTTTAAATATATATTAAATATGGGTGGGTCGGGTCTGGTTTGGCGGGTTTGTAATTTTTTGACCTAAACCCAACCCGATCCGCTATAAAAAAAAATTTTGTAACCCAACCCAACCCACCAAGCCTTAAAAACCGACCCAACCCGATGGGTCGGGTTGAGTCAAGTCGGGTTTGGCGGGTTGGTGGGTTTTCTGCACACCCCTACTTGATAGTGCTTTGATTTCAAACCTTTAAGCAAGAAATGAGTGGTTTGATGGTTCCTAGCACTAAAGCAGTAAAGGTCCTATCTTTTGGGGTTTAATTTTAGTAATGTCTTATTGTAATTCTGGTCCCAAACTGTAGCAAATAGTGTTCCAATAGGTGTAGATTTGTCATCTGTTTTAAATTTTTATTGTGTTCATTTCCTTTATTCAATTTTCTACATACAATTCTGTCGTAATCTATTGCCAAAGTTCTCAGCTTTTTCCCCCTCTCCCTTGATCCAGTTGCACTGGTTTTCTATGTAGCATTTCATTTTGCTGAGGGTTTTGTATTCTGGGTTTTGAAATAGACTTCTGTAGGATTTAAGTAGAGGGAACCAGTTCTGGAAAAAATACTTTCTGGATAAACATTATTGTGTTGTGGGTATTAGTAGAAGTAACCAAAAAAGACATTTCAATTAGGGAAGAAATGGAGAGCATGGCTTTAGATAGAATAGAATGGAGGAAAAGAATTCATGTGATCAACCCAATCTAATTGGCTAAGTATCCATGACTGACCCCAAATTTTGGGACTAAGGCTTTGGTGGTGGTGTTGTTGTTGGGTATTAGTTCTTGTTAAGTAGATGGTCATGGATCATCAACCCTTGAGCAAATCCTATGGTACCACTACTGGATTGAAATTCAGTAATGAGATTGAGACTGATAGTAAGTTTGCTGACCAAAACAGTGCAAGTTTTGCACTTTCGCCACCCAATGCAATCCCCAGTAACTTAACCCCTACTTTGAGTGAGAAGCCAGAGGTAAATTTACATGAGGACTATGATTTTAGTGATGTATTTCTCAAGCACATCAACCAGATACTTTTGGAGGAAGATATGGACGAGAAGGACCACGTGCATCAGAGGTCTACAGCACTTGAGGCTGCTGAAAAATCATTCTATGAGCTTCTTGGAGAGAAGTATCCACCTTCTTCTGATAATGGTCGGACCTATGTGGATCAAAACCATGAAATCTCAGATGAATATCATGCTTTAAATCACAGTGACTCTAGTTGTAGTACTAGCAGTAACAACTTTGTGATTCATGGCCGGGATTATGATTTGGTTCAGTATGAATCCTCAAATAATACTCCTCAGTTTACATATAGCTTGTTAGAAGGCACTTGCAATATTCCTGAAGCACTTTTTGACAGTGAGTTCACTTTGAAATTTAGGAGAGGGTTTGATGAAGCGAGGAAGTTTCTTCCAAAAGGAGATAGTCAGAGTAATACGTTTCTTGTCAAAGAGCAGGAGGAGGAAACTAAGAATGTCGTATGTATGGTTGAGAAGGAAGATGGGAATTTGTACTCCCTTGATGGTTTGAGGGCAAAAAAGAACCCTCATTCTGAGGATGTGAATTTAGAAGAGGGGAGGAGTATAAAGTATACTAGAAAGCAGTCAGCGGCTTTTACTGAATTTACTGTGATTCAGCAAATGTTTGATATGACTTTGCTACACTCCAAAGAAGTTGATTCTCTTCCTTGTGAAACTGCGCAGAATGAGAAAAGCAAGAATGTACAGCCAAATGCTCAGTCCAAGGGGTCAATTAATGTAAGGGCCAATTGGAGGAACACTGGAGGCCAAAGGGGTGTGGTGGATTTGAGAACTCTTTTGACACTTTGTGCAGAAGCTGTTGCAGCAGATGATCAAAGGACAGCCACCAAGCTACTGAAGCAGATCAGACAGCATGCTTCTCCTGTAGGGGATGGAATGCAGAGAATGGCTCACTATTTTGCCAATGGTCTTCAGGCTCGCATTTCTGGCAATGGTACTCCGATTTACAAAGCTCTTATGACTAGGCGAACGTCAGCTGCAGATGTATGGAAAGCTCACCATCTGTATTATACTGCATTTCCATTTTATAAGATTATCAATCTCTTCTCAAGTAAGACAATTATGAATTTAGTTGAGAACGAAACAAGACTCCACATTGTTGATTTTGGTATTCTTTATGGTTTGCGATGGCCTTCCCTCATACAACAGCTCTCAGCAAGGCCTGGTGGAGCTCCTAAGCTTCGGATTACTGGAATTGATTTTGCATTACCAGGTTTCCGACCAGCACAAAGGGTTGAGGAGACAGGGCTCCGCTTGGCACACTATGCAGAGACCCTCAATGTTCAATTTGAGTTCAATGCAATAGCGCAAAGGTGGGACACCATTCAAATTGAAGATCTCAAACTTGACAATAATGAGGTTCTTGTTGTGAATTGTATGAATAAGCTCAATTACCTACTTGATGAGACAGTGGTGGTAGAGAGTCCAAGACAGCTTGTCTTGAACCTGATCAGGAAGATGAATCCACATGTTTTCATACAGGGGGTTGAGAATGCAGCCTTTGGTGGACCCTTCTTTACTTCAAGATTTCGACAGGCTCTTTTCCACTTCTCTGATTTTTTTGAAATGCTTGATACCTACTTGCCCCGTGAGAGTCTAGAGAGGATGGTTATTGAGAGTGAGTCATGTGGGCGGAAGGCAATGAATGTCATTGCTTGTGAGGGCTCAGAGAGAATTGAGAGGCCGGAGACATACAAACAGTGGCAGCTTCGGCATCTGAGGGCTGGATTTAGGCAGCTGCAATTGAATCAGGAGATGATGAACACAGCTAAGGACTGGCTGAAATCATGCTACCATAAGGATTTTGCTATTGAAGAAGACAGCCAGTGGCTGCTTCAGGGCTGGAAGGGACGGAATATTTATGCACTCTCTTTTTGGAGGCCTGATTGTTAAATGCATGATCATTGTTGTTCAACTAAGGCAACTTGGAATAGTCCTAGCTAGTGTTCAACTTGCAACCCTTTGTTGTCTATGATTTTGCCTGGATTTCTTACACACAAAGCTAAGGTATTTAAGTTTCCTGGTTAAATTTTAAATTTATCTTTGTTAGTGTTATCTTGCCATTAGTGTTTTGTATAATAGATAATCTTAATATTGATTATACCACACTGTTTTTGGGAGCAGGTTAATTTGGGAGCTGAGTGATCTTTTTGCCTCCCGCTCGTTATCTTGCTATGGAAGGCCTATTCTTAATCGTACAAATATATGTGCATATGGATGCTTGGATAGTTACTGTGTTTCAAGACACACAGATATATTCAATTATAAAAGTTGTGTAACAAAGATGGGAAATTTTGTAGGCAATTGGTTTTTGATTTACATAGCTATGTATACAAGATAGGACTAGCTATTTACAATAAATAGTTACTGAACTTTCAAGGCTGCTTCTTTGTTGCATAAACTCTTAACATAGGAGGTTGATTGCAGCAATATCAGTCGTATGTATTTAGGTGAAGTAATGAGACCCCAAATGACAATGATTAAGATGTGCATAAACAACAAGAGAGTGAAGATGTGAATTTTATTTTATAAATACAGTTTGTAGTTCTTTTCCATCTGATGGGTTTCAATATAATTCTTGCGTTCTTTCTGGTTTTTCCTTTTCTGAATTCAGCTAGATATGCAAACCACTCTTTAGGAAGGTATCATGGTTGATGCCAAATAAAATGTGTGTTTATGAGCTCAGTCATTGTAATTTTATTTTTACCGTGTAGCGAGCTCTAAGATGTAGGAACTAGTAAGCCTGGTGTTTGTAGTTTTAAGTTGGTAACTATAATTTCATTACATGGTAAGAAGTCATTGTGAATCCTGTTCAAGAATTGTTTCTTCTTGTTATGAGTAGTCATTCAACCTTTAATTAGCTTCTATGAGTGTTGCATAATATTTCATACAAAGGATGTTCGAAAAGGGGGTTTGAAAGATTACCATGTATAAGGGGGTGAGGTTTACTTGCATCCAAGATTTGGTAAGCTATCAATCATCTCTTAAGGGAGACAAAAGCTGTATCAATCTATCACCTCTTAATTGATGATATTAGGCAGAAATTATTAAAGCGTTGATTCCATCAGGTTACCAATAATGAATGAAATTAGGCTACCGAGAGCGAGAGAGTATACAAATTATCTAGTGTAATTGATGTCAATGGCTAATAAGAAGTAGTTGAATTAAAGCAATTCACCAAACATCTTTCAACGAATTCAATTTCACTTTAAAATAAATAAATAAATAAATATATTTTATAGATGAATTCCTAATTATTTTTAGAAAAAAGGACTATTCCGTTTAAAAATTTTCTTTGTTAACAAATCAAATAATTCTCTCTCTCAAACTGTAACGTAGGGTTTACTATAATCTCAATCGATGTCGCTGCTATTCAGATAATTCACATCCTAACTTCTTTAATGGCCTGTTTGGATGGAGGGGGGAAGGAGGGAGAGTGGAGGGGAGTAGAGTAGAGTTGACTAAAAATAAGTTAATTTTGTGTTAAATCTACTCTACTCTACTCTACTCCCCCTCTCTCTCCCTCAATCCAAACGGACCATAAATTTCATTATTGTATAATAAGATTAAGATATATAGCATTGCCTACAAAGATCTCATAGCCGCACATAATTAAATGATTAGGACTCTGGAGTCATATGAACATCTGCTTCTTAAGCTATACAAAAAATAATAGGCTTACCTATCTCCTTCGCACGAAGTAAATAATAGTTTCTCAATGTATTAATTCTCCATTGCTTTGCCTTCTCCAGTTGCCTCTAGTGTGTTGAACATAACATGCAAAATATCAAACTAGGTGGTGAACAAAAAAAATTCAATATACACGAAACATAACCCATAAAATCAATAATAAAACAAAACAACTGATGAGGAAAAAGAGGCGCACCTGTTGGATTGGGGTAGTAGAAAAACGATTAACACCAAGAGATTGACGGATTCAGATCCTCTAGATTTCCTAGGGTACTCTACCAGTAGATTTCCTTAAATCCTAACCGCTCTTTAATGATTTAATAGTCAAGGTTCTGCCATGTCAGCATTTTACTAACAATATTCTTAAAATAATAAAATAATGTTGCAAACAAAACAATTAAGATTATTGTTAGTGGAATGCTGACATTGAAATATGTACTCCACTACATTGTGGTGGATGAAGGCAAAAGGTTAAATATAAGTGGAATTAACCATAAAACCTCATCTTGATATTCCTAGATGAGGTCTCAGTTTAACTTTACGATTCAAAACAAATTTTTTTTTTCTAATACACAAACACTACGGTTTGGTTCTCGCTTTCAATCAATAAAACTATACTACTTGAGAATATAATCCAAAGGTGGATTTGTTAAAACTCGTATCCAATAAAAATAAATATTGAGTGGTGTAACATAACTTAAAGTTACGCTAGGTGTAATTTGAACCTGACCTTATTTATATATCTATATATATATATATATAATAATAATAATAATAATAGGTGAAAGTCCATAGTTTTAAAAATCGGACCGGACCGGCCGGTCTGACCGGTTCACCCGGGAACCGGGAGCCAATTCGGTCCGATTAAAACCCCCATAACTGGTCAACAACCGGGCAAAAACCGGGGTTGAACTGAAAATTAAAAAAAAAAACGGTTCGATGTCCGGTTCGGTTTTTAAAACCATGGGTAAAACTGAGAGAAACTCAAATTAAATTCTAAATTAGAGTTCCAATTTTGCGCCGTGTGTCCTAAATTATTTATTCTCAAAGAGTTTTATTTCTTAATTTTAGAATCAAATGTGGGACCACATAATAAATATTCATCCAAGTGAGTTATTAAGTACAAAAACCAAATAGTCTAGAATAAATGAATCGTAAAAAAAAAAAAAAAAAAAAAAAGTATTTCACAATAATTAAAAAAAATGGACAATTTACATTTTATACCTAATAATATCTTTACAAATTTTTTTAAAGAGTTAACAAAATATAAAAATGACTATCAATAGTATTTCAATTATATATATATATATATATATATATAAGAATTATGTTATGTATTTTATTGTATATTTTTAAGTGTATTAATACATATGCATGGGGTTACAAGCTAGTATATATAAATATATAACAACATTATTAATGTGTGGAGGAACATATTTCATCCAAATTAAGAACGGAAGAGAAAGCTTTACTTTTTGGACTAAGACATGAACAACTGCATTATTTTTAGTGGCGGCTCTATGATTTTATTTTTTCTAGAATTTGTTGTGGGGGTGAGTAAAAAATAAAATGATTTTTTTTTCTATATATACAACTTCCATATTATATACAATAATCTAAAATAATATTCTAAATAGAATTTAGTATACAATACAACTATATTGTACAATAGTCTTATCTTAAAAAATTATTAAAAGTTTAAAGTTCAGTAAGACAACAACAATAAAATGCATAAACAAATAGAATTAAATAACTAATCATACCTTCTCTCAAAAAAAAAAAAAAAAATCTAATCATACATTTTTGTCAAATTAATACTAACTTACTATATTTATGTAGGGTCATTCTAACGTACCCCCTCTTTTTTAGGGGGGGGGGGGCCTTTAATCTTGACCCTAGATTTTACACATTTGAATCCTAACCATTTATTTATTTTTAATGAAAAACCAATTACCGGTTAAGTAGGTAATACATAAAGGGATTTACTAACGTGTGCCCTTAGAGCATATATTAGTAATCCATTTTAGGAAACTTTTTATAGAAAAACGAAAAAATAATTCATTATTTTGACAACTTTTTCAATTTCTCATAAAATTTTTCTCAAAATGGATGGTAAATGTGTGCCCTTAGGGCACACATTAACTAGACCCCTCAAATTGAAAACCTAGTGGGTGTTCCTTCTTTTACTTCAAAATACTAAACAATGCATCTCTGCAATACTTGGCTTCCACCACCGATGGCCCAAGAGAGAGAAGGACTCATTCTCTCAGGTTGTGTGCTTCGTCAATAACCCTTCAAACCTGATGACCGAGATTTTGTCTACTCCACTCTCAAATGGATCTCTATCATCAACCTGTGAGATTTCTTCAATTCTCTTTACTCTTAATATTTTTTTTAGTCTTATCAATTCGTATTCGATATTGGGTCTCTCTTTTCTTCTTTTATTATTTTATTATTATTTTTTTCTCATTTTGACTCTAAATTTTTGGGTATTTTTAGCTTTATCAATATCATTTCAATTCTGGGTATATTTTGTTTTTCCTTATCTTAATTCAAGTTGAAAATTCGTTTTGTTTTGTTTTTGTCTCTAGAATTTGGTTATGCCTTTTGTTTGCACGAGTAAATAGCAATAATTTGCAGGCTCTGAATTGTGGATTATTAGATGCCCATTTGATCAATGATTGAGTTAAGAAATGAATGACTGACGGTGAATATTGGGGTTTAAGGTAAAGTGAGACTGCAAAAAGAGCTGTTCTTCACTTATGGTTTGGTCCTTTTCCTTTTTGTTTCATTTTTCATATAGAAAGCTAGTTTTGCTTATATTTCGTCCTACCTAACCATGTGGGTTGTTGGGGGTATTTGGATGACATTTATCTATGGAACTGTGCTAATTTCACTAGGAAAAAATGTGTTATTTATTTATTTATTTTTTAAGTTAAATTAATTAAGCAATAGTGATAGAAGACCTTTAGGGGTTGATTTGTGAAATGCAATAGATAATGAACTTGTTTATCTGTCTTGATATTGAGAAATGGATGAATTTCTAGTTATCTATTGAAATGCTAGCTGTAAAGTATGCCTTAGCTTGAGTCAAGGAGTAGGGAAAGTTGCGAGGGAGTAGAGGGATGACTATTTCAGTTGTGAAAAATTTGTAGCCATACCATTCATTTGCTTTGTTTTGATGGGTTAGTTTTGAAACTATCCTAACGGGATTGAACTGAAAACCTTGTGAAACATACCATTCAATAGCTTTGTTTTGGTGGGTTAAATTTGAAACTATCCTAATTGGAATGAACTAAGTTCCTTGATAAAAATCTACCCCATTTATAAGTTATTACTAAGAACCTACTCCTAATAGAGTGGTGTAACCAGAGACTAATCCTTTTATTGATGGGTTTATTAAATAAGTTTAATTATTTGCTTACCCTGTGTATTGCTTCTGTAAATGGGTCCATACACTTATAACATGTTTTTTTAAAGTAATATCTAATTTTAATAACTCAGTTTATATATAACCATTTCATTTTTCCTATCAAGATAACTCAGCTTATCAATATGAATAATTTATTCTTTGTTTCCTTTTCACCCTCATTTTGTGCTTGACTGAGTACTAGTTCCTTATTCTTTGTTTCCTTTTCAGCCTCATTTATTCTTGAGCTGTTATATGCTACTCCTCGGAAACCCCAACTGTTAAAAATACACAAGGGTTTAAAAGCAGAGAAAATGAAAAGCCTTGTTGTTAATTTGGAATCATTATCATGTTATTTGGGGTTTCCAAGGACTAGCAAATAACAGCTCAATAATAAATAAGAAGAATTAGTATGACATATTTTGATTATGGTTTTATTTCTTCATAAATTTGGTTGTTTTTACTTATTTTACCAGAGAGATGCAGATAGTGCGCTGGATCAAAAATAGATAAGAGGGAGAGATAATCAAGTTATTTTGTGTTCATAAAATTCTGTTAAGAGAAAAGACAATGTAGTCCAAGGATGTTGAGTACTTTTAATTAGTTATTCAAAATATTGCTAGTTTTAGCTATTTCATGTCTTGTTATTTTTTTCTCAAAAAAAGAAAAGAAAAGGTCTTGTTATTTAATTGTAGTTGTTCAACAATTAAAACATTGAACAACATTATAAAGTCTCATGTGGTCAATTTTGATTTTAGCTTTGATTTTATCACTTTTAAAGACATGGCCTGTGTGCTCCCCTTAGAAAAACTGCAACTTTATGCAAAATTGAAATAATGGATTCCAATGACCACTTGTAGATCAAGTTTTCCATATAAAAATAATTATATATAATAAAAAAAAAGTTTCATATCACCACACATAGATTAATTCAAATGACCATCAAAGCGCGTTGAGCTCACAAGTTGTGCGAGGTCATGAATTATCTTCTATATCAATTTGATTTAATCTCTCGTGTTTGCTAAAGGATTTATTCTTTTCTGGCATTGAATGATATACTTTGATCCATTTGCCCTTTAATTTCATTATATATATATAAAAAAATCTAAAACATTTCTCTAACTCTGAGATATTAATGGTGATATTTTAGAACTTATAAAAAATCATTGTCATGGGTTTTATTAAAATTGATGAACAAAGACAATTTGAGCCACCAATTCCAAAGAGTTACTTGGAGAGGTAGAGAGTGTAAGAGTGATGGACATACTAAGACTCTTTATATAATCCAATATCTTTTTATCAAAATATGAAATTTAATTTTTTCAAAAAATTGTAAAATATCTCAAATGCAAAGATGGCTAGAAGGATATATGAGAGAGAGAGAGAGAGAGAGAGAGAGAGTATCGTGTTGGTACCATCCATTGTGACTAAAAAAAATGAACTAATAAATGTGACATTGGTATTGACCATTGTGATGTTAGTACTATCTAATGTGACAAAAAAAAAAGGAACTACCAAATGCGGTAATGGTATTGTCATATGTGATATTAGTATTGCCAATTTAATGTTGGAACCATCGAATGTGACCAAAACATAGGGGAATCATTGAATGTGACAATAGTACAGCCATATGTGATGTCGGTGTGATTTTAGGGTCATTTGGTCATTTTTTAGGTTCTAAGGGTATTTTGATCATTTTTTTTAGGTTCTAAAGGTATTTTGATCATTTTTAAGGTTCTAAGGGTATTCCGGTAATTGTTGAGGGTTTCAGGGGTATTTTGGTCATTTTCAAGTTTTATGAGGTATTTTGGTCATTTTCTAGGTTTCAAGGGTATTTCGAAATTTATTCAAGGTTTCAGGGTCATTTTTAAGGTTCTATGGGTATTTCGGTCATTTTTAAGGTTTAAGGTGCATTATTGTCATTTTTTAGGTTCTAAGGGTATTATTGTCACTTTTTAAGTTACAAGGTCATTTCAGTCATTTTTTAGGTTTTATGGTCATTTAAGTCATTTTTTTAGTATTTAAGGGTATTTCGATTATTTTTTAGGCTTATAAGGTATTTAAGTCATTTTTTAGGTTTTAGGGTCATTTCGGTCATTTTTTAGTTTTAAGGATATTCCAATAATTTTTGAGAGTTTCGGGGTTATTTTGGTAAATTTAAAGTGTTAGGATGCGTTTTGGTAATTTTAGTATATTTAAGGGTATTTCATAAATTTTAGAGATTTTAGGAGTATTTTTGTTATATATATTCGTCGATTATTAGGTAATTCGGTGGGGTTGGGTTGACTACTCCCATATGTAATGTTGGTATGACTTAATGTGACGATGGAACTGTCAAATGTGAGAAAAAAAAAGAACCATTGAATGTGACAAAAGTATGGTCACATGTGATGTTGACATTGCCCAATGTGACAACGAAACTGTCAAATGTGAGAAAAAAATAGGGTACCACCTAATGTGACAAAAGTACAATCATATGTGATGTTGGTACTGCCTAATGTGACAAAGGAACCATCAAATGTGAGAAAAAAAATAAATGAATCACTGAATGTGACAAGAGTACAATCACATGTGATGTTGGAACTATATAATGTGAGGATGAACCCTCAAATGTGAGAAAAAAAAGGGAACCACCAAATGTGATAAAAGTACTGTCAAATGTTAGTATTGCCGAATGCGACAATAGAACCATCAAATGTGAGAAAAAATAAAGGATCCACCAAATGTGACAAGAGTATAGTCACATGTGATGTTGGTACTGCACAATGTGAGGATGAAACTGTTAATGTGAAAAAAAAAGGGAACCACTAAATGTAACAAAAGTACAGTACTGACAAAAGTATTGTCAGAAGTAAAAAATTGACTTCAGTGATGAGCCCAAATGTAAAATTATGGTCAGATGTGATATTGGTATTGCCTACTGTGATGATTGAACTGTCAATTGTAAGGAAAAAAAAAAAGGGTATCACCGAATGTGACAAAAGTACAGTCAAAAGTGATGTTGGTACTACCCAATGTAATAATGAAACTATCAAATTTAAGAATAAAAAATGGGGTACCATTGAATGTGACAAAAATAGAGTCAGATGCGATTTTTTTTTTTTTTTTTTTTTTTTGAGAAATAAGTTAGATGCGATGTTGGTATTGTTTAATGTGACAATGGAACCATAAAATTTGAGAAAAAAAAAAAGGAACCACTATATGTGATAGAAGAACTGTCAAATTTGATATTGGAATTGTTTAATGTGATAATGGAATCATCAAATTTGAAAAACAAATAAAGGAACCACTAAATGTAACAAAAGAACTGTCAAATGTGATGTTGGAACTGCACAATGTGAGAATGAAACCGTCAAATGTGAGAAAAAAAATAAAGGAACCATCGAATGTGACAAAAGAACTGTCAAATGTGATGTCGGAATTGCATAATATGAGGATGGAAGCGTCGAATGTGAGAAAAAAGTAAGGGAACCACCAAATGTGAGAAAAGAACTGTCACATGTAATGTTGAAACTGCACAATGTGAGAATGAATCCGTCAAATGTGAGAAAATAATAAGAGAACCACCGAATGTGACAAAAGAACTATCACATGTGATGTTGAAATTACACAATGTGAGGATGAAACCGTCAAATGTGAGAAAAAAGTAAAGGAACCACCCAATATGACAAAAATAGAGCAGATGCAATGTTGGTACTGCTTAATATGACAATGAAACCATCAAATTTGAGAAAAAAATAAATTAAGGAACCATTATATGTGACAAAAGAACTGTCAAATGTGATATTAGAACTATACAATGTGATAATGAAATAGTCAAATGTGAAAAAAAAAAAGGAGCCACCGAATGTGACAAAAGAATTATCAAATTTGATGTTGGAACTGCACAATGTGAGGATGGAACCGTCAAATGTGAGAAAAAAGTAAGGGAACCACCAAATGTGACAAAAGAACTGTCACATGTGATGTTGGAACTGCACAATGTGAAGATGGAACCGTCAAATGTGAGAAAAAAAGTAAGGAAATCACTAAATGTGACAAAAGAACTGTCACATGTAATGTTGGAACTACACAATGTGACGATGAAACCGTCAAATGTGAGAAAAAGAAGAAGGGAACCACCGAATGTAACAAAAGAACTATTACATGCGATGTTGGAACTGTACAATGTGAGGATCGAACCTTCAAATGTGAGAAAAAAGTAAGAGAATCACCAAATGTGACAAAAGAACTGTCACATGTGATGTTGGAACTGCATAATGTGAGGATGAAACCATCAAATGTGAGAAAAAAGTAAGGAAACCACCAAATGTGAGAAAAGAACTATCACATGTGATATTGGAACTGCACAATATGATGATGGAACTGTCAAATGTGAAAAAAAAAGGTAAGGGAATCACTAAATGTGACAAAAGAACTGTCACATGTGATGTTGGAACTGCACAATGTGAGGATGAAACTATCAAATGTGAGAAAAAAAGTAAGGGAACTATGAAATGTGAGAAAAAACCTGTTACATGTGATGTTAGAATTGTATAATGTGAGGATGGAATCATCAAATGTGAGAAAAAAGTAACTTAGTATAGTAGATTACCTACAAGTGGGTACCGTACCCCACTTTTTTTGGGGGTACCGTGGAATTACCCATTTATGTAATATCAATTAAATAAAAATATGATAAAGAAAAAAACTAAAACACCTAGGGGCATGATTGGGAGTTAATGTGAAATTAAAATAATAATAAAAAGTAACTAATATAAAATTTTGCTTTTGAAGTGTATGACCTTTTAATCATACACGTGGTCAGTCTCTTGAAATTGGAGCAAGCATTAGAAGATTTCTTGGACTTGAAAATCTATAAAGCACTTATTAAACTACTTGATCGAATCGAGAGAGAAACTAAAAAAACATAGAAGCTAGAAAGAGAAATAGAGAGAACGAGGAACAAATTACAGATGTAGATACAGATGTAAAGTTAAAACCGGCTAAAATGAATTTATAAAGCTAAAACCGCCTAAAATGAATTTGTAAAGTCAATATATTTATATAATTAATATTGTAAAAAAATTAAATTTAAAAAATAAATATGAAAAAGACTAATGATGTGGCAAATGAGGTGGCTCAACAGGAGTGTAGCAACAATAATTGCTACGCTTCAGCTTTTAGATATATAGATAGATTAGGCTACCGAGAGAGAAAGAGATTACAAATTATCTTGTGTTATGATTACAAATTATCTTGTGTTATTGATGTCAATGGGAGTAATGTAAGAATTCGTTGATATCCTGTTGACTATATGCCTTTTAGGCAATTCACCAAACATCTTTCAACGAATTTAGTTCACTACTTTCTTCTTAATTTATAAACTAAGGCTTTTAGTATATACTGTTACTTCCTCTCCCACAATAACAGTTCCATTTAATTTTGCAAAATTTAGTCAATTTTTTAAAGTAAAAATAAAATTTCGACGGGTGAAAATAATAAAATGTTAATTTGAATTCTTTCCACATTCCCTTACTATAAGGTTGGATGAAGAAATTATTAATTAGACAAAACTTTAAAAATGATGGAATTTACTAGTGGTAGAATTGAGCTAGTCTTGAGATTAGTTAAATGTCCTTGAGTTATATAAATATTGAACCAATTTTCAATTCTACTGGTACTTTTCTTTCGGTAAGGTTTTATTCTATATCTTGTCATTTTATAAGTGGAGAATTTATCATTTAAAATATTTATTTTAAAAAAAAAACAATAAGAGCCTGTTTGGCATCAGCTTCAGCTTTTAGTTCTTATGTATAGTTTTTTAAAACGTTACTTTTTCCCTTTTTTTTTTTCAAATTTTTTCAAGATACAAGTATACATTTAGCACACTTTCAGCAAAATTTTTTCAGCAAATAACTAGATAAACTGTTCCCAAACGGACACTAAAAGTAGAGACCATTGGTGAAGTTTTTTGACTTTTGATACATCAAGTTGAACTTAAGCCTTCCCCGCTTACACAAAAAACTAATTGGTGTCTTGGTTTGATGATAAGGAACTATTATCAGGAGCGGAAACCATAGATTGAAACTTTTTCAAAAAAGAAAAAAGAAAAAAAGAAAAAGAGGTTGTACTTAAGCCTAGACATGGTCCCAATAAATATCATACAAAGCAAAAAGCATTAAACTCACTGTATGGAAGTTGATAATCACACCGCAAAATTCTCATACCTCGCGTGATAAAATGGAAGAATCGATATAGCACATGTCGTGTCTGTATCCCGTGATTTCCGTCCAATAAATTAGACTTTTTTTATATAAATTTTTTTATAGATTAGATGTAAAGTACCAAACACAAGTCCTTTGTTTTATTGCCTGGTTAACGGAAGAATCCATTGGGTATTTAAAAATCTATACATATATTTTTTTTCTACATAAAGGGGTAATTAAAAATCTTGGATGCCTCGTGTAATGAAAAAGGGCCAAAAAAAGAGTTAACAAGAGAAAATATTAAACATTAGCAAAAAGCATTTGCAACTGTGAATCATGTTGTGTCACATGCGAGCACTGTGAGAAAGGACATAAAACATTCGAGAATCGAAATAATTGTCCTCTTATATATATTCACTAAAAAGAATACGAATTGGGTATCCTCGTACTGATGTGGAATCAGATACTTTCTCCTGTTGTTGTCTCCCTACTCTTCCTGTCTCTCTGTCATAGTTCCTATTTCTTCGTTTTTCTTTTTCTTTTGGGTCTATTGGTAGACTCTTCGAACCTTTTATTGTTTACTTTTAGGAGATTGATTTATCTTTTTATAATTAACCAATCTGAAAAGGAATCGAAAGTGTTAATGCTTGTTTTGATTAATTTTTCTGATATCAATGGGCATGTTGTGTTGTGTCTCTCATATGGTGGTTGAGTTAGAAGTGGAACAATTTTTTATTTTTTATTTTTTATTTAATAACAATAAGACTGTTGATCATATATATGAAATATTTCCATAAAAAAATTTCATGTATGAAAAAGACTTAAAATGCCATAGGCCATGGCACTTGGGATGGTAGTATAAATCCAAAAGAAAAAAAAAAAAAAAGGTTTTAGATTCTGAATAATGGTCTTAATTTGTCTTAAATGAACCATGCTTGTTCCATATTTCATTTAGAATTTATTATTTGTATAACAGTTGCATATAACATTCATATATGAAGGTGAATCTCATAAGGGTGAGACTCGTCTAGATATGAGAGAAATGTTATATGCAACCGCTAGACAAAAATATATTCACTTTTTTCTTTTTATCTCTGTGCATAATCTAGCTTTTAGTTTTTTTCGTGCATAACTTTTGTTTGTCAAACTATTCGAGACTTTCAATGTTCAAATTTGAGTTCAATGCAAAAGCAAAAAAGTGGGACACTAATCAAATTGAAGATCTCAAAATTGAAAATAATGAGGTACTACTTGTCGTGAATTGTATGTTTAAGCTCAAACACCAACTTGAGTAGACTGTAGTGGTAGAGTCCAAGAAATGCTGTCTTGAATCTGATCAGGAAGATGAATCCACATGTTTTCATACAGGGGGTTGTGAATGCAGCCCATGGTGTACCCTTCTTTACTTCAAGATTTCGACAGGCTCTTTTCTACTTCTCTACTTTGTTTGAAATGCTTGAGATCGACATGTCCCGTGAGCTGAAGAGGATGCATCTTGAGAATGAGTCATATTGGCCGCAAGCAACGAATGTCACTGCTTGTGAGGGCATAGAGAGGATCGAGAGGCCGGAGACATACAATTTATCTTTGTTAGTGTTGTTTTGTCATTAGTGTTTTGTATAATAGATGATCTTAATATTGATTATATAGCATTGTTTTTTGGAGCAGGTTAATTAATTGGGGAGTGATCTTTTGGCCACCTGGTCATCATCCTGCTATGGAAGACCTATTCTTAACTGCAAAGATGTATCATATATGTGCATATCGATGCTTAGTTATTCCATTGTAAAAGTAATGTGTCAATAAAGATGGGACAATTGGCTTTTGATGTACATACAAGACAGGACTAGCTGTTTACAATACATATAGTAACTGAACTTTCAAGGCTGCTCCTTTGTTTCCTAAACTCTAACATAGGAGGGTGATTGCAGCTCTATCAGTCGTACGTATTTAGGTGGTGCAATGAGACCCCAAGGGACAATGATTAAGATGTGCATAAACAATGAAAAGTATTATTCAGCCAAAAAAAAATGGTGTTAGAGAGTTTGGATTTGAATTAATCAACGATAAATTATGAACAGAGGAATAACATAAAGCTTCATGGAAATATAAACTTTCCATAACTTTATACAAATGTTTTTGCGAATACTTAAAAAAGGGTACTATATACTATTGAAGTATTTGTAAATGATTAAAACTAGTGGTAGAATTGAACGAATTTTCAATTCTACTGGTAATTTTCTTTTGGCAAGGTTTTATTTTATCTTATCATTGTTATTTTATAAGCTCATTATTAAAAAAAAAAAAAAAAAACCTAAAGATAGGAACCATTAGAAGTGTTTTTGATATATTAAGTTTGAACTATGTTCTAGACATGGTCCCAATAAACATCGTACAAAGCAAAAAGCATTAGATTCATGGTATAAATGTCGATAATCACACCGTAAAATTCTCATTCTAACATGATAAGTGAAAGAATCGGTCAAGCACGTGTCATGTTTATATCCCATCGAGTGGATTACACTCAGAGCACCAAACACAAGTCCTTTATTTATTGCTTAGTTAATGGAAGAATAAATTTTTTTTTTTTTTAATTTTTAATTTTTATTTCTACATAAAGTGGTATTTAAAAATTTTGGACACTTCGTTCTGCGGAAAAGGGGCCAATTTTTTTTTTTTCAAGAGAAAATAGAAGTAAGAGAGTAAGTAGTATTAATAAAAATTAGCAAAAGCTTTTGGATTCGAGAATTAGAAAATACAAATGCAAGTAGGATGTACTTTAATTTATGCTAGGGTCTCTCCCACAAACGTGTGAAGCCACGTTGTGTCACATGTGAGCACTGTGACAGGGACATACTTTTTTTCTTCTAGAGATACTTGATTCTACATCCAAGAAATGAAATAATTATCCTCATATTCTTAGGTAAAAAGAAAAGAAATAACTTCCCAAAAAAAAAAAAAAAATTCAAGTGTCCTTGTACTGATGTGCTATCATGTGATACCCATATCTTCCTATCTCTGTTCATGTCTCCCTTCTTCAAGGGTAATTCTTACATGCTTCGGGAGCAATGCTCCCTCCTCTCTCATGAGGGGTGGGCCCCATGGTGGGACCCACGCGTGGGGCCCACCCCTGATGTGAGAGGAGGGAGCATTGCTCCCAGAGCACCTAAGTTTTTTCCCTTCTTCAAACCTTTAATCATATTATTGCTTACTTTTAGGAGATTGATTAATCTTTTTATAATTAACCAATCTGTAAAGAAAAGGAATCAAAAGAATCATGCTCCTTTTGAATAATGTTTTTGATATCAATGGACAATGGGTATGTTGTGGTGGGCTTTGTACTTGTACTTAGACATGGCAAAACGGGTCAGAATTTTCTGACCCGACCCGAACCTGATTTTTTGACCCGAAGCAAAAACGGGTTGACCCGTGACCCGACCCGTGTTTTTTGCGGGTCAACCCGACCCGACCCGAACCCGAACCATTTTTTTAAAACTTTTTTTTTTGGTAAAAAAAAAAAAGTAAAATTAAGACAATATTGGTTTAATTGTTTATTGTGAACTTTGAGGAAACAATTGATACATTTACATAACTGTATGCAAATTAATTGAAAGATAAATGCATGTGGTTGAGCATTCTGTAATGAGTAAAGATTTTTTGATATCAAATAGCAAAATACATGCCAAGATAATCTGTAGAGTTAAAAACATAGATTTAAAATTGTAGACATGTGTGAGAAACATTCATAAGTGTGAAAATAGTGAAGCCAAAGTATCAAATTAGTATAAATTATGAATGCTTAGACCTATTTTTTAACAATTTATGTCCAAAATAAACGGCTTTTCAAAATAAATTATGATATTTCCTAGAGTATGTGTTGCTTAACAATGATATGATATTCATAAAAAAGACCATGTGTAAATAAGTAAGCAATCAAACTTTAATGTATATCTCAAATTGAAATAGAATGTCAACCACAATTGATAATAGATTATAAAATTAATTTTCAAGATTACAAATTTCTTATATGTTTTTATTCTTTATCAAATGAGTTATCCAATAAATCATTTGTAATTTTGTTTTATGTTTTGGGATGTTGATATTGTGTAGAAATAAAACTTGTGTATTTGTTTTACTTATCTTTGTGTTATTTTGTTTTAGATAGTAATGTTAGGATTTGTATAATTTTAAAATTATTGAATAAGTATTAATAAGTTTAACTGAGTTCATTCTTGATATAAGTGGTGAATTCAAAATAATGCATTTTACATTAAGTAATTTGTTGCATAACTTTCCAAATAGCAAACACATGTTGTTTTCTTTAAAAAAAAAAAAAAAAAATTCATGTGAAAAATACGGGTCAACCCGACCCAACCCGACCCGACCCGCAACTCGATTGACCCGAACCCGATTTTAACCCGCTTAAAATGACCCGTTTTTGACCCGTGACCCGATTGACCCGCAACCCGATTGACCCGACCCGAACCCGACCTGACCCGCCCGTTTTGCCATGTCTACTTGTACTTGTTTAAGAACTTTTATATGGTTGTTGAGTTAGGAGTGGACTATTTTTTAAAAGGGAATTAACAATAAGACTGTTGATCACATATATGAAATAATTTGATAAAAAAAATTCATATATGAAATAGGCCTTGGTCCCAAAAAAAATAAAAAATAAAAATAAAAAGAAAAGAAATAAACTTTAATGGGTCATGGGATGGCAGTATAAATAAAAATAAAAAGGTTTTAGATTCTGTAAAGATGATCCTAATTTGTCTTAATTGAATCATGCTTGCTCCATAATACATTTAGAATTTTATTATTTGTATACTAGTTGCATATAAGATTCTCATATAAAGGTGAATCTCACATGCGCGATACCAATCTCAATATTATATTATACACATAATATCACCTACCATTTTAGAGGCCATGGAAGCAATTAAGGATGGACGACCCAGTTTGAATATATTTAAGTAGAATAGAAAAAATTACGGTTTAGGTTTTATTTTATTTTTTATAGTGCCACGCCATTTAAAATTTTAAATGGCTTATGCTTTACCAAGAAATTGATGCATTTCAAATGAAGATTATTCTTCTTAGATAAAAATTTGGTAAATAATTCATTCATTATCCAACATAGAAACTCCAGCAAAGAAAGATCAATGACCCAAAATTTTACAATATACATTACACTTGAAATGTTGTTTATTTTTGCTTAATTGATTTTGTATGGTTGACTCTCAAAAAAAAAAAAAAAGATTTTGTATGGTGTTTAAGACCAATGTTGGCCTCAAACAAGCTTCAAATCCTGTATTGTCGAAGACCAGTATTGGTGCAAACGAAGTTTCTTCTCAAAGAAAATGGATATAACTTTGTTACTATTTATGATTGGTAATATCTGTTGACATTTTATTTTTCCTTAGGGTTTGCAACACTTGAGCATATGTGAAGAAACAAAAGCTTTTTGAGTTGAAGATCTGCAACTTGGAAAATCTCAACATGAAAATTTGTCTGTCCCTCACACGAGTCAGACTTTGTTTGTCTAATTCCAATAGGAGAAAGTTGTATTGTGCTATTATAACCTACTTATTTTTTTTAATAATTCAATAATTACAATAAGTAGAGAACGGAATTTGAACCGGGGTTCTCCTTATTGTTAAAAGCAAGGAAGAATGCACCCAAGCCACTAGCAGGTCTAAGAGCAGAAATGGAGAACAGGGCAGTGTTCAAGGAACTGAAATTCAGGGTAATTGGATCAGTCCAGAGTTGCTAGAGGTGATTGAATCAGTTCCTTATCATGAACACTTCATTCACACGTATGAAGGAGCTCTGCCACGTGGATAGAAGCATGATACAAGTAGTAGTTATAGCTTGTACACGTGGCTGATGATTAGGATTTTCTGTAACTGTTTTTCCCTCCAATTGCAGAGTTAGTTATTTTTCTTTGTTCCTCAGATTGTATATATAGATGGCAATAGTGTAGAGATTCATTCATTGTATTCACTCTTCTTCAATCAATAAAGATCAGATATTCTATTTAGAGAGAGGGTTCTAGAATTCTTTACACTTATAAAGGAGACTAAACAATACCATTGAATTACAAGACTATTAACAATCTTAACCTACTTATAAATACAAGTGAAACACAAATTTTTAACCTGAGAAGGGTGCCATACCATTGAGCATCTTTAGAGCCTTTGTTTTCAAAACTCAAAAACATCTTTCTTGTTCTAATTCTAGGTCTATGTCATGCATCTTCATGTTATACCTTTAACCAATAAATTTTAAAAATGCATGTTTGTTGAAAGTGAAACCACAAAGTCCTTTCATCTTTGCCTTGTACCAATGCATGCATTGAGATCATAGAGTTCTAGTTTGAAGTAGACGTGTCATTCGTGAAGGAGTTTAATTAGAAGAAGTCTAGAAGTTTTGGATTTTCTATGGTGATGTCAACAAGAGAAAAAAGTAGATTGGGCGTTTGCATGAGAGAGAGAAAGAGAGAAAATCTTATTGATTGAATATGAAAAGAGTGACTTTGGTTGTATGGGGGGGGGGAGGGGGGATTATGCGTATGGGACCCACATGTCAATGAGACATCGGTCTTATAAAACCAGCGCATACAATAATTCTCTTCTATGGACTCACATGTTAATGAGACATGAGTCTCATGAGATTAGCGTAAGAGATAACTTCTTCTTTTTTTTTTTTTTTTTATATATTTTTTTTTTATTATGTGGGAGGAGGGGGGGGGGGGGACGATGACAATGTAACTGAGTTGTGTCAGGGATGAGTGGTGACAACAACCACAATTGAGTTGTTGCGATTAGGAGTGATATCGGGTCGGGTTTATTGTGACTCGAAACTCGACCTGATAGAAATCGGGTTTGGCTGCCTGAAACCTGACCCGACCTGAAAAATTGGGTCTATAATCGGGTTGGTTTTCCGGGTCTCGGGTTGGACCTTTTATTTTTTATTTTTTTAATGTGAAATTTTTTTAGTGAAACAAGGGATGTGATGCCGAACAAGAACAGCTTTCAGGAATTTTCCAATAATATTTTTAAGCTTAGAAGCCTCCTTGGCTCATTGAACGCCAAGAAAGTTGTTGAAGCAAGAGGTTTAGAATCAACAAGAGCTGCATTGGAGAACTTGAATTTCCAGCTGAATAAAGCCTGCAAGATTATTCAAGATTGCAAATTTGGTAGTCGCATCCATCTCTTATTTAAGTCAAACTCAATACTGAGTTGGGTGGTACAGAATACTTCTTGTCCTACCAAATAGTCGAGCTCAGCATTTTTCATGTAAGAGCAATGAACTTGTAACTTATGAATACTTATCACTAACAATAACATGTGTTCGTGGCCTATATATGGACAAGCTCCACAAGTCACCAAGCAATAAAACAAAGAATAGAAGCTAACCAATCAGTCAAACTAGTTGGCGTGCCAGAGAGAGAGAGTACCAAAGTATATAAGTTGACAATCATCCAATATTGTCAAAAAAATCAATAATAAAACAACCTGAATTCATCAACCCAAATCATCCAATATTGTCAAGAAAATCAATAATAAAAACCTGGATTCTAAGAAGCAAAAGAAAAACCCAAATCATTACAAAGTATATAAGTTATGGCTCCATCCACAAGCATAAAAACCCAAATCATTACAAAGTATATAAGTTTTTGCATTAGCAGATTTATTTAATAAGATTTCTTTATAATAGTCCAGCAAATCAGGCAAGAATCACCCTTTGCCCTTCTCCAAAAAACAATAATCAGCACGTTCGACCTTCTGCTTAGGACCCAACCTCTTTTACCTTCCTAAGTTCTCCCTTAAACTTTAGAAGAGTCACACTACACCATCAGCAACTGGGGACTAATGTAACAACTAGTTTGACATATGGATTATATGAAACATGAAAGCGAACATTAACTTCCTCAGAATATTGACAAAAAAACTGCAGAGAAATTTTGTTATAAAATGAGTTAAAAGAACCCATATTGTATCATATACAATTACATCCTTTTATGCCCAAGTATAGTACAATATTCAATGTTCATCTTTTAACTTGTATAACCATAAATGAGGTCCTGGTCATTACTTCCAGATTTGAGGTCACAGACATATATGATCAAGATCCATTTCCTTAACTCGTAGTACAACAGGTATCGGCATAACTGTTATATACAAAGCACTATTGGTCCCATGAATTACTGCTGCAATCAATATGTTTTAAAAAACTATTTTTAAGACAAGAAAGAGGATCCAACTAGAACAATTCCATGAATTATTTAGTAGTTAATAAATCTGACATGTACTTTGGTTAAGTAATATAACTCTTGTTTCTCTCATATGGTTTGGAATATATAACATGTAATAATATTGCCTTCAGCAAGGAGAGGATTATCCATAATTAGTAATGCTTATAGAAGAAAATGCACTATTCTAAGTATTTTAACTATTACTTCAGGAACAAACGTTTTATGGTTTTCCTTTCACTTTTCTTTTAATCAAGAAGTACAAGCAAAATGCCCAAACAAACAGTATCTGCATGTCATCAATGGTAATTCAAAAGATTGAGAAGATAAACCACAATTCAAAAGATTTAGGTAGAAGCAAAACTCACCAATGTATGTAGGCAAATTAGTCAAGATTTGTAACAGTGCTTGATGGTGAAGGTGATGCTGCTGAAGGTGAAGCTAACTTCGCTTCCAAAAAAGCTTCAATACATTTTAGAACATCAATATATATATATTAAATTCCATTTAATGCACTAACAAGATATATTAAATACACAAGATATATTAAATTTCAGTTAAAGCACAAGTTAATAAATTTTAAGAACATTACATTTTCCATAATCTTCAAATAGATCAACATCATCCATGGCTTGTCGAAGCAAAATTTGCACTAAAGATTGAAGCCAATTTTGAGTACATATGAGAGATTGTACCATCTCAGGGGCAAGTGAACTACGGAATGGGTCTAGTATACGTCATCCTATACTAAATGCCGACTCAGAAGCCATAGTAGAAACAGGTACAACTAACACATTTCGTGCCAGTCGAGATAGTATACTATACTTATTAGTATTATACTTCCACCAAGCTAGTATATTAAAGGTTTTGTCATTTTCCCCTTCACTATTCTCCATCAAGTATTTTGCAACCTCATCTACACACCCAACAGATTGTTTTCCTTTGCCTAAAAGCCTTGTATTGAGAGGCAATAAATCTATTTGGATCATCATCAACACCTTCCATCCTTGATATCTCACTCACACTTTGTATAGACACATATGATAAATGAGTTGAATTATAATGCTCATACAAGCGTTCCAATACACCTTTCACAAGGTCAGTGATAACCTTAGCAACATTCTCCCCATACAAATTTGATAAATAATAATTCAAATAATCCAACTTCTTTTGAGGATCAAGCACCACAGCAACATAAAAAAGCACATTTCCCTTCTTTGATGAATCCTCCTCGCTCCCCCAATACTTGTCAAACTTCTCTTTCATTGTTTTTGCCATTGAGTACAAAAAATGGTCCTCACTCCTAGAAAATAGATCTATCTTTCTTTTAATCATATATATCTCATCAAAGAAAGTATTTGATGTCACATACAAGGAGCCCGAAAACCTCTTTGTGGCATTATAAAAAAGTTTCAAAAACTTAACAAATTTTCTACAAGTCTCCCAATCATCCTCATTTGGAGGTCTCCTATCATAGTCCCCATCCCGAAAGTGTAGAATATAATCAAGATCTTCATATTCCATCCACTTGAATGCATGTTCAAACTTTTCAACATTTTC
The DNA here is from genome assembly GCA_030021035.2 of Notholithocarpus densiflorus. Taxonomy (NCBI): domain Eukaryota; kingdom Viridiplantae; phylum Streptophyta; class Magnoliopsida; order Fagales; family Fagaceae; genus Notholithocarpus; species Notholithocarpus densiflorus. The sequence continues at coordinate 4,525,244 of JARYZH020000026.1, read as the reverse complement.
CAACATTTTATAGGTAGAGTTCCATCTAGTGGCCACATCCAAACATAAAATAGCCTTTGACTCTATTTTCACTTTCTCCACACACCTCTTGAAGGTTTGTAACCTATTTGGAGAAGCTTTCACATATCTAACTGCATGACGCACCCTATCAATTGACTTATTATGATGTTTTAAGCCATCGGTCACAATAAGATTCAAGATGTGAGCACAACACCTCACGTGAACAAATTCATTCCCCAAAACAGTACCTTTCCACATATTAGTAGCTTCTTTCAAGTAACTAGTGGCTACGTCATTTGAGGAAGCATTATCCACCATCAAGGTGAAAATCCCCTCAATATTCCACTCTTCCAAACAAGATTAAACCATTTTGCCAATGGTTTTCCCCTTATGGTTATCAACAATACAAAAATTCAAAATTCTTTTATGTGGCTTCCAATCATCATCTATAAAATGACAAGTAAGGCACATGTAATTAAAATTTTGTATTGAAGTCCATGTGCCAGTGGTAAGGCAAAGCCTACGGCCTCTCAAGGCATTTCTCAACTTATCCTTATCTTTAAAATAAATCCGACTCACATCTTTAGCTATCGTGAAGTGAGATGGGATATTAAAATTAGGTTGGAAGACATTACAAAACCTTCTAAATCCTTGATTCTTTACAAACCTAAATGGAAGCTCATCCAATAGTATCATCTCAGCAAGAACTTTTCTACCCACAAAATTTGTAAAAGTCCTAGGCACTAGATTTCCCTCCTCTACATCCTTGGACAATGGGTCTTGTCCATCATGCAATTCATTAAAAAGATATTTAGGACAAATGGGTGTATGGTTTTTTAAATTAGATGTCCCATAAATTTTGCTATCAGCCATGTACTCCTTGCTACAATATATACATCTTGCCTTAGTTCTACCTTCCTCATCTATAAACTTCTCAAAGTGGTCCCAAGCCGTTGATGGTGATTTTCTCTTATTAGGATTAGAAGAAGATATCACCTGCGGTGGACGAGGAGGTCTCATAGTCATCAGGTTGTGTAGACTCCATTGAGACCTAGTACCACACAAAACAAATCAATCATTAAACAATGCATTCACAAAACTATTAAAGAAACTACTAAAAAATGAGACTAAAGTTGTCAAATGCTATACAACTTTATTGGTATGTTCTGTTTATCACCATGCAGATATAATAATGAAAAAAAAGACAATAAAGAAGCTATATACTCTAAAAATAGATAGAATATTTTACATGAAACATACCAATATGACCAATGAATGCTGTATCAATCAGAGAAGCAATGGGATCAGTAGCTACAGCAAGGGCAACAGGGAATGCAATGCCTAGAATCTCCCAGCCAAGTATATCAAACTTAAAAACGCTTCTGGAATCACATTTTGGAACTAAGAATTAGTTCACAGAAACATTATAGGTAGAGGTTTCTCTAACATGCATAAAAAGACATGATAATTAACACGACAGGAACTATCAACCTTTAATGGATGAGGTAAATGTTGCCTGTAAATAAAAGAGTGAACAAGACAAAAAGGTATTGAATCCTTAGCTGTGAATGTATTGTCTTGAAATACTTTCTCAACTTAGACATCCAATACCAAAAAAATAAAAAATTGAATAGAAGCATCTTAGACATCCAAATAGCATGCATATACTTCCAAACTTAAAACATAGTTTTCAATGCAAAACCACATTGAAACTATATTTTGCATCGTTAAAGAAAACAAATGGACCAGGGCAGTTTGTTAGACATGCATTCCACAAGCAAAGACAATTTGCAATTTCAAAGCATACAATATTTAAGGGGATTCCTCTCACAACAAAACTATTAATTGAATTCAAAAAATTAATTTCAACTAATATCCAAAGATCACAAGCAGAACAGCTACCACAAAATTAAAACTAAATGAGAAAAATCCATCAAGTGTTTTTCTTGCTAATATAACTCCCTCAAATACAAAGGAACAATTATTTCATGTATAAACCAAAGGTATACTAAATGAGAAAAATTTTGAACCACAAGTATAGAGTGGGGGCAGAAAAAGAATTGAAAATACTAGAAAAAATGGCATATGGCCTGTTCAACTTGTGCTCACAAATGATTTAATGCCACCAACCAAACAACTTTGATAAAATATGTCTAAACAAATACATGAACTGCATTATATTCAAAGTTGAGTGTACAAAATGCAACCGATAACAAACCAATGTCAGCACATAACATCAAGCACACAACAAAGAACACTAAACCAAAGAAAATAAACACAATAGTCTATAGACAAGTTAAAAACATAGCCAATTGACCTTAGTTTAGTAGTTCCCATGAACAAAACCTCCGCAAAAACAACAAACCAATGTCAGCACATAACATCAAGTACACAACAAAGAACACAAAACCAAAGAAAATAAACACAATAGTCTATAGACAAGTTAAAAACCAATGTGAACCAAGAAAAACCCTTTTAACCAAAGCAAGCCCAAAAACCTAATCAAGACCCTTGTCTTTACCTGGACCCGATGAAGAAATTGGAAAGCAGATAAAAACAGAGCAATGTGAACCATAATTAACACATAATAATTAAACCACTACCTCGAAGCCCAAAATCAGTAAAACAACAAAAACCCATTAACCAAAGCAAACCCAGAAACCTAAGAAGCAAATAAAAACAAAGCAATGTGAACCATGATTAACACATAATAATTGAACCACAACTTTCAATCCTAGAATAAGTAAAACAACAAAAACCCGTTAATCGAAACAAACCCAGAAACCTAAGAACCAACTAAAAACAGAGCAATGTGAACAAAAATTAACACACACAAACCACAACCCTCCAAGCCCAGAATCAGTAAAACAAACAAAAACCCACTAACCAAAACAAACCCAAGAACCCAAAAGAATTGAAAAAGAAAGCAAACCTTGGTTGAGCAATTTCTGAGTGGTTTCATTGGTTAAAAGGGCAGAGGAGCATAGCTCTTTGGTTAAAAACCTGAAAAAAATCGAAATGGGTCCTTAAAAAAACTAGTTTTACTGCCTATGAGTACGATTCAAGCCAAACCCACATCACAAAATGCAAGAAAATCAAACCCAAATAGGATATTCACATAGAATAAAACCCAAAATCTGAAAGTATTAAAAACCCAACTAAATTATCAAAGAGAAAGATGACTTACACACGTAGAGATAGAACAACAAAGAGTCAACTGTGATGTTTTATGAGATTGAGACTTGGGAGAGTAGCTGAGGGAGGCGGAGAGTTGAGGGAGGCAGAGAGAGACCAACAAAGAGTAGGGTTTTTTTCAAAAAAAAAAAAAAAAGGGTTCAGAAGTAACCTATTTATATGACCTGACATCGACCCGAACCCGAAAATAACCCAAAATTAACACCCGAAACCTGACCCGAATATTCTCAGACTCGCCCAAAACTTGTCGGGTCGGGTCGGTCGAGTTTTCGGGTGGGCCGGGTCCCTTGCTCAGTCCTAGTTGCGATTTGGGCATAAATTGTTCTACGCCCCTTGAGAGGCGTAATATAATTTACACCTCATTGTGTAATTTGACATATTCAGGGTGTGTTTGGATACCGCTTATTTTGCTGAAAACTGAAAATACTGTTCCAAAATAATTTTTAAATGTGTGAATAGTGCCGTGAGACATATTTTTAATGAAAGTTTTATTAAAAAAAGAAGTTTGTGGGTCTCGTGAACAGTTCACGAGACTCATTGGAAAGCCAACAACCACAGAAATGTGTGGCTAAAAAAAATTGAAAAAATAAAAATAAAATAAAGGAAACGTAGACGCAATTAGCTGGATTTTCATCCTAGCCCAAACGGGTACTCAGTTGGGCAAAACACTCAAAAATTTGAATTATGTATTACACATCTACACCAAAACAAACAAACGCAGCCTGTATCAAATTCATGTCAGATCCTAAAAGTAGCTGACGGGGACTAAAATTCTTAATTTGGCATAGGTGTCATCTAGCTATTGGTTTGTTGAATAAAGAATATACAGAGAAGTTTTTTTTTTTTTTTTTTTTTGGTTGAGAAGATCCAAAGTGGAATACTTTGATTGCGTTAACTAAAATCAAAAGTAGTATAATTGACACAAATATAGAGGAGATGTTTTCTGCTTTCTGACTAAAATAGTGCGACTCTGACATGACTCTTCCTGTCCTCTGTTTCCTACTGGTTGATATTTTTTTTTTGGCTCACTATTGCTGGAATCTTCTTACTTTTTCATTCTTCTTTTTTTTTTTTAATCCCATAAGAAATAAAAGACTTTGTATTCTATACTAATTTCCTATAAGTAATGTCAAAAGAGAACCTTTTTTTTTCTTTTTCTTTTTATTTTCTTAAAATTCCATACTTACAATTCAAAGCCTGGTCTAGCTAGCCTCTCTTTCTGTTTCACTTTTACTGGAACAAAATCTGAAGAGCTCAGCTCAGGTACTTCATCGTTGACTGCCAACTGCTTTAATTTCAAACCGTTAAAGCTATAAAAGATTGATTTGATGTCTCCTAGGACTAAGGTCCCATTGTAATTCTGTACTCAAAACTGTAGCAAATACTAGTGTTCCAATAGTTGTAAATTTTGTCATCTGTTTTAATGTGTTCATTTTCTTTATTCAATGTTCAACTTACACTTCTGATGCAATCTATTGCCAAAGATCTCAACTTATTTTTTCTTGATCTAGTTGCACATGTTTCTATGTAGCATTTCATTTTGCTGAGGGTTTTGTATTCTGGGTTTTGAAATAGACTTCTGTGGGAGATTTAAGTGGAGGGAATCAGTTCTGGAAAAAATACTTTCTGGGTAAACCTTTTTGTGTTGTGGGTATTAGTTCTTTTTATGTAGATGGTCATGGATCATCAAACCTTGAGCGAATTCTACGGTTCCACTTCTGTATTGGAATTCAGTGATGAGATTTATACTGATACTGAGAGTAATTTTGTTGAGCAAAACTGTGCAAGTTTTTCATTTTGGCCGCCTGATGCAACCCCCAGTGACTTAACCCCTACTTTGAGTGTGAAGCCAGAAGTAGATTTACATGAGGACTATGATTTTAGTGATGCAGTTCTCAAATACATCAACCAGATGCTTATGGAAGAAGATATGGAAGAGAAGGACTACATGCTTCAGGGGTCTGAAGTACTTGAGGCTGCTGAAAAATCATTATATGAGCTTCTTGGAGAGAAGTATCCACCTTCCCCTGATAATGTTCAGCCTTATTATGTGGATCAAAACCATGAAAGCTCTGATGAATATTATGCTTTAAATCACAGTGACTCTAGTTGTAGTACTAGCAATAACAACTTTGTGATTCATGGCTGGGATTGTGATTTGGTTCAGTATGAATCCTCAATTATTTCTCCTCAGTCCACCTCTGAGCCATCTTATAGCTTGTTGGAAGGCACTAGTAACATTCCTGAAACACTTTATGACAGTGAGTTTATTTTGCAATTTAAGAGAGGGTTTGAGGAAGCGAGTAAGTTTCTTCCAAATGGCGACGGTCTTGTTATTGATTGGGAGAGTAATGCATTTCTTGTCAAAGAGAAGAAGGAGGAAAGTAAGAATACCTTTTGTAAGGCTGAGGAGAAAGATGGGAATCTGTACTCCCTGGATGGTTTGAGGGCAAAAAATAACCCTCATTCTGAGGATGTGAATTTAGAAGAAGGGAGGAGTAGCAAGCAGTCAGCAACTTCTACTGAATCTACTGTGAGTCCGGAAATGTTTGATATGGTTTTGCTACACTCTGAAGAAGATGATTCTGTTCTTTGTGAAGCTGTGCTGAATGAGAAAAGCAAGAACGTACAGCCAAATGATCGGTCCAAAAGGTCAATTAATGTAAGGGCCAATCGGAGGAAGACTGGAGGTAAAAGGGGTGTGGTGGATTTGAGAACTCTTTTGACACTTTGTGCAGAAGCTGTTGCAGCAGATGATCAGAGGACAGCCACTGAGCGACTGAAGCAGATCAGACAGCATGCTTCTCCTGTGGGGGATGGGATGCAGAGAATGGCTCACTATTTTGCCAATGGTCTTCAGGCACGCATTGCTGGCTCTGGTACTCAGATTTACAAAGTCATTATGACTAGGCGAACGTCAGCTGCTGATGTACTGAAAGCTTACCATCTGTTTTATACTGCATTTCCATTTCTTAAGGTTTTCGATTTCTTCTCAAGTAAGACAATTATAAACTTAGTTGAGAACGAAACAAGACTCCACATTGTTGATTTTGGTATTCTTTATGGTTTTCAATGGCCTTCCCTCATACAACAGCTCTCCGCAAGGCCTGGTGGACCTCCTAAGCTTCGGATTACTGGGATTGATTTTGCAGAACCAGGTTTCCGACCAGCACAGAGGGTTGAGGAGACAGGGCGCCGCTTGGCAAACTATGCGGAGACTTTCAATGTTCCATTTGAGTTCAATGGAATAGCACAAAAGTGGGACACCATTCAAATTGAAGATCTCAAACTTGACAATAATGAGGTGCTTGTTGTGAATTCTATGTATTCGCTCAAATACCTACTTGATGAGACAGTAGTGGTAGAGAGTCCAAGAAATGTTGTCTTGAAACTGATCAGGAAGATGAATCCACATGTTTTCATACAGGGGGTTGTGAATGCAGCCCATGGTGTACCCTTCTTTACTTCAAGATTTCGACAGGCTCTATTCCACTTCTCTACTTTATTTGAAATGCTTGACACCTACTTGTCCTGTGAAAATCTGGAGAGGATGCTTCTTGAGAGTGAGTCATTTGGGCCGCAGGCAATGAATGTCATAGCTTGTGAGGGCTCAGAGAGAGTTGAGAGGCCGGAGACATACAAACAGTGGCAGCTTCGGAATGTGAGGGCTGGATTTAGGCAGCTTCCTTTGAATCAGGAGATGATGAACACTGCAAAGGACAGGGTGAAATCACACTACCACAAGGATTTTGTTATTGATGAAGATAGCCAGTGTCTGCTACAGGGCTGGAAGGGACGAAATATTTTTGTACTCTCTTTTTGGAGGCCTGATTGTTAAATGCATGATCATTGTTGTTCAACTAAGGCAACATTGAATACTCCTAGCTCATGTTCAACTTGCTGCCCTTTGTTCTCTATGATTTTGCCTTAGATTTCTAATACACAAAGCTAAGGTATTAAAGCTTTCTAGTTAAATTAAAATTTATCTTTGTTAGCGTTGTCTTGCCATTAGCATATTGTGTAATAGATGATCTTAATTTTGATTAAATCGTTCCGGTTTTTGGAGCAGGTTAATTGGGGAGTGATCTTTTGGCCACCTGTTCATCATCATGCTGTGGAAGACCTATTCTTAACTGCAAAGACATACGTGCATAACAATGCTTAAATAGTTACTGTGCTTCAAGAGACAAAAATATATTCCATTTTAAATGTATGTAACATAGATGGAAACTTTTTCAGGCAATTGGTTTTTTGACGTAGATATCTATGTATACAAGATAAGACTAGCTGTTTACAGTACATAGTAACTGAACTTTCAAGGCTGCTCCTTTGCTGCATAACTCATGCTCTTAACATAGGAGGTTGGCCTAATTGCAGCTATATCAGTCTTACGTATTTAGGTGAAGTAATGAGACCCCAAGGATCAATGATTAAGATGTGAACGAATATGTTTCCTGTAAACTAAACTTCTCACATTTAGTGTAAATGGTGTATTTTGAACTACTTTCTTTACCAAATTTTCGTGTTCACTGTACTTTATGTTTCTAACATGTAATGTAGAATGTGCAGCAGCATTTCTAAAAGTGTAGCTGGCGATACTGGATATGGGTATTTGTTCCACTAATTGGTTAAACAGAAAGGGTTGGGGAGGAGATATATGTTGGGTTTTATATGCTGTGTATTTAACTAGCGATGTGCATTGCAAGGGTACCTTTGACCAAACCTGAATCTGCAGAGCAATTGATGTCCTTGTAACGAAACATCCATGCTAATAGATCAAATCTGGGTCAATTTAGATTTAATGTCCATTGTGCTAAGTTTGTCTTAAACCCATGCCAATTCATCATATACATAATCATTAAAAAAAAACCCCCAAAAAAAATGAATTAGATGGTCAAAAAATATTATCATCCGAACACTAATGCTCATATTTGTGCTTATAAATGTGCAACTTGTCTAGAGGCAGACAAAATTTTTCATCAGTTGAGGTAACATGGTGTGTTTGCTACTAATAATAGTTAGTGTTAGTAGTAGACTTATGCGAAAGTAATGTTCCAATCACAACTTATCACACACTAGTAGTGTTGAATACAATTATGAAACATTTTGTGTCTCTTAGCTTTACTCACAAACCACATAATTGGTTTATTTTGGATTTGAATTAAATCATCGAAGTACTACGTCTAATCGATGACGGTCAAATTCTTGTTTTTTCACCACTGTTAGAAGAAGAAGAATATCACAACCTTATCAATTAAATAGAGGGATAAGATATATATTTGAGAAGCTCAGTAAAGGGGTAGTTCATGCCACCAGCTCATTCTATATAACAAAAATGTAAAAGTTACACGTACATGATTGGGACACCTAAATCCTTGTTTTTGTACTTATTTTATTTTATTTCGCATGTTCATAATGTATTATGCAATCATTTCTTATCTTGTTTTAGTTTGTCTTCTTTCATACTACTACTTTGGCTATATGTATATATAGTTGTATTCTTTTGTAAAGAGGCAACTAATGCAGTAATAAATTCTCTTTCACAATTCCATAGTCTTTTATATTCTCCTTGCGTTTGTATGAAAGGACATTAAAAAAACCAGTTAAGTATACTGTTTATAATAAGGTTGAATTCTGTGACTTTCAACAAACACTTTTCATCAGCTAATCCATTGTAGTCCAGCCCGGTTAGGATACCTGGCTTTCACCCAGGCGACCCGGGTTCAAATCCCGGCAATGGAAAATTCTTTCCATTTTTTTTTATAAAAAAATTTTAAGAAAAGCAAAAAAGCCAAAAACTGCAAAACCCCAAAATTTAAGAAAGCAAAAAGCCAAAAACTGCAAAACCCTTAAACCTCAAAAGGGGTTTTAGGAAAAAACAGAGTCAAAAAGAGAGAGATGAATGGTGCAGGAGCACCGGATTTCTTCTACAGAGAAGCTCAACGCCTTGGCTATGTTGCTCGCTCTGCCTTCAAGGTACTACCTCTCTCTCTCTCTTTTTTAAAATTTTCTGTTCCTTTTTACTAATCCACACACTCAAACACCCATCTGATATCTTTCTCTGTTTGGGAAAGAACAGCTTTTGCAGATGCAGAAGCAGTACAAGCTGATAAAACCCGGTTCCTCAGTTCTCGACCTCGGCTGCGCCCCTGGTGCTTGGCTTCAGGTTTTCCCATTTCAAAAACTAAATTTTTTTGATGGGTTTTAAAGGGTGTCTTTGTTTTTATGGCTTTTTCAGTTTTCATGGTGTTCTGTTCTGCCTATTATTTTGTTTTTGTAGGTAGCTTGCCAGAGTTTGGGTCCTCTTAAAACTGGTGGGGTTGTTGTGGGCATTGATCTCAAGGTTTTGTTTTTATATATTTTTTTCTTCAATATTCATTAATTCTTTAGTTGTTTCTGATGGGTAAAGGAAATTGAAAGAAATGATTGTGATTTTGATTTTGATTTTGTGAAATAATGGTATATGCAGAACAGAAGGTGAAGGTTCCTCCTCGTCACTGTGATGCAAGGGTTAAAACTGTTTGTGCTGATGTCATGAACTTGCCTAAACAGCAAGTTAGGGCTCTCTCTCCTCAGGTATATTCTAAATGTATTTTAATTTGACATATTATCTGATTATTCATTGATTTTTGAGCTATTTTCTTTTGGGGGTATCTGAGGTCCATAATACCCTTTGCCATTCTCACACTGCCAAGAAAGAAGTAAACCTTAACTGTGGTCCTAGCTTTATTGAGGAGGGTATTACTTAGGTTCATTACTTGCTTCCTGGTTCAACCTTTTCGATGTCCCTTGTTTGAAACCATCCCTCCCTGCATTTGCTCTTGTTTTTATTAGTTCTATAATCTATTGGATCCTTATATTTCCCATCAAAGGGCTAGTAGATAAAGATGGAAATGGATGTTGCTTTCTATAGATGATTTCTTTGTAAACTCAATTTTTATTTACCCAAAGTAGAATGGTTTAATTAATCCAATGGTTCATCACCTTGGGTTCACTATATTTGAAAGCTTGATTACTTTGCAGCGTGGTCTAGTTGTTGATTCCTTGACACAATGTATGCTAGGTTTTTTTCTGCTTCTTGTCTAAATACAGGTTGGCCCTTAACCTTGTTTGCCTTATTGTGTTTGAACCTTTGAAACAAAAGCACTTTAGAGATGACAGTGTTCATCTTATCTTAAGATTTGGATAGACTGGGATCTTTATAACTTGATAGATCTTAGTTTCTCTCAAGGCAAACCATTTTGGGGGTCTCTCTCTTTCACTAGTGTAGGGATACAGATATGATTTTGTTTTCCTACTGTGCAGCAGAAAGGGTTTTCTGTGATTCTCTCGGATATGTGTCCCTTGGTTTCTGGAATCACAACTAGGGATGCAGCTTTATCAGTTGAGTTGGGAATGCAAGCACTTGATTTGGCTGTTGGTAGAGCTACATTACATACTCTGGATGATAATGTTCAGAAGGAAAAAGAGATGGATGGTTCAGCCTCTGATTTAGAGAATGAGGGTGTTCTGCTAACAGGGGGCCATCTTGTCATAAAGCTTTTAGAGAGTGAAGATGTGAAAGGTTGGATTGTATTTTATAAATGCAGTATCTACTCTATCTAGTTCTTTTCCAGCTGACGGGTTTGGATATAATTCTTACTTTCTTTCTGGCTTTTGCCTTCACAGAATTCAGCCAGATATGCAAACCACTGTTTAGAAAAGCATCATGGTTGAGGCCAAAAGCCACAAGATCTTCATCCAGAGAGATTTATCTGATATGTCAAGGGTTGCAAGGACAAAGATAATTTGTTCCATATAATTGGCTTCTTGTGCCAGACTCAGGCCACCAGAAATCAACAATAGTTGGGCAAAATAGTTTACAGGGAAAAACACAATGAGGCCATGACTATTGCCAATGTAGGAAATATTCAATTCTTTGCAACCTGCAATGTATTTTATGAGCTTCATTGTAATTTTATTTTTACTTGCTGTGTACTCTAGGATGTATTTTCAAGTTGGAAACTGAAATTTCATTAAATGATAAACAAGTCATTGTGACCTGTTCAAGAATTGTTTCTTGTTGTTATGTGCAGTCGTTCAAACCTTTTATTAGTGCTTCTATTATCACATATACAAAAGCTAATACAGAAATTACTAAAAGCTTTGATTCCATCAGGTAATAATAAAATGACATTAGGCTAGAGAGAGAGAGAGAGAGAGTACAACTTATCTAGTGTTATTGATGTCCAAGTATATTATAAACGAGGAAACACTATACAGATTCAAAACTTTATAGCAGAAGGGGAAAATAAATAAATAAATAGAATACATCATTGCCAATCTCTCAGCACATCTCAGCCGCTTACAAATAAATTACAGTTTCATATACAGTATAAACTAGCCCTTTACTTTCCATCTTCATAACCAAAACATATTCACGTGTGCAAAGAATATCATTGAATTTTTGGGTTCGCCCAAGAGACCAAAGACCAAAAACATATTCAAGTGTGTGAAGAATATCATCGAATTTGGGTTCGCCCAAGAGACCAAAGACCTGTGTCTCTCACTGGTGTCTAAAAACACAATAGGAAACAAGAGAAGTGAATTAGAAAGAGATAGCAAAGTGCAGTTTGATTATTATCAAATATCAAATATGGTCTAATATTATCAAATATCAAATATGGTCTAATATGGTCTGCAATGGTCGTGCTTACTGGTGTTTTCATGGATGGGAAGACGTTCCAAAACCGGAGGGTTTCATCACCTGCACCAGTAACTATAGTCTGCAGGAGGCAATTGAGTTCAAATTAAAACATTTCTATATGCATTATAATATATATTTGCATCTATGTTTGGTGTTACTCCTGTGCTGCCAATCAGGTTCACATGCTATGAAAAATGCTTTAAAGGAAATGATGAAGTACCTGACCATCGGGTGACATTGCAAGGTAAAGCACTCGCATACTATGTCCCGTTAGAGTTGCAACCTATCAATCAATCCAAAAATTTCAATAATAATAAAAAACCAGACAAGTCTTGTCTATAATTTCAAAGGTTATTATTTACTTTAGACCAAGGTTTGCTGACAGATTATGATGAAAATGAAAATGAAAATGTTATGACTAAAAAGCTAATACCTTTGTCATTGATGGATACTTCCACACCATAATTTGATTCTGGGAATACCCATGAGTGCTTACTATTTCATTCACATTTTTACTCCATGCAAGATTGCAAACCTGCATGTTAAGCAGCAAACTCTATATAAGTATTCCTTCAGCACATGAATTTATTCAAGAACAAATTTCCACATGACAGGATCATATGTTGTTTGAATTGGCAATAGCACCCACTTCCCCTCCCGGTCCTTATTAGAAATCATAAGTTGCCTATGGGCATTTACAAAGGCTAGTAGAAATTTTTTTTCCCCTACGAAAATCAACTGGTATGATGCATAAAGAATTGAAAAGAACTACCTGACTCCCCGTGTCAACGCTGTTCAGTTGGTGGCCGTTTGTGGTGTTCCAGAAGCGAATACATCTATCAGCTGTTCCACCTCCAGATGCAAGAAGGCCACTTTGGTGGGGTGACCAAGCAATGGCCTTGACAGCAGCTGTGTGCTCTGTTAGTCTCAAAGCTGGTTGCTGAGAATGCTGGTTCCAGACCAATAGCTAGGCTCACCAGCAAGAAATCAGATTAGTTATTGACTAGACACAAAACTTCCAAAGAATAAGAAACAACTAAAAGTTAGTGATGAATACCTGATTATCATTGCCACCAGATGCAAGTTCCCTGTCATCATGGGACCATTTTAGCCCACATACCTGTTGCATTGAAGTTAAGGAAAGGTTAAGATTACTGCCATTTTCCCTATAACTTCTCTGTTTTCTCCCATTAAGTTGTGGTCCATGTTAAAGATAGCATATCAATAACGTTGGATTATAACACTTAACAGAGGATATGATCCTCTATAAAGCTAAATGACAATAAAAGATATGTATAGGAAGCTCCAAGTAGGTGGGACTAAGGGCTTTCAGTTGATGAAAAGAGGAGTTAGGAAATTTTCAATGGCTTCACCTCAGACTTGTGGCCAATTAGCTTGCTAACGAAGTCATTTTGAACCCGAAGATCATGTTGAAGTATGTTGCGATCCCTGCTTCCGGAGGCCAATGTGCGTGAATTCCATGCCAAAACCCCTGTTCTTGTTTGATGCCCACCCATGGTTCGTACTTTCTTGCACTGTGTCCCATCCCAGACCTACAACATTATACCAAAATGCTAGCTTAATTTCAACTCTATAAGAGACTAATTGAACATACTAGCCTGCAAAGAAGATGTGATAATTAAAGGATCATATGCAAGTTTAGAGGACTAGCTACCTGAACTTGACCAAGATTTGTACCAATGGAAATGTATGAACCCTCTCGGGTCCATTGGACAGAACACACACCATCATTAGGTCCCAAATCACACAACTTTGTTACCTGAGAACAAAACGGCATAATAGAATGTTACACACAACCCATACCAAACTCTACTTCAATTTGTTCCCAACAAAGTAATACCAAACTTACTTTGCTGTTTGATGCACTCCATAGATAAACACAGGTTCCCAATCCAACTGCAAGGACATTTTGTGAGGACCAATCCACTAGGTTCAAGTAAAAGTCATCTTGAAGTGATGGAGCATCTAGAACCTGCCACAATTTAACTTCAATGATCAACCACATTTTTTATTCCTATATCTATCACTACATGATTCTCTTTATAATTCATTCAAGGTTTGCTCTCTCTCTCTCTCTCTCAGCTGAGATTCAGTTAGTTCATTTGCTCATATTTGCATCTTAGTCTATGCTGTCAGCTTGGTTGCTAAGTCAAATGCCGAAATTTTCAAATGCTAACTGCGCCTAACACAAATAATTTGCTTGAACTTGGTTTTTCCTTCGTAGAAATTGAAAGATACAAAAGGGCAAAACTTAGTTACAATTCCTTCATTGTTGTACCTTAGATTCTCAAATTAAATTCAATCATGTGTAGCATTAGCTAATAAGTCAATTCCTTAAATTTAATTGTGCTTTAAGTTAGTTTTGCACCATACAAAATATCTCCTGCAAGCAAAAAAGATAAGAACCAGAAAGAGCATACACTGCATACCTTATGGGGAGTCTTGGGGACCTTGCGAGGTGGCTTGGGAGGCGTGGAAGTCTCTGAAGAAAACCCATTATCATATCCTAAGATCGAAGGCGAGTAAGGAGAATTAGGCCCCGAGCTCTCGGTCTTGAACCTCAACATGTTCTTGCTAGGACTCATAGGTGACCCTGGGCCTGCATTAGAAAAAGACCCAAAATCAGATCCAAAAAGTTCCGCTCTCAACAACCTCGAATACACCTCATTTCCGCCTTCTTTAAGTGGCGACCCCTTATCAATCAACCCGAAAGTGTGCAGCCTCGACGACGATCTACACGGTATGAACCTATCACTGCAACTCGAAGATTTCGAAGGGGATGCTGACAAGTTCGATATGGTTCGAGGCGATCCCAAGTTAGTCACAGCACGAAAAGTAGAACCCGAAAAGGTCTCGAGGCGTAGTGATGTCTCAGACATCCCAGCCGGGAGATTCAACCCGGTTTTTTTCGCTTGAGGTGAATCCATTTTCTGGGTCTTCTTTCTTTGAAATCTTTTTTTTTATGTCTATGGTGAATAGTGAAAATGAGAAAGAAAGCTAGAAGGAAAGAAAGAAAGAAAGAAAGAAAGGCCGCTCTCTGCAAGCAAAGAGGGCTTTTTGTAAAGAGGGTTTTGTGTGTGTGAGACTGTGAGAGTGAGGAGCAAGATTTGCAACGGTAAAAAAATGGTGGGGTTTATAGGAGAGGAGCGTTGTTGGAAAAGGAAAGAGCTAGGGCTGTGTGAAACAGTCCTCCCCAACGGTCGAATTTTACATAAATACTATTATATGATAAGCTTGTACGAGCTGGCTTGGCTGTTAGGTTTGGTTGCCAAAGTAGCCGTTGCTTTATTTTAGTATTTTATTTTATTGATTGCAGCTCCCTTGCACTGCACTGCAATTTTTTTTTTCTTTCTTCTTTGTAATTTCCTTTTTTAAGCATCTATATTTGAGGAATAGTTTCAAATTTTATACTTTTATAAATTTCAAATTATATCCTCAAAATTAAGATTGTTACAAATTAAGCTTTATAGTTTCGTTAGTTTAAGTCACACCTTGTATTTTAAAATCATATCAATTAATTGATACGATTTTAAAATTATTGAATTTTATTTAAAATTAGTAAAACTATAAAGCTTAATTTGTAATAATTTTAATTTAATTTGAAACTTTAAAATTATAAGTTTTAATTCTACCACAACCTAGCCTCCAAAACTGAGGAAAAAAGAAGCTCAAAATGAGTGTTTTTGTCATAGTTGTGGTGGTGGTGGTCTAGTATGGGGAGAGAGAGAGAGAGGGTTTAGGTTTGGGTTTACTGAGTTAAGTATACTTACTATGGGTGAGGGGATTTTAACCGGTAATTTGACTTGCACATGGTATACGACACGTCATTTTCATAAAATTATTTCTAACTCAGTTTGGAAAAATTTCTCCAACTAGCGGTTTGCATATAAACTTTATTTTTTGACTTAATTGGTAGTCTTTTATTTTCAAATAAGGTCATGGAATCAAATCTCATTTATACAAACAATGTACTCATTGGTGTCTCAACGATAAAGAGCTACGGATATCCTAAGTTCAAATTTTGTGTATTTAATAAAAAAAATTAAAAATAAATAAACTCCTCTTGCAAGTGCCTGAAACTAGACAAAAGTATACTTATAACTTGAAAATGTAAGGCTTAAAAGAAATTATAAAATAAAAACCTGTACAAATTGTACGGACAACAATTTTCACAATATTTTTTTACATATGTTGTTAAATTGTTGTGACTCTAGAGTTGTTAAAAGCAAATTAATTTGATAAGATCCCAAAAAGAAACTAACCCAAACCATATTGATGATCTATGTCCGATAAAGACCTGAAAAGAAACCCGTATAACTTTGATCCATGGCTCGCATGAAGGGAAACTAAATCCAAGTATTCCATCACAACCAGGGATGTAAGCAGGCAGGAGAAACACATTAGTTGCAGGCTTGCCTTTTGGCAGTCTCAAATCTCACTCAAGTTAAAGGCACACTCCTGTCTTTTAAGTTGGTATCAATTAACAGGTTTTGAAAACATTGGCCCACCCAAACACAAAAATCGAAGTTTACTTAAGGTTTTGAAATTCAGAGTTATATACACGCCAGCTCATTAACTATGGGCCAGAGAGTGAGAATCAAGTGGCAAAGTAATTTTATACAAACACCAGAAGATCAGAAAATGGATTGGGAATTAAATAAGAACAAGATCCCTGTATGAATCAATGCCTAACAGTGGCAATAGACTTGAGGCAGAACCTCACTGACAGGTCAGAAGTTTAGTCTAGAATTTAATTGATTTAGTATCATTTAATGTGGAAGACAATATACATTAATGGACTGTGGCCAAATAAATTATAATGTATACCGCAATTGATATCTGCGAAGCCAATCTTCACCCTTCTCATAATAATCTGTTCTACTGAAAGTTTGTGTCAGAAACTGTGGAGCAGTTGCATAAGCAGCAGCCCCACGCCATGCATCAAGTACTGGATCCGATGCTTTGACCACCCTTATAGGTGACCCACATGGCCGAATCATCCGGATTCCAGCTACCAAGCGTTTGCTCATACCAGGGAAAAGACAACTCCCACCAGTGATGAATATTGAATTGGTCAGTCTCTCCTCCACCTCTTGGCCCACAGGTGACAACCTCCTTATTGAGACACCAGTCATCTCATCTAGCCCTGCCTGATCCACAGCTATCCAGTTGGGACGAAATAAAATTTCAGGGCATCGGAACCTTTCAACCCCAAGAAGGATCTGGAAATCTTCCTTGGTGAGAGGACGTAATCTTGGTACTTCAACAGGTTGAGAGGTTACTATTTCTGACTTGGGAACAAATGTTGGGTCTAGTTCCTGCCACGATATTGGTCCATTAAGACTTTTAGCTGAATTAGATAATCAAGACCAGGAAAAATAGGGTAATTACAGACATATAGTAGCACATGAATATTACGGAATGAAAAACTGACCTGGAGCCTCAAAGAGAGGCGAGCCATTTCTGCTTCATCCTGATCTGGTCCCTCATCATCATCATCATTATCTTTGCTCATCAGTTTGTAAAGTTGCCAATCTTCATCCCTGGCACCAAATGTATCCTCACCCTTCCCTCGATCAAAGGCTGCTGTAGTTAAGAGGCGCATCCTTTCCCTCTGGGCTGCATTCAATCTCTCACCACGACCAACACCTCCAGAGAAATTATTTCCATTTGTATGGTTCCCATTTGTCTTAAGTCGTTTTCGCTGCTCAACTTTCTCAGAAAGATCTTTGTATTTAGCACGCAACTGCTCTAAATAAAGCTCTGGGTTCTCTCTACATCAACAAGAAAGAGAAAAACAATGAACAGAGAGATCATATGCTCAAAGTATAGAAAACGAATAAATGATTTCCCTAATAAGATCATCTGCAACACTATCATGTAATGAGTAAAGCAAGCATTCTTAAAACCTAAGTGTTGATACTTGAATCCAGATAGAGATGCTTTTCTTCCCCCCTTAGTCTCTCCATTATCCTAAAAAATTCCACTAAATTCAACTAAACAAATCTGACCACAATACAGGATTGTCCTTTCCTCATTAAATCTGACCACAACAAATTACTTTAAAATAAATTCCCAAGTTTGGCACATACAAGCGTTTTTCTTCATCTTGTTGATTTTTCCTTTCTCGTTCTAATTCTGATTCAAAGCGTTTCTGTTTAGCTCGCTGTCGGCCTTCAGACGTTGTTTTAAGAAACAACTGCCTCCTTTTTTCCTTAAGCTGTCAAGTGACGATAGCAAGGTGAAATTTTACTGTTAACGATGGGAAAATTTCCAACAAATAAAAATAAAATAAAAAATAAATGAAGCCCCCTAGGGTGTGAGTATGTAGAGTTGTTATTCAGCTGGTTTCCAATACCAGGTTGCAACCTCAAGGTTACATTATCATATCCATCAGAAGTTTAGCTTTCAAAATCAGAAAATTATAGAAGCAATGACCTAAGCGTTATAAATGTTAGGTTATGTACAAACTTCAGAACAACATATAAAGAACTTGCAGGCAGAGGTATCAGGAAATATGGCTGCATAAATAGTTGTTTTTGACTTAATGTAGTATATGTGTGTGTGTGTTACTTAATGTGGTTTATTAAAAGCACAACCAGCGGAAACTTCATTACCACGAGGCATATGATCAGCCATTGGCGAATGAGCAATACCTCAACTGGTACTTCCTCTCCTATAATAATAGGAGGGAGGGAGAAATCGTGGATTTAAGACCCATCGGGTGCATGTGTAACTTACCAAAAACAAAAAATGATCAGATATTTGGTATAAAAGAATACCTGCTCTGGTGTCAGCATGTTGTCAGGAATATTTATAAGAGGAAATCTTTCATTTGTAGCAGGATCTGTCTTCTCCTCAGCTTCAGCTTGGTCACCCTTTGGTTCACCTTTTGCTTTCCGTAAAGATTGTGTGACTTTCTGAACAGCAGATTCTATCTCCTGCTTTGAGACATATCCAGTCTCTGATAGGAAGGAAGGAATATTATGCTCTTCCACATGTTCCAGCTGCTGTAACAGAAATTCCAAACCATGCAATTCATTTTCCAGTTCATTTATCCTAGATGACCGCTTTGCCTCAGCCATTTCTCTCAACCGTTGACCCTGTCTCTCCTTTATGGCTGCCTTTCTTGCAATCTCTTCTTCTGAAGGAGGCTCCTCAGTTGGTGGTGGAATCCATGGAAGCTGCCAACACCTGGTTTTATCTTCTGCTTCCTTGTCCCCTTTCTGTCATAAAAAAGGCTATAGTTAATTGTCAGAGATTTAAAAGGAAAATGGGAGGAGAAAAGTTATGCACATTACCTGAAATAGCCGAACTTCTGAAAAATAATCTTGTGCGATATAACAATGCTCCATCTTCAGGTCTTCGACCTTCTCCCATGTAAACCTAGCCCTGTTGCATGTGATCAAGATAATCAGATATTTTGACAAGCAGTACTGACTTAATAGAATCAGAATCTTAATATTTTTGGACTTACATGTGATGAGGGTATTTAAGCGAAAGTAGTTGCTTCAAATAATCAGTGATGTGGTATCCACCAATATTAGTTCGGCAGCTTCCTTTATAAACAGGTTCCCCATCAATAAACTGAATTGAAATGAAACACAATAATACACCAGTGTTGGTAATCTTAATTCCTTTTTCTCTCTTGTAACTAGTAAAGAAAGTAGTAACACTACCACCAACAATGATGACGATAATGATGCATGATGAGAAATATATACTAGAGTTAACACGTAAAACTAACACATCAATTATATGCAATCATGCAAAGCTGTTATATTTTATCCTAAGCATAGTTAAACGTTTACTATATGAATCCTGGATATATATATATATATATATATATATATTTATGTAAGATATCCATTAATTGAATAAGTAAATGAAAACACTGGAAACCATACCGGAATCACATGAGTTGTGGTAAATCCAGGGCATAAAGCAAGACCATCTTTACCACAAACCCCTAGTTGTTGATTATATTTATAGCTGAATGCAGCATCAACACCGAATGCTGAGATAGTGGAAAGAAAGACAGATTTCAGGAAAGAAGTACACAAATTAAAGGAGAAAGAGAGGACCAAAGCCAGCATGAAAGAATTTCAAAGGAAGTGGAAGGACATAGAAAATGTCCATTAAGGGCATTTAAAGTTTTATGCACTGGTTAGCAATATTACCTACAGATGGAACTCCATAAGTCTCAAAAAGAAGTTCTGCCATTTTACTTCGTGACTGAACAGGGTTGCATACACATTCTGTGATCAGGACAGGGTGATCAATCTGTTCTGCCCTCAAATGAACATAAAAAGAAGAAAGAGGTCTTGTTAGTATATTAACAAATACCTAAAACCTTACTTACACAATTCGAAGCATTTAGAATCAAACCATGTCAGATGTGCAGAACAATGTACAAAATACAAATACTGTGACTGCCATTAGCACCAACATTTTACATTCCACACTCAACTGTTTGATTCATGTCATTTCCAATGGTGTCCAAATGCCACAGATAACTAAATATGAATTTATTAAAATTAAAGTCCAAATTGATTTTACTTTTTTTTATAAATTATCCAGTAACCACCAACTTCATTTGAAAAATCCTAAAGGCCAACATCATAAAAGCAGACCAGAAATTTTACCAAATTTAAAGGAAAAATACAATGTAAAATAAGAAGTTCGAAGAATCTGAATGTAATAACAATTAATCTGACAGGCAACAACCACAGCCCTCAATGTTAAGAGACCATGAGCACCATAGAAAACCACTGAGAATGCCAATTAGATTGGTGAAAAATAAGTCTTCTACCATGAAAATTCTAAAGCATCAATGTATGGAAAAAATTGTCCATTTTTGTCATACCTGTGATCCATTTGCACCCAATCGATCAAAGGCGAAGTCAAGAATCTACAAAAACAAGGAAACATTTGTGAGGCTGTCATTCTTAACACACATTCAAGCGCAGGTGTGCACACACACACACACACACACACAACTTTGTTAAAATGTGCTTTAGATCTTTTTGTAAATAATCAAAATATGCATTGGCGTATTTGACACTGAAAAGCATAACATGTCCAGCTTGTGAAAAAACATTAGAACCTTAATTTTAAAGGTTTTGAAATAGAATACTCCAAAACTTGTTACTGTGCTCCTCATATAAATCTCTCTCTCTCTCTCTCTCTCTCTCTCTCTCTTCTTTATAAGGTTTTCAATCAAAGATTGCCATGCTATGCTGTTGGGAGAATTTTGGAGAAAGCAAAAAAGATCCTGTCCAACTAGATTTAACATTCCAACGCAGATATTTCACAACTTACATGATGTAATGTGAATTGCAAGAAGGTGCCAGAGTTTTGAAGTAACTTAATTTGTTTTCACATGTGTGTCTACAAGTTTTCTTATAAGGTTTTCCCATTAAATTAACCCGTCTAAAACAAGATCCATATATCCCAAGCTAGACAACTAAAATAGAACCATGTACTTATAATTATAAAAATATTTAGTAAAATGAAAGAGTGCAGAACAGAACAGAACAAGCTTACATATTCCATAATTTCAAATTGATAAACAACATTGCTATCGAAAGCCGAACGAGGCCCGGATCGAGTGCAATCAAAGTATCTCAAAAGTGCAGGATCATGGTCACCAACTATAGTAACAGTTTCACCTGCATCACAATCCAAAACCCCAGTTTAAATCAAATCAGTTTTTATGGTTGGAATAGAATGCAAGTAAAGACTCAGTTTTTACTTTCTTTTTCTGCCTCATTCTCAGGAGCCAACCAGAACTTAAAAAGAACCAAAAATAAAAATAAAAAACTTGTCCAAAACCCCAATTTAAAATCAGTTTGTCATAGTTAATGAAGACCCCTCAATTCAGTTTTTATGGTGGGAATAGAATGCAAGAAAAGGCTCAATTTTTACTTTCTTTTCTGCCACATTTTCAGGAGCCAAGCAGAACCTAAGAACCCAAAAAAAAGAAAGTCCAAAATCCCAATTTAAAATCAGTTTGTTACTGCTCATGGAGACCCATCAAGCAAGTAAAGGCTCAGTTTTTTTTACTTTCTGCCACTTTCTCAGGAACCAAACAAAAACTAAGTACAAAAAAAAAAAAAAAAAAAAAAAAACATGGGTACCAGTAGCTTTATGGCGTGGCCTCTGAACAATGTTACGGAAAATAACACGAGGCTCAGTCTCTCCAGCCCATCTACATATATTCACAAGCAAACATTAAAACACTTTTTTTTTTTTTTTTCAATTATCAAAAAAAAAAAAAAAAAAAACACAGAAACACAGAGAAACCCAAATGAGAATGATAGAGAACAGTTAGAGAGACCTACCCGATGCGGAAATAGGAAGCGCCATTGTCGATGACGATTGGAGTGGTGGAAGGGAAGAGGTGGTAATCGGATTGTCGTTCAATTTTTGATATGAAAGGCATTTTTTTTTTAATTGGGGAATTAGGGTTTCGTTCTTTTTAGGGAATGTGTGCCCTAGCTAAAGCTCGAAGCGACTGTGAGAGAGAGAGAGAGAGGAACTCTAACTCACTCGCCCAAAGTCCAGCACGATGGTACAAGCAACATGCTACAGCTCTGGATGGACCGGGTTACTTGGGCCGCCAACCCGGTCGGTTTGAATCGAACCGCCTTGTGTTTGGGAGGTGAACTTTGAAAATTTTTTTTTATACAAGGTAGAATTTTTACTATAATCTAATCTAAATGTATATGTGTGTGAAACTCGCTCCTGGAGACTTGAATCTCGGCTCTTGCCTCCCACACTCCACAAGCATTTATACTTATGAAGTCACCACTGCACCAAGAGTACGCAGTAGTGAACTTTGGAGATTTTACTAAAACAATTTTTTTTTTTTTTTGCAAATACTGCAAAAATTCTTATATCTATATTCTATACTACTATTTAAAAAGCTTTCCAAAACTAAAGGATAATACGGTAAAAATACATTTCTAACTCTCACTAAAACACTTATGTGGCGTTTGGTACGGGGGAATCCGCATTACCTCTGGCATCCAAATTCTTAGAAATGTAGTTATTCCTATGTTTGGTTTCATTGGGAATCTCTTAAGATTTCTAAGAATGTGAGATGATAATCTTTGGTCTATTCCCAGAAATCTTAAATGAATTATTTATTTTTCCCATTCTATCCTTAGATTTGAATGTGAACTACCAAGTCCTTTAAAAAAAAAATCTTTCTCTAAATAAATAATGAAAAAAAATATAAACTATTAATTAGTCCTTTAAAAAAATATCTTCCTCTAAATAAATAATGAAAAACAAAATATAAACTATTAATTAGCAACACATTCATTAAAACTGTAGTCTAACATTTCAACAAAAATAACTATTTAAATTCTCAAATGTTTTATTCTTAATAATAATTTTTCAAATAGCTTAATCCATAACAAAACAACCTAACATTATTAAAAAATATATTAACAGAGTTGTCTATCCTGTTTATGTTGTTTTGGAGGGAAAAGATAAGAATAAGAGAAAAGATATTGATAATATGTTTTATATTTTATCTTAATTGCTTAAATGATAAGGAAAAATGGTTAAAATTGTCAATTTATAAAAAATACAATTTCCTTTAAGCTTGGGAATCTGGATACCCACCTGTTTTAAAGGGAATCACATTCCTACTGAGAGGGGTTTAAGGGGGGAATCCAGATTCCCCTGGCATTTGATTCCCTAGCGTAATTTGTAACCAAACATGAGAATCTTTAAACATTACTGAAAATCCTAAAACATTACCCCGTATCAAACGCCACATAAGGGTATGTTTAGTAACTGTTTTTTCCCTTTTTTTTCTGTTTCTAAAAACAATTTTCTATTTTTGAGACTAAAAATCTTATTTGGCAATCCAAAATGGACAAAAAATAAAAACTGTTCTCAAAACTCAATTTGTGAAAGAAACTAATAACATGCAAAATGCTGTTTTCAATTTCTAATTTTCAAAAGTCAATAAAAACACATATTTAATTTAATAAATCTGTCTCATTTAATGAGTTAGAATTAGAGTTCAAATTCTAGTAACAACATATTTTAGTATTTTCTATTTTTTCTTCAAAAAACTTTTTTTTTTTTTTTTTTAATTTCAACTAACCAAACATGTTTTTTATTTAAAAAATACAAAAAAATTGTTTTTTTCTTTATATTCCCAAAAACAAGTTTTTGAAAATAGAAAACAAAAACTGTTATCAAATATAA
This sequence comes from Notholithocarpus densiflorus, assembly GCA_030021035.2. Classification (NCBI taxonomy): domain Eukaryota; kingdom Viridiplantae; phylum Streptophyta; class Magnoliopsida; order Fagales; family Fagaceae; genus Notholithocarpus; species Notholithocarpus densiflorus. Next base: position 4,501,114 of record JARYZH020000026.1, on the reverse strand, counting down.
CCTTACTATTTAAGGGGCTTCCCTGTTTAGGATTCTCAAAATTTTTTTTTTTTGGGTTCAAAAATGCCCTTACAGCCCTATGTTTAAGTAGAGACAAAACTAAAGGACAATCTAGTAAAAATACAACTTTAACTCCCATTAAAACATTGCCTACAAAAGAATAATGCTATAGATATAAATTATTTTACAATATTTTTACAAACTCCTGATGTGACTTTAGTATTTTCTAAATAATTATTGTAAATATAAATGTAATGTTAGTAATGGTCTCATATTAGAACTAATAAGAATTTGCCACATCAGGAGTTTGTAAAAATATTGTAAAATAGTTTGTGTCTGTAGCATTACTCGCCTACAAAATAGGGTCACTTTCTTGTTGATTTTCAAATTCTTTTATGCACGTATAAATTAGATTCTCAAAAAAAATTATATATAAAAAATAAAAACACAGGTATTTTTTTTTTTCTTGCTACAAAAATTTGAATTGTGATTTAATGTAGTTTTTATTTATATTTTTTATATTTCCAATTATTCTTGAAAATTCAATGGCAATGCATGCACCAAAAATCATGACACTAAACCAAAAAACAAAAGTCTTATCGCACGAGCGAAGCGCGTGTGATAAGGCTAGTATGATATTATGGATTTGAAATAATATCTAACTCTAAAATGAATATGAGTTAAAGAGGTTTAAAATCTGTGTTGTGTATTCAAGAGTATGGCCTTTTAGATATACACCACTGTCAGTTTTTTTAAGACCTTTTCTCTTTTCCCCATATGTGTTAAATATTTAGTATTCTAAAAAAAAAATACTCTAAAATTCTTTAATTTGATATTTTTGTGGTTAATACTTTTTATTTAAATATAGATTATATAAAAATGGGTCATGTTAACCGATGATTTTAGAACAATTGTTAATAAACCATTTTAGGAAATGTTTAACATAACTTTTGTAGGGGTAATAGGCCCAGGAGTACATATCTATGTATATATTGGGCCAGGGGCCCAATCCGAGGACATTAAGTAGTCCGAGGACGGGTAAACACTTTCCTAAGAATCCATGTTGGTAAGTGAAGAGGTGAAGTCTGATCACAATCATCCAAGAGGGCAGTCCAAGGAGGAATGCTTCCTCGGCTGGGCAAGGCTGAGATCAGAGGGTGCGATCTGCTGTCAAGAGTAACATTCCGGACCGTTCAATGGATGAGGATAAGTATTAGGAAGGAACAGGATAAAGGAAAGCTACGAAATATCTAAGGGAAAGCTGCTACCATCGCATTGAATGCTCTGTAGCTAACTCTCTGGGCGTATTAATGAAGAAGTGATACCTAAACAGTAGTTTTCAGCCTTACAGTTACTATCCCAAAAATTTCAGGAATGTGCTAATGGGACAAGGATCAACACCAACAATCTGATCTGCACGTAGAGGGTAGAGATGAAAGGGGAAGGTTGTATAAAATAGAAGGGAGGTCCTGAGAGAAAGGGATCGAGAAATTGAGAGAAAAACACTATAGCAATCAAGAGTTGAGCTTGTAATCAAATTTGAGAAGAAATATATAAGAGCTGATCTCCTCGGATTGTGCCGAGGATGATTTTCTTTAGATTAAACCAGTCTGTCTTCATTTTTTTGTCATCCACTTTACCTGTTGTCTAAACTCATTAAAGTCCAGTTTTCCAACCCACTCTCTACAAATTCATTGTATTGGGCTCTTTGGGCCTAACTTCATCCATCCTTTGGGCTTGGGAGTCAAATTGTGTCCTTACAACTTTCATAAGAAATATTAAAAAAAAATTGTCAAAAAAATTAACTGTTTTATCATTTTCCCATAAATGTTTCTAAAAATAATTTTTAAACCAATGCTTCTAAAGCATTTGAATTTTTTTTATTTATTAAACTTTCCAATTCATCGGATACAGGCCGACCTTGGACAAGGTCACTTAGGTCATTGCCTAAGGCCCTTAATATAAAAAATATATGCCCCAAAATTTTTTAATTAATTTTTTTTTTTTTTAGTGAGCTCTCCCACTTCAACAAGAAGGCCCCCAAATTTGTGAGATCGTTGAAATTCAACTCATTTGAAATCTTAGATTGTTTAAGAAAATATAATAGTATTAAGTGAGTATACAAAATTATCATTGATGATCAATTTCCCATTAGGATTTAAGATTTCAATTTTTTATAAGTATTTATCATAAATAGTAGTTGTCAATATTAGCCATCCAATCTCTGATATGAACCCACAACAAATAATCTCTCTCTCTCTCTCTCTCTCAAAATCAAAATTTGGAAATTAGATTTCAACTTTCCTTCACCATGTATCACTTTACTCAAGGTAAATTAAAAATTATTTTTAAAAAATAGAAACTGAAATTTTATGTCTTTTTTGTTAAATTTTATACATAAACCAAAATATTTGATTTTTTAATATAAAATTAATATTAATTTGGTTAGTATACAATTAATTAAGTTATATATATTAAAATCATCTTTATTTTGGCAAATTGAGATTGTTAGGTTATTATGTTATTGAATGAATTGTAGTAGTGTCTTTAATAAGTTAGATTAATACTTGATATCTATACTTGAAATACGCATCTGGATATGAAATAACTTAAGAACAAATGGGAGAAGAATAGAAAGGATCTAATTGAATCTTTCGATAAATATGTTTTAAAACTAAAATTGATAAAATTATAATTAAAATCAATTATATCACAATAAGATTAAGTGGATTAGTATGGTTAGTAAAGCTTAAATTTAAAAATGTAGTTAGTAATTTTTGCATATTAAAAAGCAAGAAGTGTATATATATATATATATATATATATATATATTTATATATAAAGTAAAATAAATAGTATTTAAATGGCATTTAATAAATAAATAAATAAACCATTTGTCTTAGGTCTCAAACTATATCAAGCCGACCCGGAATAAATAGATTTGCGACAAGTGTTTGATAAAAAAGACAATCTTTTATAGGGACACTTACAATTAATTGCAATTGAGCAAAGGTTTACAGCCATTTTTCTTGGTGTAATTTCATCGCTGCCTTCATCCTTCTTTATGAGCATATTACTTCAAAGCTTTTGCTTTATTATTATTATCTTTTTTAAAGCAAAGCTTTTGTTTTATTAATATTGGTAATACATGTTCCATATATAGAATCTCAAAATGCTTCATACACAACAATGGGGCTCCTCACTTGAAATGTGCCATCATCCCAAATTAAAGAAGCAGAGACTATTTGTCTATCTGTTGTTCCTTTAATCGTAAGGGCAAACGATAGCTTTTGTTTGAGAGATGTAAATGATAGAACACTAGGGTTCACTTTGATACTAAGTCCAGGTGGGGCACTCACTTTAGCTTTGTATGTAGATGTTGATGTTCCAACATTGGTGACCGTCCGATTGAAAACATGACTTACAGAATTTGAGGATGGTGTGGATAGAGCAAAAGAAGGATAGTTTAGATCGAAAACTTTTCCATCAGTACCTTTGGGACAACTACTACTGTCTCCGGTAACAGCTTGTAATAACTTCGTACTATATCCTTGTCCACACAAAAAAGCTATGTACTCAATTGCATCAATATCATATATTAAACCAGGATTTGCACTCTTATGTGGATTAATATTGCCCGCACCATATGCAAATTCAGCTCCAAAGCTCTCTTCAGGACTCATGGGGACAGCTGCAAGTAATACACCAAATTGGTTGTGGGTATGGTTTAAATTAAGAGGATGATAAAATACAATATTGGTTCTTAAACTTTAAACTTAAAGGACTAATATCACTTATGCACTAAAGTTTAGACCAAACTGATTAGTTTGGCCTTAAAATTACCAAGATTAGGAACTGAATGTAGTTATTACCAGTAGTAATAAGAGCAGATTTGATAGCTGCAGGTGACCATGTGGGGTGGAAAGACTTGATGTAGGCAGCCGCCCCTGAACCATGAGGGCAAGACATTGATGTCCCCGAGATTATATTATATGAAATTGCTCTCTTATCAATACTAACACTGGAAATTGGGGAAATTGGTGACCATGCAGCCAGAATGTCTACTCCAGGAGCAGCTAAATCGGGCTAAAACAACATAAAATAGGTTTCAATATGAAGAATAATATCGATAATTCTATGGGCGTAACATTTTTTACAACTTTGTTCACAACTGCTGACATAGTCGGTTGTGATTGATGCATAATAAAAGTGATATCAAAAGTAAAAATTTTTCTCTCCTTGCAAATTCTCAAATAATACAAAATGTAAAAAAGTGATTACTATGAAGTTACCTTGAGAATGCTGTGCGCTGCTGGGTTTGGACCTCTGGATGAGAATGCAGCTATGTAAGGGGCAAATGGATCTTTACGATCACTGGTCTTAAGAATAGTCGCAGTTGGGGTCCTGTAAAAGTGTGCATCTTCATTAGGATTAGTATGTGTTGTGAGTTGTGAAGTCCTTAATTGTCTAAGGTATTTTAGATTAATACCTTGTCGAATTTATGTACAAGTAAATGTTGGCACCATCTTCGAAGCTAAGGTAAGTTGCAGGCAAGGGAAACGCAAAAGCGTCAGAACTGGGGCGTCGACCTTGCATCACAGTACCAATTGCACCGGCTGAGAGTTGCCCAACCCCATAATTCTCACCATCACAAAGTACAATTTTACCTTTCACCAAATTTTTGTCCAACGTATTCTCGTCGCAATACCTGCATTTTCCCAATAAGTTCCATTTCTTTAAACTGCCAACTTTTCTTTTTATAATACTTCCATGTTAGAATGAGAACACAGTTGATACTGATTTTTATTTTTTTGATAATTCGATAGTCAGAGATGGAGGGATTTGAATCCTAATTTTCTCCGTTAAAAATACCAAAAAGTGTCAATTAAGTTATAAAACTCTTGACAATTGATACGCTCTTCTAAAGAATAAGGAATATTTCACCTACTAGTTTGATAGATTTTTGTACACATGACCGGCAAATGGTTAAAATTGCTCCTTTTGTCTATATGTATACATCAAAAAAGAGTTAAAGCTTAATTAAAAAAAAAAAAAAAATCAGTTACCTGGAGCCGTAGAAGCTATACTTTGTCTGTGTCTTGTTTGGTGCATCTCCACCATAAATTATTGGATACGTTTTATTTTTGAGTTCATATGTATTAATTGAAATTCCCTACACATGATGTAAAGAAATTATTCAAATTAGTTTGCAGTTTATTTGTAAACCATAGGCTTTACACATGAAGGAAATGATTAGCTCAGCACTTACAAATTGAATGAAACTCCATATCTCACATTCAGTGTTTTACTTTATGTTTCATTAATTACCCTATATCATGTGTTTATAGTGGGTTCCAGTTAGCTCAATTGGTAAAGTCTCTAATGGTTGAATAATAGATCTAGGATTCCTTATCAAAAAAAAAAAAAGAGATATAGGATTCAATCTCCTCTTAGACCAAAAACTGATTGGTGTCTTGGTATGATGATAAAGAGCTATCATCAGGAGCGGACGCAATAGATTGAAACTCTCTCTCAAAAAAAAAAAAAAATCATGTGCCTATATTTTTTTTCTATCTTAATTTGTTGTAACTTTATGAGGAAAAATTAGAGATGTGTGGCAGGCTGCAATTGGTGAAGTATAAAATAGCATACTAAAAAGTGAGATATAGGAGTGGACGCAATAGGTTGAAACTCTCTCTCAAAAAAAAAAAAAAATCATGTGCCTATATTTTTTTTCTCTCTAAATTTGTTGTTACTTTATAAAGAAAAAATTAGAGATGTGTGGCAGACTGCAATTGGTAAAGTATAAAATAGCACACTAAAAAGTGGGACATAGGAACTTTTTCTTATGTATTAGCATTTTATTAATGTTATTATTTAAAAAAAAAAAAATTGCATAGAATCTTTTCTAACATGTCAAATAATAATAATAATCTCTAGGTTTCACTATAAGTGTTCTACTTTATACTTCATCAATCGCA